>JAPCYP010000194.1:0-323524 GCA_035048595.1 Echinosophora koreensis
TTTGCTAGTAGGGGTAGATTACTTCACTAAATGGATTGAAGCCGAGCCATTAGCTACCATAACAGCTAAAAAGGTTCAGAGTTTTATATGGAAAAACATCATATGCATACATGGCCTACCTTATGCGATTGTCACCGACAATGGAAAGCAATTCACCGACAAAGGGCTTAAAGAATTCTACTCCAACCTCTGAATCAAACACAAGGTGACCTCGGTTGAGCATCCACAAACAAATGGCCAGGCAGAGGCAGCTAACAAAGTCATTCTGAACGAGCTCAAGAAAAGGTTGGGCTAATCAAAAGGGGCATGGGTTGAAGAATTGTCGAGCATAGTCTGGGCTTATCATTGCTCACACAATCATCGACTGGAGAAACGCCATTCAGGCTAACCTACGGAACTAATGCAATAATTCCAGTTGAGCTCGGCGAACTTTCTTTCAGAAGGCAACATTATGACCAGAGCAAAAATGAGGAAGAAATCTGAGTTGAGCTTGACATGGTAGAGGAAGTCCGAGATGAAGCAAAAATTAGGGAAGAACTATGCAAGCAGAAAGCAACTCAGAGTACAATTCAAGGTTGCGGCCGAGAGAGTTTGTGCAAGGCGACCTAGTGCTAGGATTGTAAAATGATGCAAGAAACAATTCCAAAGAGGGCAAGCTCGCAGCAAACTGGTCTGGCCCATTCAGAAGAGTTGAAAGTCTAGGAAATGGTGCTTATAGGCTAGAAGAGTTGTCAGGAAAGGCTGTCCCAAGAACTTGGAACACTTCCCACCTTAAGTTTTATTTTAGTTAAGTTTCGTAAAGCACGTGATGTACACTTTTTTCCTACCCTGGTCTTTTTCCCACGTGGTTTTGGCCAGGAAGGTTTTAATGAGGCATGCCTGGGAAATAAATGAATAAATTCCATTTCAGTTACATTTATTTGTTACATGGCTAAAAATTCGCTTATATTTGCATATTGAAGATGCTAAGCCTAAAAGGGTTGACCGAGCTGAAATCGACTGAGTTAAGGTCGAAATGCCGCACCTAAATAGGCAAAATCAAAGCATAAAAGGGTTGACCGAGCTGAAATCGACCGAATTGAGGTCGAAATGCCGGGCCCAAAGAGGCAACGATAAAAACCTAAACAGGTTGACCGAGCTAAAATCAAAATGCTAAAGCCTGACTGGCTAAAAAAGCTAAAATCGAAAAGCCGAACCCAAAAAGGTTAACAAAACCTACAAAGGTAGGTAATACCCTAAATAGGTAAACATGAGCTTAAAGAGGTTAACTGAGCTAAAAACGACCGAGTAAAGGTCGAAATGTCGTACCTAAAAAAGCAAAGGGCCGAGCTCATATGCTCAAATAGGCCGAGCGCAAAACCCAAAAAGATGCATGAAGGGTTGAAAAACCGACCTCCATCCGATGAAAAACTTGGGCAAACTACTCGTGTTAATACATAGTAGAAAGCTAAAAGTAAACATCCGAGCAAAGCCCAGTACAAAATACATCAATGAAAAAAGAAAAGATTTTTTCTAAGTTACTCATGGGCATCCCCATGAGCAACTGTTTCAGTAGGCGCGGAAGTGAGGACATCTTCATTAGGCAGAGGAATACCCAAGGATGGATCAGGTACAACCATTCCACCTTCGTTGTTTCCTTCCTTGCCGGCAACTTGCTCCTCAAATTCCCCATCTTCTTGAACTTATTCTTCTCTTCATCCTCAAGCTCGGACAAAGGAACCAAGACCCCTTCTTTGTTAAAGTCCTTGTCCACATCAGATTGGGAGTAATCAGCATCAGGGTTAAAATGTTGGAGCTGTTTCACAGCTGGAAGAACCCATTAATATGCTCCTTCATAATGCTAGCCTCGGCTTCAGCAAGATCAGATCGCAGCTTGAGGTTGGCCTCCTTCTGGAATCCAATGATTTTTGAAGTGTGAGGTTGGCCTCCTTCTCGGCTTGAGAATCCTCGGCGATCTTCTGAAACTTAGCCCTTTCAGCTTTCTCGTTCTCCAGTTTAGCTTGGAGGAAGGAGTTGGCTTTCTCAAGCTCGGTTTTTTGTGCCTTTAGTTGCCCAATTAACCGAGCCTGTTCTTCACATTTGGTCATGGCTTGGGCTAGTTCATCCCTCACCACAAGCACGAGCGTCGACCCTCATGCTCCATCTTCTTCACATTATTGGAAGTTCATTACTCCAGAAGCGAGTGATGGATGAATCCGAAGGGCATAAGCAGTGGTAGCCTCCATACTCGCTCAGGACCCTGCTCCAACAAAAGCCGAGCATCAGAGGTTTGAGCACTTGGCCATCAATAAGTGAACCGGGGTTGAAGTCATTGCTCCAAAGTGAGTTGAACCCGGGTTACAATGGCCATTATACCACTTAGTGTCCGCTGTCAGATCGGTCACATGAGGTGTTCTTTCAGCCCTCTTCTCAGCACTACGGTTCTCGTGGGTTACTGGAAAGGGTGAGGTACTCCTCCTCGGTACCTCTAGTTGAACATCGGCTCGAGCCCGCTTAAGGAGAGGGTGTCAGGGTCAGACATTTCAACAATTTTCTTCTTCTTTCCCTTCGCGTAGCAGTCGGAGCTGAAGCACCGGCATCTTGATGAGCCGACTTCTTTAGCAAGCTTGTAGTTGAATTTCCCATTATCACTGCGAAAGGGAGTTCGGTCAGAATAATAATAGAAAAAGGTAAATTAAAATACCTTTCAATAAAAGCTACTTACATTCAAAGTCGGCTTGCCGAGTGGAAGAAGTGAGGAGTTTCAAAAGCCTTCCACAAGGCAACGGCCGAGGATAAAGTTTCAGAACCTCAACGTCGGCCCGCTCTTGGCAGTCATAGCCGAGGTCGAAGCTGGAGAATTTGGATGGATGGGGTTGCCAATATAAAGGAAACTTAGGTCTTCCCCCAGAATCAAAAAAGATAGATTCATTCCCCTCAGTAGGTCGGACTTTGAAAAAGTCCGACTTGAAGAATTTATAGGAACTCTTGTAAAGGCCGATGATACCTCTCTTCTCAACCCCACTAAGAAGATCCAACCAACTCAGTCCCCAAACCTAACTTTATAAAAATAAAGGAATTTGGGAGCAGTAGCCTCCATCCCTATTTGCCCACAAAGAATCTGGAAAGCCTTCAGGAAGGCCCAGCTATTGGGATGCAGTTGAGTAGGAGCAACGTTCATAATTTTTAGAACATCACACTCAAATTTAGTGAAGGAAGGGAGATACCAATTTGCTCAAAAAGGGTTTTATAAACATATGTAAATGTGTTTCTACAGGAAGAGCTTGAAGAAAAACATGCTCTGTCTGAGCAAGGCAAGCTGCGAACAGTCCCTCGAGATGAAGAAACCTTGGGTCTAACAGCTCTAAGAGGTCATGGGTCCTAAAATTGGAGTGAAAGGCCCCAACATCTGGTTTAACCCAGAAATACCCAGGGATAGTGATTTCGGGGTAGGGAACCCTGGGCATCCTAGAAGCACGCTGGCGGCGTTTAGGGGCAGTAATGGCTTCAGGAGTAGCGAGCTACTCTCATTAGAAGAGGAAGAAGAAGCCCTGGGGTTAGATCCATCACCCTTCGAAGGAGGAGGTGAAGAATGGGGGAACCCCCGATAGGGCTAATTCCTTGTTCTATAATTTGAATCTCAGAAGAGGCATTTTGAGATACCTCAAAAGAGGGTTCCATGGTTGAGTAGAGAAGAAGCAGAGCTCAATAAAATGGAGGAGGAATGAATGGCGTACCTGGAAAAGTAGAAACTACAGAAATGCATGGAGAAAGGCTTGGAGGAGAAGAAGCTTCAAGAGGTAAACGTAGGCAAGTAGGGGCCTGTCTTCGGAGATCCCTCAATTTATAGCAAGCAACATGTCGTTTCAGAAGAAATTGAAACGTTACTTTTGAAAGTAATGATGTGGTTGCCGTGTGAGGGAAGAGAAACGTCTCTTCAAGTCTGCCCAAATTCGGCACACCAATGGCGGAGTAACACGTGGCGAGAACATCGGAATACACGCCACAACGATTAAGAATTCGGATACCAGCCGCAGAGCAGGCCTCGGAGATAAGGCCATAAAGGCCACGCGTCACAAACAAGACTGGTCTTAATAACAAAAGCAACGACTCTTTTCATCTCGGGAAACAAGAAGTTGACGTCACAATACAAGATTGAACGACCGCTCTTGTCTCGCCTTGGCTGGCTCCTTCAATGAAGCTTTCACTCTTTGGAGCTCAAAGCTTGGGGGGCTTGTGTATGAGCCGAGGTGTAAAGCTCGGCCACCAAACCTACCGAGCTGAATTGTATATGGACTAAGATGTGAAGCTCGGTCACCTACTTTACAGTTTGAATGACAAATGCACCAAGGTGGTAGGCTCGGCCAACTGAGGTCACTGAGCTCATGCGTTGGTCGAGTGTAGTGTCGGTCAACAAAAGTGTGGTAAAAAGGAAAACAAAAAACCTAAGCCATGAACTCTAATTTTTAAAGGACAAGCTCGGCTTCTGTCATGAAAACTTCTTCGCTCTTTTGAGCTCGAAGCTTGGGGGGCTTGTGTACTGGCCGAGGTGCCAAGCTCGGCCACGAGCTCGGAACCTAACTAACTTAACGATAACACTTATCTAGAACTCAACTAACAACCTTACCTTAGATAAGTGATAAGTCTTATCAGATAAGGAGGTTGGAGTTGGGCTAAAAGAGATAAGTGATAATAAAGGATAAACCAGATCCTAGAAAATAGGATCGGATTACTCCTCTATAAAAGGAGGAAGAGCCCAAGAGAAGACTCACGTTTTCAAACCTGGTGTTCTCCCTTAAGCGTATTAGAGTCCTGGCAGCGATCAAGAGACTATCAAAGAGTCCTTGCCCGCCGGTGCACATCGGATACAAATTAAGGGATTGAAGCACTATATGATCAAGGGTTGAACTCAGAGCTACGTCTGGCTTTGATTCTCATTGGGATACATAGGACCGGAACATAAGTATTCTGTCAAGCCATAATCTAAAACAACCCCATTGTTCACTCTTGGTCTAATGTTTACAGCAAGATTCCGGTAAGTCGGATCTCAGCAGGAACAGATCATATTCCTACTCCCCTATATGATCTAGACACTTTCTATTTCACACAAAAATCCATTTGAAGCTTGTGTGTGAAGTGGGTTTTTCTAGCCTACACTTTATTCATCACTTTCTCATCAACCAAGGGGTAATTTCTTTTGACCCTAGTTAGTAATCTTGTTCCTTGTTTCATTAACTTCATATATATGTAATTTATTGCAAGTTACATATTCTTGAAAATCCATGTATTAATTCAAATAAAATCGCATGAATTGATTCTTGGACTTATGATATTTTTCCTAGCCTAGTTATGACTTTGTCATCATGTATGTCCAATATTGGAATGAACAAAATTTCCTAGCCACCGAAACATTACTTGGCCGTGAGCTACCTAATTGGTGCCTTAGGGTTTGTTTTGTTTTAACTAGCTTAATTTGTTGGTTGATGAAGGTTGTGATGATTGGCTTCGGGTTGTGTGGCTTGTGGATGAAGTTGGATTTTGTGGCTTTGTGGAGCAAAGAAGAACAACTTGCTTAAGGGAGCTACAAGAGGTAAGGAGGGGAGTGAACCACCTCACATCATATTGGTGGGTGTGAAGATGGCTTATATTGTTTGTGTTTGGAAACCCTAGACCTAGGGTTATCCACTTTGTCTGGTTTGGTCCTTTATGAGGACATGATTCTAATAGTGGTTGTGGTTTTACTTGTGTGTTTTGATATGTGATCTTTATTGAAAATTGATATGATTATATGCTCATGAACATGCTATGTTTGATTGGTTTATTCACATGCCTTGGTTTGATTAATTGGTTTGAATTGTCAATATGGTTATAGCATGACTTTTTGAGTAATTATATGCTACGTTAATGTATGGTTATGACTATGAGTGTTTTTGGAGAAGTGGAATCTTCTCTTGAATTGCGGTTAAGTTTCGGCACGTATGGAACAAATGGGAGTTTAACTCCAATCCCCGAGTTTTAAGTGAATTTCATAACACTTAAGTGGGGATATGAAAAAAATGAGAATTAAGAAAGGAAAAGAACAAGTTCTTGAGCGATAAAATTATGCAATTATTACAAGGAAAAATTTAATTAAAAGACTACAGAGTGAGGCATCGGTACGATTTTCTTATAATCCTCACTTAGAATGTTTTGATTTTCAATCAAGTTAACTGTGTAATTAAATCATGTGTGGAAATAGAATCATGTAAACTTTCATGAAACAAAACCATCCAAAAAGGATGCTTATTTTAATTCGATTTGAGGTATAAATGAATATGAAAATATTTAGCCCACTAATTAAATGACTTCGTTTAAGTCATAAATCAGTTAAATCAAAATGATTTTGATAAGAATAGTCCTTATAATGAACTTTCTGTATAAACTTTATGTGATGACTCTAAAGGTTTTTTAAAACTGATTTCAAAACCCAAATGAATGGAAGATGGAACCATGGTTTAGGCTTTGATTGATTTCACTTAAATGAGGGACTTTTATAAAGTTTCCACATGACATTCTGTCGGTTGACAGTTGTTAGGCCATAAGAGTTCTATCATTTGGAGTTTTAAGAGTGATGAAAAAGGAAGTTAAGGCTTTAGAACTCTTCTTTTATTTTGATGTACAAATTCAATTTCAAACCCTTAATGCTGAGATACTAGTGGTCATAATACTGATGCCTTTAAGGAGAATGTGTTTACCAAGGATTTAAACATTTTGATTTACCATCAAAGGGATTTTTAAATCCAAAGCAAATGTGTTTTCCAAAAACCTAAGTCGAGGAATAGGACTTAGCGATTAAAAGAAATGGAAAATTTAAAGTATGAGATATAGTGGAGCAAGACTATATATGTCTTTATACCCTAGATGATTTTATCATCCAAGAATCCATAATACTTATTAACCAAGAGTATTTTAAGATTACTTGTCGATTAAGTAATCTCATTCGGGAAAAACCAGAAGAAGTATAATGGATTGGTGAATGACCAATCTCCATAATGTACTTAAGTCGTTGGAGACACGGATGGTCCAATAAAGGGATCCTAATATTGTGCAGGTATGGGACTGTACAAGGATTCCCAGTTGGTACTGCCACGCCTGTAGGATGGCATATGATTTCCGCAAGGAATCCCAAAATTTATCTGGTTGATAAATATGGACACACATGTCGTTATTGGCTTGATCTGCTGAATTGTCAGTATGGCTTTTATGCCTAGGAATCTGAGCTGACAGGTCAAGTAGAGTGTTTCTCAAAAATAGCCGAAACGAATTGAAATATTTTCACATATGAGGATTGTGAACATTGTATGTACATTATAGCCAAAAGGACAATATTATAGCCAAAGGGGCAAGATTATAGCCACAGGGGCAAGTTCATGATTTGAGTAACAATTTGCTTATGGCAGGCACAAGTGAAACCTGTACTGACCATTTCCTTTCCAAAATGTCAATTATCTCCAGAGTTAGGATCAAGAATTTCTTAAGGCTGTGAGTAGGTATGAGACTATTCAGTTTCAGTCAGTTTCTCTATATTATCGTGCCTCGGTGAACAGTCAGCGTTCGGTATGTTTTGATCAGCTTACCGTTTGGTATGCTTTGATCAGCTTATCGTTTGTGTTGATATGTTAATACTCTGTGTTGTTGGTATATTGGTTGAATTGTTAGTCTATAAATAAATGATAACATGCATGAGATATGTTAGTAAGAGTATGTATATGCATATGTGACATGTTGTGTCGTGCTGTTTTCATATTTGCCATATGTTGTGTGATGTTGGGAATCTCATCTCCTTTGTTTTATATTACCTTATTTGGCTGGTTGTGCACCAATTATGTTTTCTGAGAAGGCTGTGAGGTTAAGATGTCATTCGACCGATTCACAGAAGAGGTGGGTTTTCAAGCATGGGGATGATTGTTGGAGTCTCGAGAAGACATCACTCCCAGCTTCTGGATAGTTCAAGACGAGTGTGTCTATGTTTTCGTTATGCCCGATCTTCCTTTTCTTCTAACAGGCATGACTGTCGTTGGTTCGTAGGCCACAACTCTTCCGTTTAAATGGGAAATGTCTTAGTTCGAGAGCTACTTTGGTAGTGGCTCTAGAAATGTCTTTTGTGACGACATCGACAGTGGTCTCTTGTAGAGCTTCCACTGGCTCTCGTCACTTAGTTTGTCTTTCTCGTAATATATGAGAAAAGATTGTCTTTTATGTTTACTTGGGCCAGCATAGGAAGTAACATAAAAGACAATCTTTTCTCATATATTACGAGAAAGACAAACTAAGTGACGAGAGCCAGTGGAAGCTCTACAAGAGACCACTGTCGATGTCGTCACAAAAGACATTTCTAGAGCCACTACCAAAGTAGCTCTCGAACTAAGACATTTCCCATTTAAACGGAAGAGTTGTGGCCTACGAACCAACGACAGTCATGCCTGTTAGAAGAAAAGGAAGATCGGGCATAACGAAAACATAGACACACTCGTCTTGAACTATCCAGAAGCTGGGAGTGATGTCTTCTCGAGACTCCAACAATCATCCCCATGCTTGAAAACCCACCTCTTCTGTGAATCGGTCGAATGACATCTTAACCTCACAGCCTTCTCAGAAAACATAATTGGTGCACAACCAGCCAAATAAGGTAATATAAAACAAAGGAGATGAGATTCCCAACATCACACAACATATGGCAAATATGAAAACAGCACGACACAACATGTCACATATGCATATACATACTCTTACTAACATATCTCATGCATGTTATCATTTATTTATAGACTAACAATTCAACCAATATACCAACAACACAGAGTATTAACATATCAACACAAACGATAAGCTGATCAAAGCATACCAAACGGTAAGCTGATCAAAACATACCGAACGCTGACTGTTCACCGAGGCACGATAATATAGAGAAACTGACTGAAACTGAATAGTCTCATACCTACTCACAGCCTTAAGAAATTCTTGATCCTAACTCTGGAGATAATTGACATTTTGGAAAGGAAATGGTCAGTACAGGTTTCACTTGTGCCTGCCATAAGCAAATTGTTACTCAAATCATGAACTTGCCCCTGTGGCTATAATCTTGCCCCTTTGGCTATAATATTGTCCTTTTGGCTATAATGTACATACAATGTTCACAATCCTCATATGTGAAAATATTTCAATTCGTTTCGGCTATTTTTGAGAAACACTCTACTTGACCTGTCAGCTCAGATTCCTAGGCATAAAAGCCATACTGACAATTCAGCAGATCAAGCCAATAACGACATGTGTGTCCATATTTATCAACCAGATAAATTTTGGGATTCCTTGCGGAAATCATATGCCATCCTACAGGCGTGGCAGTACCAACTGGGAATCCTTGTACAGTCCCATACCTGCACAATATTAGGATCCCTTTATTGGACCATCCGTGTCTCCAACGACTTAAGTACATTATGGAGATTGGTCATTCACCAATCCATTATACTTCTTCTGGTTTTTCCCGAATGAGATTACTTAATCGACAAGTAATCTTAAAATACTCTTGGTTAATAAGTATTATGGATTCTTGGATGATAAAATCATCTAGGGTATAAAGACATATATAGTCTTGCTCCACTATATCTCATACTTTAAATTTTCCATTTCTTTTAATCGCTAAGTCCTATTCCTCGACTTAGGTTTTTGGAAAACACATTTGCTTTGGATTTAAAAATCCCTTTGATGGTAAATCAAAATGTTTAAATCCTTGGTAAACACATTCTCCTTAAATGCATCAGTATTATGACCACTAGTATCTCAGCATTAAGGGTTTGAAATTGAATTTGTACATCAAAATAAAAGAAGAGTTCTAAAGCCTTAACTTCCTTTTTCATCACTCTTAAAACTCCAAATGATAGAACTCTTATGGCCCAACAACTGTCAACCGACAGAATGTCATGTGGAAACTTTATAAAAGTCCCTCATTTAAGTGAAATCAATCAAAGCCTAAACCATGGTTCCATCTTCCATTCATTTGGGTTTTGAAATCAGTTTTAAAAAACCTTTAGAGTCATCACATAAAGTTTATACAGAAAGTTCATTATAAGGACTATTCTTATCAAAATCATTTTGATTTAACTGATTTATGACTTAAACGAAGTCATTTAATTAGTGGGCTAAATATTTTCATATTCATTTATACCTCAAATCGAATTAAAATAAGCATCCTTTTTGGATGGTTTTGTTTCATGAAAGTTTACATGATTCTATTTCCACACATGATTTAATTACACAGTTAACTTGATTGAAAATCAAAACATTCTAAGTGAGGATTATAAGAAAATCGTACCGATGCCTCACTCTGTAGTCTTTTAATTAAATTTTTCCTTGTAATAATTGCATAATTTTATCGCTCAAGAACTTGTTCTTTTCCTTTCTTAATTCTCATTTTTTTCATATCCCCACTTAAGTGTTATGAAATTCACTTAAAACTCGGGGATTGGAGTTAAACTCCCATTTGTTCCATACGTGCCGAAACTTAACCGCAATTCAAGAGAAGATTCCACTTCTCCAAAAACACTCATAGTCATAACCATACATTAACGTAGCATATAATTACTCAAAAAGTCATGCTATAACCATATTGACAATTCAAACCAATTAATCAAACCAAGGCATGTGAATAAACCAATCAAACATAGCATGTTCATGAGCATATAATCATATCAATTTTCAATAAAGATCACATATCAAAACACACAAGTAAAACCACAACCACTATTAGAATCATGTCCTCATAAAGGACCAAACCAGACAAAGTGGATAACCCTAGGTCTAGGGTTTCCAAACACAAACAATATAAGCCATCTTCACACCCACCAATATGATGTGAGGTGGTTCACTCCCCTCCTTACCTCTTGTAGCTCCCTTAAGCAAGTTGTTCTTCTTTGCTCCACAAAGCCACAAAATCCAACTTCATCCACAAGCCACACAACCCGAAGCCAATCATCACAACCTTCATCAACCAACAAATTAAGCTAGTTAAAACAAAACAAACCCTAAGGCACCAATTAGGTAGCTCACGGCCAAGTAATGTTTCGGTGGCTAGGAAATTTTGTTCATTCCAATATTGGACATACATGATGACAAAGTCATAACTAGGCTAGGAAAAATATCATAAGTCCAAGAATCAATTCATGCGATTTTATTTGAATTAATACATGGATTTTCAAGAATATGTAACTTGCAATAAATTACATATATATGAAGTTAATGAAACAAGGAACAAGATTACTAACTAGGGTCAAAAGAAATTACCCCTTGGTTGATGAGAAAGTGATGAATAAAGTGTAGGCTAGAAAAACCCACTTCACACACAAGCTTCAAATGGATTTTTGTGTGAAATAGAAAGTGTCTAGATCATATAGGGGAGTAGGAATATGATCTATTCCTGCTGAGATCCGACTTACCGGAATCTTGCTGTAAACATTAGACCAAGAGTGAACAATGGGGTTGTTTTAGATTATGGCTTGACAGAATACTTATGTTCCGGTCCTATGTATCCCAATGAGAATCAAAGCCAGACGTAGCTCTGAGTTCAACCCTTGATCATATAGTGCTTCAATCCCTTAATTTTGTATCCGATGTGCACCGGCGGGCAAGGACTCTTTGATAGTCTCTTGATCGCTGCCAGGACTCTAATACGCTTAAGGGAGAACACCAAGGTTTGTGAAAACGTGAGTCTTCTCTTGGGCTCTTCCTCCTTTTATAGAGGAGTAATCCGATCCTATTTTCTAGGATCTGGTTTATCCTTTATTATCACTTATCTTTTTTAGCCCAACTCCAACCTCCTTATCTGATAAGACTTATCACTTATCTAAGGTAAGGTTGTTAGTTGAGTTCTAGATAAGTGTTATCGTTAAGTTAGTTAGGGTTCCGAGCTCGGTGGCCGAGCTTGGCACCTCGGCCAGTACACAAGCCCCCCAAGCTTCGAGCTCAAAAGAGCGAAGAAGTTTTCATGACAGAAGCCGAGCTTGTCCTTTAAAAAATTAGAGTTCATGGCTTAGGTTTTTTGTTTTCCTTTTTACCACACTTTTGTTGACCGACACTACACTTCGACCAACGCATGAGCTCAGTGACCTCAGTTGGCCGAGCCTACCACCTCGGTGCATTTGTCATTCAAACTGGTAAAGTAGGCGACCGAGCTTCACATCTTAGTCCATATACAATTCAGCTCGGTAGGTTTGGTGGCCGAGCTTTACACCTCGGCTCATACACAAGCCCCTCAAGCTTTGAGCTCCAAAGAGCGTGAAAGCTTCATTGAAGGAGCCAAGCCAAGGCGAGACAAGAGCGGTCGTTTCAATCTTGTATTGTGACGTCAACTTCTTGTTTCCCGAGATGAAAAGAGTCGTTGCTTTTGTTATTAAGACCAGTCTTGTTTGTGACGCGTGGCCTTTATGGCCTTATCTCCGAGGCCTGCTCTGCGGCTGGGTATCCGAATTCTTAATCGTTGTGGCGTGTATTCCGATGTTCTCGCCACGTGTTACTCCGCCATTGGTGTGCCGAATTTGGGCAGACTTGAAGAGATGTTTCTCTTCCCTCACACAGCAACCACCATCATTACTTTCACAAAGTAACGTTTCAATTTCTTCTGAAACGACATGTTGCTTGCTATAAATTGAGGGATCTCCGAAGACAGGCCCCTACTTGCCTACGTTTACCTCTTGAAGCTTCTTCTCCTCCAAGCCTTTCTCCATGCATTTCTGTAGTTTCTACTTTTTCCAGGTACGCCATTCATTCCTCCTCCATTTTAATTGAGCTCTGCTTCTTCTCTACTCAACCATGGAACCCTCTTTTGAGGTATCTCAAAATGCCTCTTCTGAGATTCAAATTATAGAACAAGGAATTAGCCCTATCGGGGGTTCCCCACATTCTTCACCTCCTCCTTCGAAGGGTGATGGATCTAACCCTAGGGCTTCTTCTTCCTCTTCTAATGAGAGTAGCTTCGCTACTCCTGAAGTCATTACTGCCTCTAAACGCCGCCAGCGTGCTTCTAGGATGCCCAGGGTTCCCTACCCCGGAATCACTATCCCTGGGTATTTCTGGGTTAAACCAGATGTTGGGGCATTTCACTCCAATTTTAGGACCCATGACCTCTTAGAGCTATTAGACCCAAGGTTTCTTCATCTCAAAGGACTGTTCGCAGCTTGCCTTGCTCAGACATAGAGCATGTTTTTCTTCAAGCTCTTCCTGTAGAAACACATTTTACATATGTTTATAAAACCCTTTTTGAGCAAATTGGTATATCCCTTCCTTTCACTAAATTTGAGTGTGATGTTCTAAAAATTATGAACGTTGCTCCTACTCAACTGCACCCCAATAACTGGGCCTTCCTGAAGGCTTTCCAGATTCTTTGTGGGCAAATAGGGATGGAGGCTACTGCTCCCAAATTCCTTTATTTTTATAAAGTTAGGTTTGGGGACTGAGTTGGTTTGATCGTTCTTAGTGGGGTTGAGAAGAGAGGTATCATCGACCTTTACAAGAGCTCCTATAAATTCTTGAAGTTGGACTTTTTCAAAGTCCGACCTACTGAGGGGAATGAATCTATCTTTTTTGATTATGGGGGAAGACCTAAGTTTCCTTTATATTGGCAACCCCATCCATCCAAATTCTCCAGCTTCCACCTTGGCTGTATGACTGCTCAAGAGCGGGCCGACGTTGAGGTTCTGAAAATTTATCCTCAGCCGTTGCCTTGTGGAAGGCTTTTGAAACACCTCACTTCTTCCACTCGGTAAGCCGACTTTGAATGTAAGTAGCTTCTTATTGAAAGGTATTTTAATTTACCTTTTTTCCTATTTATTATATTCTGACCGAACTCCCTTTCGCAGTGATAATGGGGAAATTCAACTACAAAGCCTTGCTAAAGAAGTCGGCTCATCAAGATGCCGGTGCTTCAGCGCCGACTGCTAACGCAAAGGGAAAGAAGAAGAAAATTGTTGAAATGTCTGACCCTGACACCCATCTCCTTAAGCGGGCTCGGACCGATGTTCAACTAGAGGTACCGAGGAGGAGTACCTCACCCTTTCCAGTAACCCACGAGAACCGTAGTGCTGAGAAGAGGGCTGAAAGAACACCTCATGTGACCGATCTGACAGCGGACACTAAGTGGTATAATGGCCATTGTAACCCGGGGTTCAACTCACTTTGGAGCAATGACTTCAACCCCGGTTCACTTATTGATGGCCAAGTGCTCAAACCCTCTGATGCTCGGCTTTTGCTGGAGTAGGGTCCTGACGCGAGTATGGAGGCTACCACTGCTTATGCCCTTCGGATTTCATCCATCACTCGCTTCTGGAGTAATGAACTGTCCAATAATGTGAAGAAGATGGAAGCAATGAGGGTCGACGCTGCTCGTGCTTTGTTGGTGAGGGATGAACTAGCCCAAGCCATGACCAAATGTGAAGAACAGGCTCGGTTAATTGGCAACTAAAGGCACAAAAAACCGAGCTTGAGAAAGCCAACTCCTTCGTCCAAGCTAAACTGGAGAACGAGAAAGCTGAAAGGGCTAAGTTTCAGAAGATCGCCGAGGATTCTCAAGCCGAGAAGGAGGCCAACCTCACACTTCAAAAATCATTAGATTCCAAGAAGGAGGCCAACCTCAAGCTGCGATCTGATCTTGCTGAAGCCGAGGCTAGCATTATGAAGGAGCATATTAATGGGTTCTTCCAAGCTGTGAAACAGCTCCAACATTTTAACCCAGATGCTGATTACTCCCAATCTGATGTGGACAAGGACTTTAACAAAGAAGGGGTCTTGGTTCCTTTGTCCGAGCCTGAGGATGAAGAGGAAGAATAAGTTCAAGAAGATGGGGAATTTGAGGAGCAAGTTGCCGGCAAGGAAGGAAACAACGAAGGTGGAATGGTTGTACCTGATCCATCCTTGGGTATTCCTCTGCCTAATGAAGATGTCCTCACTTCCGCGCCTACTGAAACAGTTGCTCATGGGGATGCCCATGAGTAACTTAGAAAAAATCTTTTCTTTTTTCATTGATGTATTTTGTACTGGGCTTTGCTCGGATGTTTACTTTTAGCTTTCTACTATGTATTAACACCAGTAGTTTGCCCAAGTTTTTCATCGGATGGAGGTCGGTTTTTCAACCCTTCATGCATCTTTTTGGGTTTTGCGCTCGGCCTATTTGAGCATATGAGCTCGGCCCTTTGCTTTTTTAGGTACGACATTTCGACCTTTACTCGGTCGTTTTTAGCTCAGTTAACCTCTTTAAGCTCATGTTTACCTATTTAGGGTATTACCTACCTTTGTAGGTTTTGTTAACCTTTTTGGGTTCGGCTTTTCGATTTTAGCTTTTTTAGCCAGTCAGGCTTTAGCATTTTGATTTTAGCTCGGTCAACCTGTTTAGGTTTTTATCGTTGCCTCTTTGGGCCCGGCATTTCGACCTCAATTCGGTCGATTTCAGCTCGGTCAACCCTTTTATGCTTTGATTTTGCCTATTTAGGTGCGGCATTTCGACCTTAACTCAGTCGATTTCAGCTCGGTCAACCCTTTTAGGCTTAGCATCTTCAATATGCAAATATAAGCGAATTTTTAGCCATGTAACAAATAAATGTAACTGAAATGGAATTTATTCATTTATTTCCCAGGCATGCCTCATTAAAACCTTCCTGGCCAAAACCACGTGGGAAAAAGACCAGGGTAGGAAAAAAGTGTACATCACGTGCTTTACGAAACTTAACTAAAATAAAACTTAAGGTGGGAAGTGTTCCAAGTTCTTGGGACAGACTTTCCTGACAACTCTTCTAGCCTATAAGCACCATTTCCTAGACTTTCAACTCTTCTGAATGGGCCAGACCAGTTTGCTGCGAGCTTGCCCTCTTTGGAATTGTTTCTTGCATCATTTTACAATCCTAGCACTAGGTCGCCTTGCACAAACTCTCTCGGCCGCAACCTTGAATTGTACTTCTGAGTTGCTTTCTGCTTGCATAGTTCTTCCCTAATTTTTGCTTCATCTCGGACTTCCTCTACCATGTCAAGCTCAACTCAGATTTCTTCCTCATTTTTGCTCTGGTCATAATGTTGCCTTCTGAAAGAAAGTTCGCCGAGCTCAACTGGAATTATTGCATTAGTTCCGTAGGTTAGCCTGAATGGCGTTTCTCCAGTCGATGATTGTGGTGAGCAATGATAAGCCCAGACTATGCTCGACAATTCTTCAACCCATGCCCCTTTTGATTAGCCCAACCTTTTCTTGAGCTCGTTCAGAATGACTTTGTTAGCTGCCTCTGCCTGGCCATTTCTTTGTGGATGCTCAACCGAGGTCACCTTGTGTTTGATTCAGAGGTTGGAGTAGAATTCTTTAAGCCCTTTGTCGGTGAATTGCTTTCCATTGTCGGTGACAATCGCATAAGGTAGGCCATGTATGCATATGATGTTTTTCCATATAAAACTCTGAACCTTTTTAGCTGTTATGGTAGCTAATGGCTCGGCTTCAATCCATTTAGTGAAGTAATCTACCCCTACTAGCAAAAACTTCACTTGGCCTTTGGCAACAGGGAAAGGTTTCAGTATGCGAATAGCTTCTATTCTAGCTATGACATCAGTATGCGAATAGCTTCTATTCTAGCTACAGGTGCAAAGGTTTCAGTATAGTCAATACCTTCTCGTTGGTTATAGCCTTGAGCTACTAACCTTGCCTTGTTTCTGACAACTTTGCCATCTTCATCTAACTTGTTTATGAAGACCCATCTTGTTCCAATGACAGACTTGTTTTTGGGCTTGGAGACAAGTGTCCAGACATCATTTCTGGTGAACTGGTTGAGTTCTTCTTGCATAGCAAGAATCCAGCTTTCATCATCAAGAGCTTCTTCAATGTGCTTTGGCTCTATTTCTGACAAAAAGGCCACATTGCTTGATTCTCTTAAGGTAGATCTGGTTCTCACTCCTTCTGAGGGATGTCCAATGATGAGATCCTTAGGATGATGAGTTTTGAATTTCCAGTCTCTTTCAAGAGGATCTTGACTTGTCTGTTGACGTGTCTGCTCCACTTGTCTGTCTGGTTCTGCTTCAGGTTCTGATTTGGTTAAGTCAGGTTGTTGATCTTCTGACTTGTTTATATCAAGACCTGCAAGATCATCTTCTAGATCTGACAATTCCTTATCAGTCTTTAAGTTATCATTAAATTTGACATGAACAGATTCTTCAATAACAGATGTTCTAGAATTGTAAATTCTAAAAGCTTTAGACATTTCAGAGTATCCCAAAAAGATACCTTTGTCTGTCTTAGAGTCAAATTTTCAAGTTGATCCTTGGTATTTAAGATGAAGCATTCACAACCAAATGCATGAAAGTAAGAAATGTTGGGGCTTTTTCCTTTCCACAGTTCATAGGGAGTCTTCTTTAGAAAAGGCCTAATGAGTATTCTGTTTTGTACATAACAGGCTGTGTTTACTGCTTCTGCCCAGAAGTACTTAGGGAGATTATTCCCATTGAGCATAGATCTAGCCATCTCTTGCAGAGATCTGTTCTTTCTCTCAACCACTCCATTTTGTTGAGGAGTTCTAGGTGCAGAGAAATTGTGAGAGATCCCATTCTCCTCACAGAACTGACTAAACTGCTCATTTTCAAATTCTCCCCCATGGTCACTTCTAAGAGTAGAAATGCAGAAACCCTGCTCATTTTGTACTCTTTTACAGAATACTGAGAAAGCCTTAAAATACTCATCCTTGTGAGTTAAGAAGAGTACCCATGTATATCTAGAATAGTCATCAACTATGACAAATCCATATTTCCTTCCAGCTAAGCTAGCAACACTAACGAGTCCAAACAGATCCATGTGTAACAACTGAAGAGGTCTAGAGGTTGATACTTGGTTTTTAGATTTGAAACTTGATTTTATCTGTTTACCTCTCTGACATGCATCACACAAAACATCTTTCTTAAAACTAATATCAGGCAATCCTCTCACAAGGTTATCCCTTTTTAGTTTTGAAATTAATTTCATACTAGCATGTCCTAGTTTCTTGTGCCACAACCATCTTTCATCCTCTTTAGACATCAGACAGGTTACACTTTGATCTGAGAGATCAGTCAGTTCAATCTTATACAGATTTTGTTGCCTTTTAGCTGAAAAGAGGGTTTTGCCACTTAGATCCTTAACTATACAGAAATCTTTGGTAAAGGAGACATCAAATCCACTGTCACATAATTGACTTATGCTAAGCAAATTGTGTTTTAATCCTTTAACCATAAGAACATTTGATATAGAGGGAAGAGGAGGTTTACCACCAATAATACCAATTCCTATAACCTTCCCTTTCTGATTTCCACCAAATGCCACATGTCCTCCTTTTTTAAGTTGGAGGTCTAGGAACATAGACCTTTCTCCTGTCATGTGTCGCGAGCAGCCACTGTCCAGGTACCAGCAGTGGTGTTTTCTTTGTGCTGTTGAGGACATCTGCAACAGAGATTATTTGATCTTTAGGTACCCATAGTTTTTTGGGTCCTTTTCTGTTAGTTCTAGGAGTCTGTGAAGACTTCCTTCTTTTCTTATGAAGACACTTAGACATAACATGTCCAGTCTTTCCACAGAAATTACAGACAGGTATGGAATTAATAGAAGTAGATGTAGCAGACACTTTAGAGTGCTTAGTTGATACTTTATGATGTATCTGATGGACATATCCTATACCTTCTTTGTTAAGGGAGTGCCTCTGACAGCCAAGCAGCTTGGTCAGATTTTCTCTACCATTAAAAAATTTGGCAAGATCAGAAGTGAGCTCTTCCACTTTCTGTTGAAGTTTTTCAACTTCTTCAGACTGTGATGTATCACTAGAGATCTTAGCTTCATTAGACTTTTCAGTCTTCAGCTCACTGTTCTCCTTGGCAAATTTCTCACACTCTAGAGATTTCTGTTTATGCTCACTGAGGAGCTTAACATGATCTCTCTTGAGAGATTTGAAAGCCTTGGATAAACAGTTGGATTCCTCCAACAATTCTTCATAGGCATCAAGTAATTCCTCTTAATCAGAATTTACCTCATTATCTGAATCAGAGTCAGTGTTAGCCATTAGACAGAGATTTGCTTCTTCCTCTGTCTCCTCATCAGTAGATGTTGACTCTAGATCTTCCCAAGTAGCCATCATTCCTTTCTTCTTCTTTTTGAAGAACTTCTTAAACGGGGCTTTCTTGAGTTGAGGACATTCTGCTTTCATGTGACCTGGTTTCTTGCACTCATAGCAGACAATTGAGTTCTTGTCTGTTGAAGTGGAATCCTTGAAGTTCTTGTCCTTGTTGAATCTTCTAAATGGTTTATCCTTTCTGAACTTCTTTTTCTGTATGAGAAGCTTTATCTTTCTGGTTAGGAGAGATAGTTCTTCATCACTTTCAGAATCCTCAGATTCAGACAGGTCATCATCACTGGATGACTCGTCTGCCTTCAAAGCTTTAGAAGCTTTGGAAGACTTTTGATCAGCCTTCAGAGCAATTGACTTGCCCTTCTTTGTTGAGACTTCATCTCCAAGTTCTTGCTCATGAACAGTAAGTGTTCCAAGGAGTTCATCCATGGTCAAGGTGGTAAGATCTTTGGCTTGAGAGATAGCAGTTACCAGAGGTCTCCACTGCTTAGGTAGACTCCTAAGTATCTTTCCAACCTTCTCAGCATTAGAGTAAACTTTGCCAAGAGACTTTAGACCATTGATGATAGTTTGGAATCTCCCAATCATTTGAGCAACAGATTCTCCTTCCTCCATGAGAAACAGTTCATACTTTCTGACAAGTATGGCAATTTTTGATTCTTTGACTTTGGCTGTTCCTTCATGTGTGACAGCTAAGGTGTCCCATATTTCTTTGGCAGAATCACAGGCACAGACCTTCTCAAATTCATCAGGACTGAGAGCACAAATAATGTTGTATCTGGCTTTGTGATTCAGCTCCCACTTTGCCTTTTCTGCAGGGGTCCACTGAGCTTTTGGCTTATCAGTGTTGTCATCGTTTTTAGGAATGAAAGGACCATCAGTGATGACATCCCAGAGATCAGAGTTTGTAGATAGAATGAACCATTGAAATCTGTCTTTCCAATAGTTGTAGTTTTCTCCATTGAAGAATGGAGGTCTGGTTAAGGAGGCTCCTTCAGTCTGGTTACTTCCACTAGCTCCAGCAGTCATGTCTATTCTTCAGGATCTTTTACCTCTACACTGTTAGATGCTCAACCCAGAGGCTGAGCTCTGATACCAACTGAAATAGACAACTATAAACACGAGAAGGGGGGTTGAATTGTGTTTATCAGAAATTAAAATAAAGTTAAAAACTTTTTGCATGCAGAAGCTAAGCACAGACGGGTGTAAAAAGGTTACACAGATAGGTCACCTGTCTGTTGTAGTTTTCTCAGAAAACAACACACGTATAGATGAAAAACAGTCTTGATAAAAACAGTTTTAACCCCTTAGTTAGAAAGCAGATGATATATAATCAAAACAACTAAAAAGATTAAGGGAAGATAGATTAACACAGAGATTTATCCTGGTTCACTCTTTAACACAAAGAGCTACGTCCAGTCCTTGGCAGCACCAAGATTTATCCACTATAACTGATCAGGTTACAGACTCCAAGTATTGTTTGCACACATAGCCTCTTCAGGCTCCAACACAAGTATTCTTTGCACACCTAGCCTCTTCAGGCTCACTCAGATTTGTTTGAGAGTTTGGTTTGTAATAAATACACTTACAGACAGACAGATCTTTCACTAACACTCAGAGAGTGGTTTAAATGTAAAGCTTCGGAAAGTCTGCGTAATAACTTCAAATGATTGAAGAATACAAAGTAAATAAATGAACAGAGTAATGGCTCTTTAATGCTTTGTAAACTCTGATGTGTTCATCTTCAATGACTTCTGTATTTATAGCCTTCAAACATTTAATATCCGTTAGAGACATTCCTTGCAACGATGGCTTCAAGCAGAGCTTCATTAAATGCAATATAGTCGTTCTGGGCAGCCATTAATGCAATGGAGACGTTGGTTGTACTCTAACATGAAGGATAATAGCTTTATGCATCGTGTAGACGCCAACTCAGAGTTGTGCAGAGTGCTTTTGTACTTTTGCAGAGTACATTTCCCTTTCTGTGTAATGACTGAAAGTACTAGGGAATAAAGCATGTTGGAAACATTCTTTAACTGGAAGTTTATCTCTGACTTCCTAGGTTGCTTGAGAGAGAGCATTTCTGAGTTTCTTGATAAGCGTGAGAGAGAGTTCTCAGAGTATTCTTCATGAGGGGACAGCTTCCAAAAGCTTCCTGTACTTTGAGTTCTTTAACAAAGAACCATAGACAAGTTGAAGTGTTAGAGCAGAGACGGGTTGTAAACCAGTTTGCATATAGTCAACAATCCTAGTCAGCAGACAGGTTGACTTTTTGGCTTAAACGGACAGGTTGATACTTAGGTAGACAGACAGGTGAGTTTTGTAATCTTCTGATCTGTACACTAAGTAGACAGGTTAACAACCACAAAGTAGGTTAATTAAATCATTAACCAATGTTTCATTTTCATCAAAACTTAGGGAAATGCGCACAGACATTTTAGAGACTTAACAGTGAGCACTAGTGAAGTTACCAGTCATAGCAGTATCAACCTTGACAGCTTGGATAGTAGTATGCAAGGAGGTACACAGATTATCAAATCTGATTCTGTTTCTCCTAGACCAAATATGCCAGAGAATGTTAATGATACCAGCAATCACAACTTGCTTTAACTGAGGACTATAACCTTTATCACAAACTAAAAGCAAAGAGCTGAAAGAGGAGAGATCAATAGTTCTACCCAGCACAGAAGCAAACCAATTCCACAACTCCTTGGCAAAAGAGCAATCCAAGAACAGATGAAGAGTAGTCTCCTCAGACTGAGCACAGTTACTGCAGCAGGAAACTGTGATGCATCCCCTCCTTCTCAGATTTTCATCAGTTACTCCAGATCAGCTTGCACCAAGAGAGATGAGGCTTAGAAGGATTCTGAACCTGGAAAGCCTCTTTGAAACTCAGCATACCAGAATCAGAACTCGACCAGATTAATTGATCTTCCATCAAATCTCTAGGCAAAAAAACCTGAGAAAGCAGATTATGTATGTCAGGAAACTTGGCAGAAATAGAAGCACGGATGATCCATGAGTTCCCTTGCAAGAAATCAGCAACTGTGGATATCAGAAACTGATGGAGATGAGGAGGAATATTAAGCAGATCAACCAAAGCTGCATCTAGCCATTTATCAGTCCAGAAGCTTATGGAATTGCCATTACCAATCAACCAAGAACTGTTTAGAGAAACCGTCTGTAGATTAGTTCTCAGGCCAGGCCAAATTAAAGATTTGACATAGTGAGCAATTGGATGTTTATGCCTGATGAACCTGGCCTTGACTAATCTAGCCCATTCCTTATCTGAGGCAAAAAGATCCCAGGTCAACTTTAGCATTGCTGCATTATTAATAGATCTTAAACTCCTCAGCCCAAGACTACCTTCATCTCTAGGAGAGCAAACAGTATGCCATTTAACAGTGACAACTTTCCTCTTTAAAATGTCCCCAGACCAAATGAAGTTTCTAATAAACTTATCCAATTGCTTGATCAGAGAAGTAGGCCAAGCATAGACCTGAAAAGAATACAGAACCATGCCATAGATGATAGATTGGACAAGTTGCACCCTACCCATAATAGACAATAAACTCCCTTTCCAAGAGGCAAGCTTGTTTACAATTCTGTCAGCAATTCCTTGAAAATAGATCTTCTTTGGTTTCCCTTTAAAAATAGGAACTCCAAGATAAGTGAAAGGAAGTTGACCATATGAAAAGCCAATGATTGAGGAAATAGAAGCACATCTAGCAGGAAGAAGTCTAGGGGCATAGAACTTACATTTGTCATGGCTCAAAAGTTGGCCAGAAGCTTGGCTATAAAGATCGAAGAGAAGCATCAAATGTTGCAGACTTCTCTTATTCCTTTTACAAAAAACTAACAAGTCATCAGCATAGAAAATGTGGGAAGGAAGGATATGACCCCTAGGACCAGAAATGAGATCAATTAGACCAGCATTGACTAGATGAGTAATTCCCCTACTGAGAGCATCTTCAGCAAGACAAAAGAGCAAAGGAGATAATGGATCACCTTGCCTAACCCCTCTCTTGCAAGGGAAGAAACCAACATGCTTACCATTGATGGATAGGGAGAGCTTAGCAGATTGTAAAATAATTTGGATCCAAGTACAAAAGGTTGCACCAAAACCAAAAGAAGACAGCACTTGCAACAAAAAAGGCCAGTCCATTGTGTCAAAAGCCTTCTTAATATCGAATTTTAAAGCCACATTACCACCATGCGCTTTTTGGTCCATTGTGTTAATAACTTCAGAAGCTGTGCAAATACAGTCAATGATGCTCCTGCCCTTAATAAAACCCCTTTGCTGGTTGGAAATGATTCTGGAAGCAACAGAGCCTAATCTATCTGCCATGATCTTTGTAATAACTTTAAACTGAAAATTTGCCAATGCTATAGGCCGAAACTGCTCAATTCTGTCAGCATTAGGATGCTTAGGCAAAAGAACAACCAGATTAGAGTTCATATTTGGCAATATCCAACTTTTAGTAAAGAATTGGATGACTGAGTTGCAAAGGTCTGAACCCACAATGTCCCAGTACTTTTGGTAAAAGCAACCCCCAAATCCATCTGGGCCCGGGGCACTACTACCACACATAGAGAAAACAACTCCTTTAATTTCCTCTATAGAAGGCAAATTGGTGAGCATAATGTTTTCCTGGCTAGTTACCAAGGAAGGAATGACTTCAGATATCAAATCATTTGGGATACAATTGTTGTCAGAAGCATAAAGTGACTTATAGAAGTTCAAAGCATGTTGCTCAATAGCATCATCAGAATCCAGAATCTGATCACCATCCTTGAGCAAAGACATCCTTTTAGAGGCAAATCTGATTCGGGCAATCCTGTGAAAATATGCTGTGTTCCTATCCCCAAAAGAATGCCAATTGACTCTAGCTTTCCCTTTCCAAAAGGTCTCCTCATAGAACAAAACCTGCTGAAGATTATTTTGGGCATTCTGCTCTTCAATAAGCAAGTCATCAGAGATGCCATTGCTGTTAATAATTTCCTGAACTCTGTCAACTTCAGAAACAGCATGCTTAACATTAGTATGCACATCCCCAAAACTATCCCTATTCCAAATCCGAAGATCCTGCTTCAAGGCTTTAAGCTTCTGAGACATAATAGACATAGGACAACCAACAAATGGCCTGCTCTAGGACTTAGAGACAACCTTAAGACACTCAGGGTGATCCATCCACATCTGCTGAAACTTAAACTGAGATGCAAAATTCTTGACCCCTCTACTGACAGATAACAGCAAAGGATGGTGGTCAGACTGACTTCTAGTCAGAGTACAACAAGAAGAAGAAGTCCAAAAAGAGAGCTAGGCATCATTAACAATCGATCTGTCCAATCTCCTCTCAGAATGATTACCATCCTGCCTCCTTCTATGCCATGTAAAATCAGAACCTCTAGTGATGAGATGTGTAAGAGAACAACTATCACTCCAAGCTCTGAATTCATTACAAGAAAGATGATTAGGACTGTTACCACCTCTCATCTCATGAGCACCAAGGATTGAATTAAAGTCTCCAATATAACACTAAGGACCAAGGAAGTCCTCCTGCAACTTAGCCAAATCCAACCACAGATTCCTTCTCACAATATAAGATGTGCTAGCATAAATTGCTGCTAAATAAACTGTGTTATTTTCCCATTGAAATGAAATTGCAATGTGTTGAGATGAATTAGCAGTTACCATAGGATCCAAAGAGTCTTTGCAGATGCCCCAAAGATTAGGAAGCAAACTACCTCTATCATTAACCAAAAAAGGCTTTAGGTGCAGATTTCTCCAAAAGGAAGATGGGAATTGATCAAGGGCTATCCAAGGCTCAGCCAGGAAAAGAAAATCAGGATTATTAGAATAACAAAGATTATTCAAAACAAGCCTAGTCTCATTGTTCCCCAGGCCTCTGGCATTCCAGAATAAAACTTTCATTAAGCAAAGTTTTGAGGACCAGACCTAGTTCGGGCTTTATGCTTACCACTCATAAGATTCTGATTTGCCTTCTTCTTGAGTTTTTTCTTTTGAGATCTTGACAAGACTGGAGTAAACTCAGGGTCAGGAATATGATCACAAGGCATAGACTTGGTCTGCATAGGGACTATATGAAGATACTTATCAGTAGATGCATCTTTATTAGAGGCAGAATGAGCAATATCATTATTTTGAGATTCAACTTCAATTTCTTCCTCAGTGTCATCTGCCCAAAGCCTACCCATAATTCTCATATCATGAGCTATATTGGGGTTATCATTAGGATTAAGCTGAAAACCATCAGCAGAACCAATAATAAAAGGAGGAGAGCCTTTATTAATTGAGCCTTGAAGGTCAAAAGCAGGTCCATTGCTAGAGTCTTGGATAGAGTCAGAAACATGATTCACAGAATTCTGATTAGTATGAGGACTGGCATCCCGAACTGAGTTTTCCACTAACTGAATATTGTCTCCATGATCCATAGTAGCCGCATCTACCAACCTGTCAGAGCTAGAAATTACTTCTACCACATAAGGGACATTATGAGGCAGAATTAGATTATTATTTCCTTCTTGATCCTGAACAGACTCCACCAATACCTGATTCTGCTCTCCATTGGAACTGACCACTTCATCCTCATTGCCATCCGGATTCCCAACACCAAGATCTTCCCTAAGGTTCTCTGTACTTTTATTATCATCTGCAGGGTTTGGTTTAGCCTTTGGAACATAAACCCTCCTTGGTTTCGATTCCTTGTTGGATTGCCTCCCATTCTCAGAATTCTGGTACTTGCAAGATTCCAACGAATGACCAATAACATTGCAAGAATTGCAAAAGAGAGGCAGTCTCTCATACTCAATTCTTACCAAGAAATCAAGGTCCTTCCTCTCCACCATTATCTGGTTCCTGATCAAACCTTTTAGATCTATGTCAACTAGGACCCTAGCGTAGTGACCAAGAGATCTATTTATTGTGGCATCATCCAAGGAAAGAGGAATGGCAACGCTTCTTGCGATGGCAAATAAGATTTTTGGCCTCCAATATTCTTGAGGAAGATCGAAAATCCTTATCCAACATTGCACGTTAGTTTGTTTCACCCGGTTAGGATTAAAGTCTTGAGACCATGAGAATAGCCGCAAGGTTCCAGGTTGTAAGTTCCATGATCCCACCGATAGAACACGCCGCATATCCTCAATGGATGAGAATGAGAATTCGAAATAACCTTTACCAATCGGGACCATCTTCCACTGTGACAAAGGTTTCCATAATTTGGAAAGCTTGATACGCAAGTCAACTGCTTTCATAGGTTGATCACCCTTCGATAGGAGAAGGCGCCCATGTAGACTTGTTTTTGCTGCCTCTAAACCCGCGATATACTCCTCTTCTGGGATTGTGATAGCGAGAGAATCACCTTTCATACATGGAACCGGGAGTTGACTGAGAGGAATATCACAAGCATTGTTGAGAGCTTGAGCAAAAGTCTTCTTGTGAGGAGGGAGCGGAGAAAAAGAAGATGAGGGGGGGGGGGGGGGGAGGTGAGTCAAAGGCAAGGAAAAGCCATGGAACAATAGGGTTGACGTGAGCCATGATCATGCAAACCCTAGGTGGAGGCAAAGAGAGAAACCCTAGCAGAGCCATCCTTAAGCTATTATTGGGGGGGCATTCCTTGTCGAAACTTAAAAGCTTCAGTGATTAAATTTATTTAATTAAAAATTAAATGACTTTAGAAAAGAATCACACTAATTAATCAGAAAGTCCAAAAAAAAAATATAATTTAATATAATAAAGTTAAGAATTAAATTCTACTTAATTTCGGATTCTATCATTTTTAAGGCGTTCATATCAAATAATTTGATAATCTAATGAAAACGACAAGTGAATTATTATTAATAAAATTATACCCAATGTATTGGTATCCAATTTTTCTAATAAGGCTTCTTGAAAGTGACAAATTATTGTATCTTTTAATTTTTTTCTGCTTTAAAATTTGAGATACTTTTCAAAATACAAGTTTTTTTTTAATATATAAGTAGACAATGGACCCGTGTGATGCACGGGTGAAATATGTGTCGGCTGTTGTAACTAATTCAAATACATTGTAACTGATTTTGTAGTTAGTTAGTTAATACAGTTAATTCAGTTAGTTGTTAATTGCTAATCATATAAAGGTGCAGTTAGGCACTATAAAAACATGTATACTATTGAATTTACTTAGTAGATGAATATACACAGTTTTGATATTCAGAAATATACTTTCTCATTCTCTCTCTACTTTCAATTGTGTGTGAGTGTGTTCCATCAGAGTGGTATCAGAGCAAGAAGATTAGGGCCTGTGTGTGTATTGTTGTGAGTGTGCTGATCATGGCTTCTTCGAATGGAAATGGCAGTTTTGTTTCCAACCTGCCAATCCTTGATGGCAAGAATAACGATTGCTGGTCTGTAAGGATGGAAGCCATTCTTGGCTACCAAGAACTCCTGGAGATAGTGAAAAGTGGAGTTTCTGAGAAAGATGATGATGCAGCTAAGAAGAAGGATTATAAGGCAAAGTGTTTGTTCCACCGATGTATGGATCTTGCAAATTTTGAGAAGGTCTCCAAAGCAAAGATGGCTAAGGTGGTTTGGGACACCCTGCAGAAGGCTTATGGGGGTGCTGAGAAGACCAAGAAGATAAGGTTGCAGTCTCTCAGAAGACAGTTGGAGTTACTGTCAATGAATGTGCAAGAATCCATTTCGGATTACTTCAACAGGCTTCAATTGATGGTGAATTCAATGAGGTCGTGTGGGGAATCTGTTACTGATCAACAGTTGGTGGAAAAAGTTTTGAGAACCCTCACACCAAAGTTTGACCACATCACTATTGCAATTGAAGAAGCTAAAGATACAGAGAACATGAAGCTTGAAGAACTTCAAAGTTCTTTAGAAGCTCATGAGATGAAGCTGATTGAAAGAGATGTAAACAAGATTTCTGATCAGGCTTTGCAAGCTGCTGTGTATAAGAAGGATGGTGTTGATAAGAAAAAGAATCAGAGAGGAAAAGGGAAATTCACCAAAGGAAATTAGTCTTCTAATCAAGAAAGATCAAGAACTGATGGTGGTAGATTTGAATCCTCAAATAAAAGAGGAGGAGGGTCTGGAAGAAACAAAGGAGGGCCAAGAAAGATAGATAGAAGGAAGGTACAGTGCTACAACTGTGAAAAATGGGGTCATTATGCCAGTGAGTGTTGGCATGGGAAGGGAAAGCAGAAGAGATCCAGTGATGATGAAGCTCATGTGGCTCAGGATGGTGACTCAGAATCAGATGAACCAGTCTTGCTAATGGTTACAACCAATGATGGGAATCTTGCTTGAGTCTTGGTATCTTGATACTGGATGTTCAAATCATATGACAGGCCATAAAGAATGGCTAACTGATCTTGATACAACCAAGAGGAGCAAGGTGAGGCTAGCTGACAACAGAACTATAGCAGCTGAGGGAGTTGGCAATGTGGTGGTTTGAAGGAAAGATGGACAAGAAGCCATGATTGAAGATGTGCTATTTGTTCCTGGCATGAAATGTAACCTTATGAGTGTTGTACAACTAGTTGAAAAAGGCTTCTCAGTCACTATGCAACATGATTGTCTGAAGCTTTTTGATCCAACTCATAGGTTAATACTAAAGTCATCTTTCTCAAGCAACAGGATTTTCCAGACCAAACCCAGTACACCTGAGGTGTTGTGTTTAGCAGCAGCTGTGAATGATCAGGAGAGCTGGTTTTGGCATCAAAGGTTTGGTCATTTAAATTTTAGAAGCTTGTCTCAACTAGTTAGCAAAGATATGGTGATAGGAATGCCTATGATTCATATACCTGAGAAAGTATGTGAAGGTTGTTTAATTGGTAAACAATCAAGAAACTCATTTAAATCCTATTTGCCTATGAGAGCTTCTAGTCTTTTACATGTTGTACATTCTGATGTCTGTGGTCCATTTGAGACACCATCTCTAGGAGGCAACAGGTATTTTGAATCCTTTGCTGATGAGTTTAGCAGGATGATGTGGTTGTATCTGATCAAATCTAAGAAAGATGTATCTGAAGTCTTTAAAAGATTCAGATTGATGGCTGAAAGGCAAAGTGGAAAGGCACTCAAGGATCTGAGAACAGATGGAGGAGGAGAGTACACTTTCAATGAGTTTAAAGACTTTTGTGAAATGCTAGGCATTCATCATGAAGTAACAGCCCTATATACTCCACAGCATAATGGTCTAGCTGAAAGGAGAAATAGGACTGTTCTCAACATGGCCAGGAGTATGTTGAAGCAGAAAAGCCTTCCTCATTCCTTTTGGGGTGAAGCAGTCACCACAACAGTGTATTTGTTGAATAGATGTCCCACCAAAAGACTCAAGGAGAAGGTTCCAGAAGAATGCTGGAGTGGTAGAAAACCTCTTGTAAGTCATTTGAGGGTTTGTGGCTCCCTATGCTATGCACATGTACCTGATGAGAAGAGAAAGAAGCTACATGACAAGAGTATGCCAACGATTCTAGTTGGATACCATGTTACTGGAGCATACAGACTATATAATCCAGTAAAACAGAAAGTTGAAGTCAGCAGAGATGTGATGATTTGTGAAGCTGAATCCTGGAATTGGCAGAATCAAAGTAGCAGTATCAATCCATCAATTCCTGTACTGATTGAAAGTGATTCATCAGTAGATAATGAGGTTGTAGAAAATGATGCTTCACAGGGTCAAAGACCATAGAGGAAGAGACAGAGGCCACAAAGACTAGCAGACTATGAGCTATTCAGTGACAGTGCAGTATCTTCAGAAGGAGAACCGGTCCATTTTGCTTTGATGGCTGATGCAGAGCAAATTGACTTTAAGGAGGCAATGAAAGAGCAAGTATGGAAAGTGGCAATGATGGAAGAACTGAGTGCTATTGAAAGAAATCAAACTTGGGAATTATGTGAACTTCCAAGAGATAAAAGGCCAATTGATGTTAAATGGGTTTTTAAGCTGAAGCTAAACCCTGATGGATCCATTGTTAAGCATAAAGCTAGGTTGGTTGCTAGAGGTTTTTTGCAGCAACATGGTGTTGATTATAAAGAAGTCTTTGCACCTGTTGCTAGGCTTGAAACAATAAGGTTGGTTGTAGCTCTAGCAAGTGGAAGTGGTTGACCGTTGTTCCATCTAGATGTAAAGTCTGCATTCCTGAATGGTCCTCTTGAGGAAATTGTGTATATCACATAACCACCAAGATTTGAGATCACTGGAAAGGAGCACCTACTTTACAGATTGCATAAGGCCTTGTATGGCCTCAAACAAGCTCCTAGAGCTTGGAATAGAAGAATTGACTCTTTTCTGGTTCAAAATGAATTTCTCAAATGTACAGCTGAGCATGGTGTGTATGTGAAATAGAAAAGAAGTGCAAATGTGCTGCTGATATGCCTCTATGTGGATGATCTGCTAGTAACAGGCTGTGATGTGCAGGAAATTGAAATTTTTAAAGCATTGATGATGAATGAGTTTGAAATGACAGACTTAGGCAAGTCATCATACTTCCTGGGAATGGAATTTGCAACCATTTCCTCAGGAATTGTGTTACATCAAAGGAGATATGCATCTGAGATATTGAAGAAGTTCAACATGGCAGGCTGCAATCCTGCTATCACTCCTGCAGAGACAAATGTGAAGCTGGAAAGTGGCAGTGAAGATGAGATAGTGGATCCTACCATGTTCAAGCAATTGGCTAGATCATTGAGATACCTATGTAATAGTAGGTCTGACATCTGTTTTGAAGTTGGTGTAGTTAGTAGATTTATGAACAAGCCTTGTAAATCTCACTTGCTGGCTGCAAAAAGGATTTTAAGGTATCTTAAAGGAACATTGCAGTATGGTGTATTGTTTCCTACCAATTCAGATCAGAAAGAATATGAATTACTTGGCTTTTCTGACTCTGACTGGTGTGGGGACAAGACTGACAGAAGGAGCACTATAGGTTATATGTTTAAGTCTCGAGGTGCACCAATCTCTTGGTGTTCCAAGAAACAACCTGTTATGGCATTATCTAGTTATGAGGCAGAATATATTGCTGGTTGTTATGCTGCATGTCAGGCTATTTGGTTGAATTCACTGCTGTCTGAAATGAAGGTTGAATTGAAGAAACCAATGAGCTTGTTGATTGACAACAAGCCTGCTATCAACTTGGCAAAGAATCCGCTCTCATGGCCGGAGCAAGCACATAGAGACTCAATTCCATTTTCTCAGGGAGCAAGTGAACAATGGTGTGCTTGAGGTGGTCTACTGTGCAACAGAGAAGCAAGTAGCAAATGTGTTTACTAAGGCCTTAAAGGTTGATAGGTTTGAATTGCTAAGGAAAGAGTTAGGAGTTGTATTTCTAGAGTATTTGAATTAAGGGGGGATATTGTAACTAATTCAAATACATTGTAACTGATTTTGTAGTTAGTTGGTTAATACAGTTAGTTCAGTTAGTTGTTAATTGCTAATCATAGTAAGGTGCAGTTAGGCACAATAAATACATGTATGCTGTTGAATGTACTTAGTAGATGAATATACACAGTTTTGATATTCATTAATATACTTTCTCATTCTCTCTCTACCTTCAATTGTGTGAGAGTGTGTTCCATCATCGACTATAAAATTTCATGTTATTTGAAAAATGCAATACATGATTGACACACCCCGATGTCCCATTAAAGAAAACCTAATTATCTAAGTCTTAGTCATGATATTAACGTTAAACGCATATAACAGAAAATAGGGACCTAAGAGCATTGGCGACCCAACATTTAAGGTAAGGTGTAGCGGTCCAATATTTTTTTACCTCTTATATCAAATAAGTGAAATTATTATTCCAACTCACATTCCCAACAATATCAAAATATGCCTAATACCAAATGCTTGATAACAAATAAGTCCAATATTAGTTGTTTATAATGTGCTTGGATATATGATGAGGGTGGACAGAAGGGTATTTGCAACAAAAAGGGAAAATCATAATTCATGAGATTTTTACTACATGATCAAGCTTTCAATAGATGCTTGGGAAACCTTTACAACACTTGAGCCCTTTTCACTTGGGATGCCCCACCCTTGTGCAAGAGTCTCCAAAATCTCTCAACAGATACTTTACCCAAGTTACATTCTCACATTAGAGACATTAGAGATAGCTCACCCTTTCTTACAATGGTATTTCATTAAATAATTAAAGTAGGAAAGGGTACACTCCCAAAGTCGGACCTTACAACTTGAAGCTCTATTAACTTCAAGTAAGATTGCCTCAAATTTTCTCAGAACAATCAATACAAAGTATAAGACCAATAAAGATATCATAAAAGTTATTTCTTATCTTTTGGATCATGTTATAATGAATATTTATAAGCATTAATAATAATCCAACCATTACTCCAAATATTTAAATGCATTTTATGTATAGCAAATAGCCGGTTTTCGACAGATAATAATTTTTTTTAAGGTTTAAATAAGTTTTTGGTCCCTACAAAGTTCATCAATTTTGGTTTTGGTCCCTGTGAAATTTTTTCTTAGGTTTTCGTCCCCGTAATCTCAAAATTTTTGCAAATAGTCCATACCATCATTTTTTTCCGTTATCTAATACTCATAGGTATCAAGGTAATTTTATTTTACTGTCCGACTTGCTGTAAATTTTGGCCATAAAAAATAAACAAAATCATACATGAGGGACATAAGGTTAAAATTGCTAAATTCCTTCATTTTGTATGATATCCAGTACTTAGCGGGTATCGACGTAGTTTCTCATTCTTGTCCTACTTGCTCCAAAATTTGGCTAGAAAGTAGAAATAAAATCATACATTGGGGCCATAGGGTTAAAATTGACAAATTTTTTCATTTAGTATGATTTTTAGTACTCAAGGGTAACAATAGGGACTATTTACAAAATTTTCGAAAATATAGGGACGAAATCCTAAGAATTTTTTTTACAAGGACTAAAACCAAAATTGGTGAATTTTCCAGGGATAAAAACTTATATGATAGTCCATTGTCTGATACAGATGATGCATTATTTTGTTTTGGCTAATCGATTATTTGATCTTCAAATGTTTTCCAAAAAGATCTTAAGTACAATATAATCCCTTACAAGTACAAATCAATTTGTTATATATTTTTCTTGATTTAATAATCAATTAATCTAATTGCTTAATTGGTCTCTTGAATTTGGTATATTTGAAGAATTGAGTGACAATTGATTATGCAACTTACAATAATTGATTAGTTCCTTTATGTTTAACGAATTTTGAAACCGCATAAGCCATTTGTTTAACGAAAAAACAAATTTGAATCAAATATGAATAAAATAATTGATTGTATGATTTTTCCGGAAAGATAATGCTTTTGGAAATGTTGCATACTTGGTTACGGGCTTTGTGACCCTCAAGCTTTTTATAATGGGAATGTGCTCCGATCGATTATTCGACTAATGTGGTGTCCGAACAATTTCTTAAACACAATTTTGAATTATTTATAATACATCACCATATATTGAAGCAATATTTATGATTAAGTTTAAACCATTTGAAAATTCAAAGTATTGTGGCAAACCGATCAAGGATAGATTTAAAACAAAGTTGGGATAAAACCATTTTTATTATGACTTTAATCTTGCAATTTTTCGCTATGCAAAATCAACAACCTCTCTATCGTTTTTCTTTGTGTCACACAATGAGGACATCCCTTCCCCCTTTTCATTCAGTGTGACTAATTGGATTTTTTTGTGATTTAAATTTATTTATATTTGGGTTAGTTTTCAGACATTTCTGTGATGTTTAAGATGCATTGTCTGGGACAGGAAAAAGAAAATTTGACACAGCATGGAGAAAGTTATTTTGATGGTGGAGTTATAAATTAATCATTACACTTTAAATGGATCGAAAGGAACTAAAAAAATTAGGAATTTGAAGTTTTAAGGACTTTTAAACTGATCAAATTTATTTGCGACTGTCTAAATTGATCAATCATCAATCTTTCATGATCAAAATAAGATTTTACTCTTGATAATGGGGTGATAGCAATTAATTAATGCCTTCTTTAATTAGCTTTGCATGCAAGCAACATCTTCACTATCACAGGAAGTGAACAAAAAAAATGAAAAATAAGAAATATCATGTATTAAAAAATATAGATTTACTCCTTGTTGTGATTCATTTATTGCATTTATTCAAACATATCACTTCATGAGACAACATTTCCCTTAAAGATTGTGTCTCATGTAACATAAGGGTTGATTATTGCTTGTTCTTGCAATCCTTCAGGCATGAATACACAAAGGCACCCTCTCCACGAGCATCTGAAACATCAGGTCATTTATCAATAACAAGTTGAAAAGACAATTAACTCAATTATAATTAATAAAGACTTGCTTCAATCGAAATTAAATAAAAGATGCCAAAGACATGGTTACCTAAGTTGATGGGAATGGGCCCGGAGAAGCTACAATCAGTAATACAGTCATATGCAACATAGAATGGCATCTTGTGACATTTAGCAGCGCAAACAGCTACGCACCATGCATAGGCTATTTTATTTCCAACTTTTGGCATACACTGTATGGGGCACTTTAGATCACACAAAACCTCATTATTTGGCTCAAGTTGTGGAGATGGAGCATTGTCATATGCTTGCACTATGGCTAGCATAATCATGAACATCAGCACAACTCCTTTTTTCATCTCACTTACCGACATGGCTCTACTCTATTCCCCGTCTTAATCTTATTTGTTATTAACTTTAGCTTATAACTTTTCAAGTTCAACACACAAACTTATTTTATAGGGATAGAATCATGCAAGTAAATCGCTCCCATTAATAGACAAAATCGTAAATCAGATTCTTAATGATTATTGTCTCTATAGGAAGTATGTAAATAATTGTATCAAACATCTTTAGTAATTAGCTTTCGACTATGTTAAACCAAAATCCAGTAAAAAAAAAAAATCAAACAAAATTAATATATATCTATGTATCTGTCTATAGCCTATCTTGATATCTTTATATGTTTAATAAATTTATACTTATAAATGTTAATATAATAAACATAGCCAAGATGAGGAGCGTGATATCTGTCATAATCAGAAATAATTAAATATAGGAAACAAAAAACAAACATAAAGAGTAACAAATCTTAATCTAATAAAACATAGTGATTAAATTTATTTAATTCAGAATTAAATTTATTTAATTCAGAATTAAATTACTTTAGAAAAAAATCACACTAACAAATCAGAAAGTCCAAAAAAAAATATAATTTAATATAATAAAGTTAAGAAATAAATTCCACTTAATTTTGGATTCTATCACTATTAAGGCGTTCATATCAAATAATTTGAAAATCTAAAGTGAAAATGACAAGTGAATTATTATTAGTAAAATTCTACCCAATGTATTGCTATCCAATTGTTCTAATATGGCTTCTAGAAAGTGACAAGTTATTGTATATTTTAATTTTTCTATACTTTAGAAAATGAGACACTTTTCATGTTTTTTTAATATATTACTAGACAATGGACCAGTGCGATGCACGGGTGAAATATGCGTCGGCTGTATAATTTCATGTTATTTGAAAAAGACAACACATGATTGACTTACCCCGATGTCCCATATAAAGAAAACCTAATTATCTAAGTCTTAGTCATGATATTAACGTTAAACGCGAATAACAGAAAATAGGGACCTAAGAGCATTGGTGACCCTACATTTAAGGTAAGGTGTAGCGGTCCAATAATTTTTTTACCTCTTATATCCAATAAGTGAAATTATTATTCCCACTCACATTCCCAACAATATAAAAATATGCCTAATACCAAAATGCTTGATAACAAATAAGTCTAATATTAGTTGTTTATAATGTGCTTGGATATATGATGCGGGTGGACAGAAGGGAATTTGCAACAAAAAGGACAAATTATAATTTATGAGATTTTAACTACATGATCAAGCGTTCAATAGACTTGCAAAACCTTTACAACACTTGAGCCCTTTTCACTTGTGATGTCTCACCCTTGTGCAAGAGTCTCCAAATTCTCTCGACAGATACTTTACCCAAGTTACATTCTCACATTAGAGACCTTAGAGATAGCTCACCCTATCTTACAATGGTATTTCATTAAATAATTAAAGTAGGAAAGAGTACACTCCCAATGTTGGACGTTACAACTTGAAGCTCTATTAACTTTAAGTAGGATTGCCTCAAATTTTCTCAGAACAATCAATACAAAGTATAAGGCCAATAAAGATATCATAAAAGTTATTTTTTATCTTTTGGATGTTGTTATAATGAATATTTATAAGCATTAATGATAATCCAACCATTACTCCAAATATTTACATGCATTAAATGTATAGTAAATAGCCACTTTTCGATAGATAATAATTTTTTTTTGATATATGATATTGCATTGTTTGATACAAATGATGCATTATTTCATTTTGGCTAATCTATTATTTGATCTTCAAATGTTTTCCAAAAAGATCTTAAGTACAATATAATCCCTTACAAGTACAAATCAATTTGTTATATATTTTTCTTGATTTAATAATCAATTAATCTAATTGCTTAATTGGTCTCTTGAATTTGGTATATTTGAAGAATTGAGTGACAATTGATTATGCAACTTACAATAATTGATTAGTTCCTTTATGTTTAACGAATTTTGAAACCGCATAAGACATTTGTTTAATGAAAAAACAAATTTGAATCATATATGAATAAAATAATTGATTGTATGATTTTTCCGGAAAGATAATGCTTTTGGAAATGTTGCATACTTGGTTACGGGCTTTGTGACCCTCAAGCTTTTTATAATGGGAATGCGCTCCGATCGATATTTATTTGACTAATGTGGCATCCGAACAATTTCTTAAACACAATTTTGAATTATTTAAAATACATCACCATATATTGAAACAATATTTATGATTAAGTTTAAACCATTTGAAAATTCAAAGTATTGTGGCAAACCGATCAAGGATAGATTTGAAACAAAGTTGAAATAAAACCAATTTTATTATGACTTTAATCTTGCAATTTTTCGCTATGCAAAATCAACTACCTCTCTATCGTTTTTCTATGTGTCACACAATGAGGACATCCCTTCCCCCTTTTCATTCAGTGTGACTAATTTGATTTTTACATGATTTAAATTTATTTAAATTTAGGTTAGTTTTTTAGACACTTCTGTGATGTTTAGGACGCATTGCCTGGGACAGGAAAAATAAAATTTGACACAGCATGGAGAAAGTTATTTTGATGGTGGAGTTATAAATTAAAACCGTTGCTCTTTAAATAGATCGAAAGAAACTAAAAAATTAGGAATTTGAAGTTTTATGACTTTTAAACTGATCAATTTTATTTGCGAGTGTCTAAATTGACCAATCATCAATCTTTCATGATCAAAATAAGATTTTACTCTTGATAATGGGGTGATAGCAATTAATTAATGCCTTCTTTAATTAGCTTTGCATGCAAGCAACATCTTCACTATCACAGGAAGTGAACAAAAAAAATGAAAAATAAGAAATATCATGTATTAAAAAATATAGATTTACTCCTTGTTGTGATTCATTTATTGCATTTATTCAAACATATCACTTCATGAGACAACATTTCCCTTAAAGATTGTGTCTCATGTGACATAAGGGTTGATTATTGCTTGTTCTTGCAATCCTTCAGGCATGAATACACAAAGGCACCCTCTCCACGAGCATCTGAAACATCAGGTCATTTATCAATAACATGTTGAAAAGACAATTAACTCAATTATAATTAATAAAGACTTGCTTCAATCGAAATTAAATAAAAGATGCCAAAGACATGGTTACCTAAGTTGATGGGAATGGGCCCGGAGAAGCTACAATCAGTAATACAGTCATATGCAACATAGAATGGCATCTGATGACATTTAGCAGCTTAAAACAGCTACGCACCATGCATAGGCTATTTTATTTCTAACTTTTGGCATACACTATATGGGGCACTTTAGATCACACAACAATCTATTATTTGGCTCAAGTTGTGGAGATGGAGCATTGTCATATGCTTGCGCTATGGCTAGCATAATCATGAACACCATCACAAATCCTGTAACACCCCGATTTTTTCCGCTTTCTAAGATCGGTTATAAATATAAATAAATGTTTATATTTTTATCTGAAACTTAGAAAATGATTTTGGGAAAAACCAAAGTCATATTCATATCATACTTATTTTTATAAGTATACGGTTAAATTTTCGGTTTGAAAATTCAGACGGAACTCGATCTGGTGTTTTCACTGACAGTAAGATTTTACTGATCAAAAAACCTAATTTTGACCCGAGAACGAAATGAATAAATTTTATATCTCATTTCCAACGACATAGGCTATTTTGAAAATTTTCAAAATAAATAAGTTATTTCGGACGTTAAAAACCCTAAATCAGGTAATCGACGGAATCGAGAAGACCGTTTTACCCTTAGACGATTTTTACCCTTGAACTGTCATCGAAATGACAAGTTTACCCCACAATTTGTGGACACAAATCAGCCACATCCTCACTCAATTCTCACCACATGTTGGTCACGATTGCTTCTTGGGAAATGACCATTTTGTCCTTAAGTTGCCATTTAATCACAAAAATGCCATTTTGTAAGATTATTCTTTTACCCTTAAATTTTTATGACTTGGACCCAAATAACCCCAAAGGGCCACGACCCCAAACACCATTTGAGAGCCCATTTCACCTCTATTTAAGGCAATGTTCATCTTCTCCATCAAGCTTTGCCATTTTTGCCATTACAGCTCTAAGTACCATAGCTTGATTTTGTGAAGGAAGTAGGTGATTCCTTGCCCATTTTTCATTTCCAAGAGGTATACCATGCTTCTCTCACTCAATCATCATCATGTTCTTCATTCATTTTTATGTTTTAAAGCCTTGATCATATTTTTCAATTCTTAGATCTAGAAACTTTGAAAATTCATAGTAAATCGTAGATAAATCCAATGAGCATGAAACCAATTTCTATGATCTTATTATCCTCTCTATATTTAAGATCCAAGAGGATACATCAAACTAAAATTTTGTGCCTATTGTTCTTGTTGAGGCCGAACCCTAACTCAAGTGGGGGGAGGAACTTTGTTCATTTTTTTTGACATGTCTTGCTTGATTCAACCCTTATAGCTCATATAGGTATTGAATCCATGCTTGTTTAGTCAAATGAAAACCTTTTGAGCCATATTTTTACTCATGGCCGAAATTATGTTTTTAAGGAATGGAAAGATTTTGTTTCATTTTTCAACTTATGATAACTTGTCTTAACTCTACACTACTCTAAGGTCATGGATCTAAGAGTATGTGAAATTTTGAAATATCTAATTCAAATTTAGTGTCATGGGCCGAATTAGGGTTCTTGAAAGGTTGGAATATTTTATTTCAATCTTTGTATTCTAATCTTTGTTTTAGGGTTCTAAGTGATCAAGGATCACAAATTCAAGAGCTTAGGAATTTAGAAAATGTGTTATCCATCCAAACACCTCATGGCCGAACCTAGCATGTAGGAGCATAGGTGTATTTAGTGTTTGATTGATATTTAATTGTGGTGTTTTGATTGAAGGATAAATTGTTGTGTGAGTCGTGTACGTGTTTTGCGGAGATCGGACGTTTGACGGAATTTCAGTTCAACAAGAAAAATCTTCAAGAGGTAAGGGGAGTACCTGAGGGATTTTTCCGATAGCTATATGCTATTTGTTTGTAGTCTGTATAATTTAGTTGGTGTGTTAATTATTTTCTGTAGTTTGGAATTATTTGTTTTGCAATTATCTGCTTTTAAATATTTATTTATCTGCATTTAATTGTTATTATATCTTGTTGCATATCATTAATTGTGCTATATGCTATATTATTGACATGATTGATGTTGATGTGGATTGTGGATTGTAAAGCCTGACAAAGGTCAGTGCGCAATTAATAATAAGGTTAAAAGCATTAAAAAGCTTTTTACGGGATAATGAGTTTTAATTGATGAGAAATAGTAATATAATATTACTTAAGTATTTTTGTTGGTTGAAAATGAGAAAAGTTAAAAATAATATTATTTTAATGGTTTAACGGCGTAAAAGCGTTTTACGAGTCATAGTGAGGACGTAACCGTGAAAATATTTTAGCACTGCTAATTTTCACCCAAGGAATTTCTAAATATTAGAAAATGATGTTTTAAGTGAAAAAGTTTCGAAAATGATTTATTACAGTGTTGGAAAAATTATTTTACGATAAAGAGTCTTATTTTGACCTAAATGCGTTTTAAAACGGCAAACGACGGATAATTCCGTCAATATTTGTGAAAGTAGTTTTAAAAAAGGGTAATATCGAGTAATACGGAGAGTTTGTCTCAAATGATGTTTTCAAGTTCAAATTATTAATTTTTAAAGAAAAATGAGTTTTAAGGAATTTTGACAAGTTTACAAAACGAATTTCCAACGTAAAAGGATTTTCGGTAAACAATGGGTTATTTCCGTCAACTTAGATAAGTTGAGGAAACTTTGGTTTTGTGTTTCACAGAACGAAAATGGTTTAAATGAACCTAGCAACCGAGACGTCGGGTCTAGAGTTCTAAGATATGGGTCCGAGGTCCGAAAGTTGAAATTATGGACTAAATGTCCTATAAGTGGTGTTTCAGGTTTTGTGCACTAAAATCTACGTATCTACGACTGGTGTATCGGTCTAGATTTCGTAATTTGCACACTTTTGACTTGAAGTCAATTATTGTTTGAAAGAGGTATTAAACTTGAAAGTTTAAAATGTTGTTTTGGTCGTGAGACTTTTAGCTCCGACAACCAAAGATTGAACACAAAGAAAACAATGAGAACCTAAACGTTTTACATGCATTTTAAATTTTGTTGGCAGACATGCCTAAAGGTTTTATGCATGGTGCCTTGGTAGGTATCCATGTTATGGGATACATTTCACCTTTGGGTGAAATGAATGGGGGTCTAGGAAAGGCCGGGCTAATTACGACTATTTCGGGAGCTCGGATATTAGTAATATTTTATAGGCCGAGTTAATTACAACTATCGTTAGATGTTCTTGTGAACTACTTACGATGATGGTTGGAGCTCGTATCCTACCGAGTTATTTACTTAAATAGTTGGAACCCGGAACCTTGACAGGCCAAATCAGTTGAAACTTGCCTTATCTGGCAACGTTTATATTCTGCCTTATTCGGCAATGAGAGCCTGATCAGCTCATTTACTTGATGGTTGGAGCTCCGGAGATTAAGTCTCAAAGTTAGTTGATGATATTGAAGTGTCATGGTTTTTTAAAACGGTTAAGACTGTCGGGTATGAAACCCTATGATAAATATATTGTTTATCCTTGTATATTCATGTTAAATGTTATTAAATGTTATTTGTGAATCGTACATGTGGTTATCGTTTTAAAATCCAAATATTGGAACTTACCCTTACAATATATCAGGTTTTATTTGTTATTACTGTTGTACCTTGGTACTGCAAGTAGATGGTGCAGAGGAAGTCTTAACTTCAGTTGAGGATACTAGTCTCGATCCTTGCAGAGGTTGGTAATAGTGGTGAGAACTACAGAGTTCTTCCAATCGGTGTTTTGTAAGAGCGACCAGCTTAGGATTTTCTATAGGTTGTATGTTTAAAGAGTACGGTGAAAGTGGTGTTATATTTTAGTCTTTGGTTTATTTTGTTTTCTCTCCTTTGAAAACTGAAAACTCTTGAGAAGGATTGTACGTCGTGGCGACTTTGTTATGTATAGGACTTACTGTTTTAATGTGTGTGCATCTTGGTTTTGTTTTTAGGCTGTCCGTTTCCAAATAAAAAATAAAAAAATTATACCCAGATTTCAAAATAGATCAATTTCCGAAAGCAACCAGCAAAATTCTTTATAATTTATTTTTGCAAGTGTTTTATAGTAATGCCCAAGGGGGGCGTTACAGAGTGGTATCAGAGCTGGTCGAGTCTTTCGAGAACCTTGGGGAATAGGTCTATTAGGTTTTTGTTGTGTGATCTCTGGTTGGACCTTGCTTGAATTGTTTCTTTGTTGAAACAATGCGTGATGGTAGGCAAGTCGGTGTGTTCTGATAGGTTTTGAGGTAGTCGAGACCTTGTAAGAACTTATGAACAGTAAATGGTACATTGACTGAATTACTTCTTAGAAGTAATGTGTTGTAGACACGTAAGGATACGTTTCAGTTCTGGTTGCGAACTGACCGATTTTGTCTTATAGGTCAGTTATGGAACCAGAACCAGAAGGTGGAGTGGATGATACCGCACAGGCAATGGATAATATTGCAACTGCCATTGCTATGCAGACAGCTGCTATAGCTGCTCAAACTCAGCAAGCGGCAGAAGGCAAAGATCTGACTGCTTTTCAACGTCAAGATCCACCACAATTTTGTGGGGATTCTGATCCTGAGAAGGCTGATCTATGGATACAAGAGTTGGAGAAGATTTTCGAGCTTATTCATAGCCCTAAAGGAGTAAAAGTTCAATATGCTACATTCCTGCTCTTAGGAGACACAGAGTATTGGTGGAAGGGCACTAAACAACTGCTGGAAGCTGATCAACAGGAAATTACTTGGGATGTGTTCCGAAACGCATTTCTGAACAAGTATTTCCCAGAAAGTACTAGAATTGAGAAGGAACAAGAATTTCTTCAGTTACAACAAAGAGATTTATCTGTTGGGGAGTATGCGGCGAAGTTTGAATCACTAGCAAAATATTTTCGTTTCTTCCAAGTTCAGCCAAATGAGGGATGGAAGTGTGAACGTTTTGAAGGAGGTTTGCGATATAATATTAAGAAATCTGTATTACCGCTGGAGATTCGCAATTTCCAAGCGTTGATTGAGAAATGTCGTCAGGTGGAATTGATGAAGAAAGGGAAGGACAACTATAGTAGTACCGGAGGATCATCTCGATTCAGGAACAAGTACCAGAATCAAAAGGGGAAACAAAATCAAAACAAACCATATCTACGACCCCAGCAAAATGATGGGAATAAGAACCGAGACCCTGTTCGTCAGTGCTCAAAGTGTGGAAAGCAAGACCACTTGGCAGATGCTTGTCCATTTGAAGGGATTCTATGTTATCAATGTGGAAATGTCGGGCAAAGTGCAAGAGTTTGTAATGGAAAGAAATCTGAAGTAGATAGAAACAAAGTGCGAGCTGCTAGACAGGTGGCAAAAGAAAAACGGGCAATAAGGGCAGAAGGTTTACACTGGGAACAAGGTTAAAGCTTCACGACTTCGAGGTTTTATAACAGATAGTATAGATTTACGTCAGCAACGGGAACAGGAACCAAAGATATTATAAGTGTTGTAAGGCTTAATACATTAGAATCCTATGTAGGTATCCTTGAGTACTTGACTCTCTAAAAGTCTTTTATGTTGTTAGTCTTTTCAGTTAACGTCAGTGATGTATAATATCTACGACTTTATGAAAATAAAGGTTTCTTGAAGGAAATTTATTCTAGTCCTTTTTCTTTTGATTGGTGTAATCAATCTAGATTTTTGGGGTCAGATTATTCCTGTCCTAACGACTATAATTTGTTTCCAAACTTCATCAGTTGAAATTTGCCTTATCTGGCAATGTTTATATTCTGCCTTATTCGGCAATGAGAGCCTGATCAGCTCATTTACTTGATGGTTGGAGCTCCGGAGATTAAGTCTCAAAGTTAGTTGATGATATTGAAGTGTCATGGTTTTTAAAACAGTTAAGACTGTCGGGTATGAAACCCTCTGATAAATATATTGTTTATACTTGTATATTCATGTTAAATGTTATTAAATGTTATTTATGAGTCGTACATGTGGTTATCGTTTTAAAATCCATATATTGGAACTCATCCTTACAATATATCAGGTTTTATTTGTTATTACTGTTGTACCTTGGTACTGCAAGTAGATGGTGCAGAGGAAGTCTTAATTTCAGTTGAGGATACTAGTCTCGATCCTTGCAGAGGTTGGTAATAGTGGTGAGAACTATAGAGTTCTTCCATTCGGTGTTTTGTAAGAGCGACCAGCTTAGGATTTTCTATAGGTTGTATGTTTAAAGAGTACGGTGAATGTGGTGTTATATTTTAGTCTTTGGTTTATTTTATTTTTTCTCTCCTTTGAAAACTGAAAACTCTTAAGAAGGATTGTACGTCGTGGTGACTTTGTTATGTATAGGATTTACTCTATTAATGTGTGTGCATCTTGGTTTTGTTTTTAGGCTGTCCGTTTCAAAAAAAAAAAATTTATACCCAGATTTCAAAATAGATCAATTTCCGAAAGCAACCAGCAAAATTCTTTTTAATTTATTTCCGCAAGTGTTTTATAGTAACGCCCAAGGGGGGGCGTTACAACTCCCTTTTTCATCTCACTTACCGACATAGCTATACTTTATTCCCCGTCTTAATCTTATATGATTATTAACTTTAGCTTATGACTTTTCAAGTTCAACACAAACTTATTTTATAAGGATAGAATCATGCAAGTAAATCGCTCCCATTGATAGACAAAATCGTAAATCAGATTCTTAATGATTATTATCTCTATAGGAAGTATCTAGATAATTGTATCAAACATATTTAGTAATTAGCTTTCGACTATGTTAAACCAAAATCCAGTAAAAAAAATTCAAACAAAATTAATATATATCTATGAATCTGTCTATAGCATATCTTGATAACTCTATACACCTATAAATTTATACTTATAAATATTAATATGATAAACATTGTCAAGATGAGGAGTGTGATATAGGTCATAATCAGAAATAAGTAAGTATAGGAAAGAAAAAACAAACATAAAGAGTAACAAATCTTAATCTAAATGAAATTCCACTTAATTTCGGATTCTATCATTTTTAAGGCATTCATATCAAAAAAATTGAAAATCTATATGAAAACGACAACAAGTGAATTATTATTAGTAAAATTCTACCCAATGTATTGCTATCCAATTGTTCTAATAAGGTTTCTTGAAAGTGACAAGTTGTTGTATCGTTTAATTTTTTTCTACTTTGAAATTTGAGACACTTTTCAAAATACATGTTTTTTAATATATAACTAGACAATAGACCCATGCGATGCACGGGTGAAATATGCGTCAGAGGTATAATTCCATGGTATTTGAAGAGACACCCCGATGTCCCATTAAAGAAAACCTAATTATCTAAGTCTTAGTCATGATATTAATATTAAACGCGTATAACAAAAAATAGGGACCTAAGAGCATCGGAGGCCCAACATTTAAGATAAGGTGTAGAGGTCCAATGTTTTTTTACCTCTTATATCTAATAAGTGAAATTATTATTCCCACTCACATTCCCAACAATATCAAAATATGCCAATTACCAAATGCTTGATAACAAATAAGTCCAATATTAGTTGTTTATAATGTGCTTGGATATATGATGAGGGTGGACAGAAGGGAATTTGAAACAAAAAGGGCAAATTATAATTTATGAGATTTTTTACTACATGATCAAGCTTTCAACAGATGCTTACGAAATCTTTACAACACTTGAGCCCTTTTCACTTGGGATGTCCCACCCTTGTGCAAGAGGCTCCAAATTTTCTCAACACATACTTTACCCAAGTTACATTTTCACATTAAAGACATTAGAGATAGCTCACCCTTTTCTTACAATGGTATTTCATTAAATAATTAAAGTAGAAAAGAGTACACTCCCAAAGTCGGATGTTACAACTTGAAGCTCTATTAACTTTAAGTAGGATTGCCTCATATTTTCTCAGAACAATCAATACAAAGTATAAGACAAAGAAAGATATCATACAAGTTATTTCTTATCTTTTAAATAATGTTATAATGAATATTTATAAGCATTAATGATAATCCAACCATTACTCCAAAAATTTACATGCATTAAATGCATAGTAAATAGCCACTTTTCGACAGATAATCATTTTTTTAAATATATGATAGTCAATTGTCTGATACAGATGATGCATTATTTCGTTTTGGCTAATCGATATTTTGATCTTCAAATGTTTTCCAAAAAGATCTCAAGTGCAAAATAATCCCTTACAAGAACAAATCAATTTGTTATATATTTTTCTAGGTTTAATAATCAATTATTCTAATTGCTTAATGGGTCTCTTGAATTTAGTATATTTGAAGAATTGAGTGATTTTTTTTTTGAAAAAAAAAAATTTGAAGAATTGAGTGATAATTGATTATGCAACTTACAATAATCGATTAGTTGCTTTATGTTTAAAGAATTTTGAAACCGCATAAGCCATTTTGTTTACCGGAAAAACAAATTTGAATCATATATGAACAAAATAATTGATTGTTTGATTTTTCCGGAAAGATAATAGTTTTGGAAATATTGCATACTTGGTTACAGGCTTTGTGGCTCTCAAGCTTTTTATAATGGGAATGTGCTCCGATCAATTATTTGACTAATGTGGCGTCAAAACAATTTCTTAAACACAATTCTTAATTATTTACAATATATCACCATATATTAAAACACTATTTGTTGACTAAGTTTAAACCATTTGAAAATTCAAAGTATTGTGGCAAACCGAACAAGTATATATTTAAAACAAAGTTGGGATAAAACCATTTTTATTATGATTTTAATCTTGAAATTTTTTGCTATTCAAAACCAGCTACCTCTCTATCGTTTTTCTTTGTGTCACACAATGAGGACATTTTTAAGGATTAAATTCCACTAAATTTCGGATGCCATCATTTTCAAGGCGTTCATATCAAACAATTTGAAAATCTAAATGAAAACGGTAACAAGTGAATTAATATTAGTAAAATTCTACCCAATGTTTGGTGAAGCAAAATCTTCACTTTTGGATGGTTTAAATTTCAGCCAAGCTAGGGTTTTTGAGGATGAACAACTTTAACTTTAAAACATAATTAATGATTCTCAGCTAAATCATGGACTTTAATGACTAATGAAACCAAGAAAAATATGATTTTTTTCAAAACTGTTTTTGTGGTAGCCAAAGCTTCCAAGTATTGTTCTAAGGGTTCCAAAATGGTTTTCATCCAATTTTAGGTCATAGAGGAATTAAATCATGTTCTAGTGGACAAATAAAATGAGTTTTCATGAGTTTAAACTTGTAAAATGAACAAATGGTGTATAATTTGGCCAAGGAAGTAAATGAGGGTTTGAGAATTTTAATACTAAACTAAGTGATCTAATACTCCAAAATGATTCATGGACCTTTTGGGTTAAAGAGCTAATGAAAAGGAATTACCCGAGTTTCAAATTTAGAGGCTTTCAGCCAATAAATTAGGGTTTTCTGTAAGAAATGGTCAAAGATCAAAACTCAGTGTTTAAATGACTTAAAATGAGTATTAGAACTTGGAAGATTAATGGATTTGACCAAAAGAATCATATTTTTGAAGTATTGGGCCTTAGGCCCAAATCGGATAAAAAGAGGAAAAAGTCGCTTTATAAATCTTTCGAGTGTTCTCCTAAAGTTTATTTTGAATGATTTGGTACCAATGTACCCCATACCTTAAATCTATTTCAAAATGGTTTTGTTTGGATAAAAAGGTTTTGACTTTAGACAAAAAAAATTTAGTTTCCAAGACTTGTGTTTCAAAACAAAACCGTAAAACCTAAGTCAGAATGACTTAGAGAAACAGCAAGGACTTAATTAATGATGGCTCATGGTTAAATAAGACCATATGCCATAAAGTATGGATGATTTATCCGTACCTCCATAAGATTTATTGGAATAAAGATGACGCTTTGTTTACTTATAAGCCAAGCAAAAGGCTCAATGTAGAAAAGTGCAAAGATAATGATTGTTGGACCCTTGGTCTGACATCCATAATATTCTTAGGATTTGGAATTGAGAACCTTAATACATGCTTACAAAAACATGAAATTATTGTGTGAGAACTTTAGCTCGGTATAAAGGGACCAATGATTCGGACCCGAGTACATCAAGCATCTGAAAAACACATCGAATCACGAGGCTCATTCGGTGGATAGACAAAGTTAAACACATCGGCATTATTTCCTAAACACATAGTTGATACTATGTTCCATAAGGCCTTTGTGCCAAGGAAGTTGAGCTTACATGTCTATGCACATGAAGATGTGCTAGTGACGATATTCAATGGTCTTATGGATGGTCATGGTAGGAAGGTCACGGATGGCCAGTTGGTGATTCTTCTTGGTCATGGCATTCCATGCAATACACTGACATCTACAACTAGATGCTAGCCAGTCTAGGTTATCAAGAGTGTTTCACGATCTGTTCTAAATTCCACATGTGGTTATTATTATTGAACGCACAAGATGCCTAATATTGGCAGTTGTGAAACATGTGCTCTAACCACTCATTCCGAACATTTTATAAGCATCATGGTGTAGGGGTCTTAGTCTTCCTCGAGTAATAGACGTCTCTTATCTAGGATGACTTTGTCCTTTGGATGTTTATCAGTTACTGTGAATTTACACACACACACATACACACACACACACACACACACACACACACACACACACACACACACACACATATATATATATATATATATATATTGACATGCCTTTTGATATTTGTACTTGGTATATATGTGTCTATGTATGTGTGTCGTACCTCTGCATGTCCGACATACGTTGTATGATAATGGGAATCTCATCTTATTTCTATGTTGTCTACTATGATTTCTTTTATGTTCTGCGAAGACGATGGCAACACCAGGCCTACATCATTTTAGACTCCAGCTCCTCAACGGTCCAGAGGCTTGGGCCAATCAGCCTGGTGGTCGACACATGATTTATGTGGGGATAGTTATGGTGACGGTCCCCGGGCAATGGAGCTTGGCTGTTGTTCCCAATTAGGACACAGATTGGCTTCTTATGACACCATCTACCCGCATGTGTTTATAACGACATAAAGTAAATAAGATAAAATGGAAACACATGCATACTATTAATATAATAATAAAGTCAAAGGGGTAGAAAGCACCACATAAACCAAAACATGTCTCAACAACTGTGGAAAATAAAACAAATCATAAACGAAGACAACATAAACCCAACCCCGATGTCACATGTCAGAGCTGGTATCACTACAAGAAAAGGCTTAGTTACCAACGGATATTTACCGACGGTTGTTGGTTTCGTCGCTAATGAAGACATTTACGACGGAAATAGCCGTCGGTAACATTGAATGTGAAAAGTCACTAGAATTACCGACGGAACGACCGTCGGTAACTTTACCGACGGACTGTCAGTCGGTAATAATGGGGCGAATGTGGAAAATTTGGCGCCAAAACGTACCGACGGGTTATCCGTCGGTATTTACTGACAACCTATTCCGTCGAAAATGAAAAATTTCGGTACCGACGGACTTGACCGTCGGTAATTCAAAATTTTGAATTTCCGACAGATAAAGTCGTTGGTAGCCATCGGAAAACCTTCGATAAACTGCCACCAAAAACCTTTCCCTCTCATTTTCCCTTTCTTCTTCTTTTTCCCTCTTCCTCTCACCCTTTCCTCTCCTCTCTATCTCGTCCACCGCCACCGTGCGCCGCCACCCCCTGCCACCATGCACTGCCACCTCCACCTCTCTTCTTCTCTTCTTTTCTTTCTCCTCCTCTCTTCTCTCCTCTCCTCCGCGCGCGAGGTCACACCCCTCGCCACTGTCTTCACCACTGCGGCCCACCACCACCACGTCTCACCACCACTAGACTGCCACCACCCAGAACCGCCAGCCACCACCACCAACAAATCCTCCCCCACTGCCAGAACCGCCAGCCACCACACCACCACCACTTCCTCCCCCACTGTTAGCAACCCTAGGTATTTAGTTTTAAATTTTAATTTTTTTAATTAAATTTTTAATGTTTGTTAATTAAGTGTTTAATTAGTTTTGATGTTTTTTGTTTGTTATAGTGTAACCATCATCACCACCGTTGCAGAGGAGCCATCACTGTCTACACTGCCAGGTTTCTATTTTTTTTATTTTTCTAAATTGGTTTGAAATTGTTTATTTTGTTAAGTGCATGTGTAATGATATATAATTTGTATAATTATCATTTTTTTTTTTTTGGACTGGTTGTACAATTATATTTGTTGATTTGGAAGTGTAGGATTTTGTGGGATGTTATGTTTTTTATTTATAATTATTATAGGATTTTAATTCTTATTGTTGCTAATATTTAGCTAACATTTAAATTGATGCAACTAAATTTGAATTAATCAAACTAATTAATTGAAATATTGATTTAATTAAATAACTTAGGAATAATGAAGCATCCAGCTAATTAAGTAATAATTTGTAGCAATAAATTAAATGATCGAGGAAGGTTTCCATCCAAAGTATTACAGTGACGATACAATTGATGCGCCACTACTTCGTGGTGCGGAATGAAACCGATGTCTAGGTGTTAGCTAGCGGGAGAGTACATTGATAATTAATATAAATTACGTGCAAAGGTAATTAAATAAATATTAATCAAAGGTGAGACGATTAGCTAATCATGGGGCATCGGAGAGCGTGGACGAGGTGGCGGTCGTGATTAAAACATATGGTGCAAATAAAGTTGCTTACGTACATAACAATAAATTTAAAATTAATTAAGATTAAAATTGTAAATAATTATATAATTACATAACAATAAATTAGATGGAGCATTAAATAGAAATTTAAAAACAATAATTTAAAAAAATGACACGCATTGGGGAACATTGACAAATTGACTGTCATTAAAACGAAGTTGCGTAAAAAAAAAAGAATAACAAAATATGTTAAAGGTGTAAATAAAGTTAATTTTTTATAACATTAAATATAAAAGTAAATAAATATTAAATAATGATTTAATAAATAAATTAACTTAAAAATAAATGATTTAATATAAAGTAAGACGGATAATTATGCGATTTATTTTTTAGACGAATACTTTGTGTATGATAGTTGCTTATGTGTTTTAATTTTTGTTGTTGTTGATATATATGTGTTTTATATAAAATGTCAAACTTTATATAAAATGTCTATGTTACTAAAAGTTTTGTTTTATTATATTTTAGAGTATTATTAATGCGTACGTGAGAAAAACCTTAGTTTCCCGTTCAAGATTCAATATTATTGAGCATGTGTACTTGTGGTCATGGTATCGCTCATTTTATTGAATCTTGAATTGTCCAATTGGGACAGTTTGGGAAGAAACTTTTTCTCCACTAATATACTAATTACTCACTGATTCTCATCTATTAAATAGTTGATGAAATTTCGGGTCGAAGCTTTTCCTTTTGTTCTCCGGATACATACTTGATTGTGGTATCTTACCGCGGTCAAGTCGTGTACTTCGAGACCAATGGGAAATGCTGTCGAAATTTCGTCAGCTATAAGGCATGAGAAGCGATGAGTAACTAGTATAATACAGTGGTGAAATTTTTTTTCCTCGAATGGGATAGGGCCACACCTTTTAAGGAAAGGGAGCGGTTCGGAGTTATAGTATCATGTTTAAAAATATGTCAATTTATCTGGATATGCAGAAGGATGGAACATTATCCCCCGAGCCGTAGTTGGGTGTATGATAGGAACGAGTCTGGGAGACGATTTCTGAAACAATCATTTGTAGATGGAGTCGAGGAGTTTATATCGAAAGCCAAGCAACATAGTGATTATGCCGAAGAGGGGGGGATTAGATGTCCGTGCATAAAGTGCAATTTTATGATGGTTTTGAGTGATGACAACATCAAGTTACACCTATACCGACGTGGGTTCAAGCCTAATTATTGGATATGGACTGATCATGGCGAGGAGTTGCCGGATATTGATATGAATGAAGTCGGTGGTGACGATCTTGACATGGGTGCATCAGGCAGTGGCTTACACGATGACTATGTCGAACAACTCAAGTCAATGCATATGATGGTGGATCATTGTCTTGGGCAACATGGGAATTTCGAGGCGGATGAGTCTGATGACATGGAAGAGCCTCCTAATGAATCGGCGCAGAGATTCTACAACCTATTGTTAGAGACAAATAAGTCATTGCTTGAAGGCGCGTCAGATTCAAAATTATCAATTTGTGTTAGGCTTCTAGCTTGCAAGTCCAATTGGAATGTCCCCGAGCAGTGTTTGGAGTTTTTTTGTAAAATGCTTCAAGATGTGACACCCTTCAAAGAGTTGTTGCCAAAAAGTTATTATGATGCGAGGTGGTTGGTGTCGAAACTGGGGTTGGGGGCTAAGAGGATTGATTGTTGTCCAAATGGGTGCATGTTATATTATGATAGTCAGTCTGGCACAAATGACAGTGCGTTGGAAGAATGTAAATTTTGTCAGACACCCAAGTATCGCGTTCAAAGTAGTGATCATAGGAAAAGCAAACCAGTTCCTGTGAAGGCAATGTTCTATCTGCCAATAATTCCAAGGTTACAGAGACTGTTTGCATCAGTGCAAACTGTGGGACAAATGAGGTGGCATTATGAAAATAGAAGAAATCCGGGCGCTATACGCCACCCTTCTGATGGTGAAGCTTGGAAGCACTTCGATCGGGTACATCCTGATTTTGCAGCAGATCCTCGCAATGTAAGACTTGGGCTGTGTTCAGTTGGTTTTACCCCGTACATTCAGGCGTCAGCCTCGCCATATTCATGTTGGCCAGTGATTGTTACACCGTACAATCTTCCTCCCGAGATGTGCATGTCAAAACCATATATGTTTCTGACTTGTCTCATTCCAGAACCTTCTAATCCGAAGGCTGGGATAGATGTATATTTGCAGCCTTTGATCGATGATCTGAAGAAGTTGTGGGATGGTGTGTTGACTTATGACGTTTCAAAGAAGCGAAACGTTATGATGAAGGCGTCACTGATGTGGACTATCAATGATTTTCCTGCATATGGCATGCTCTCTGGTTGGGGGACCCATGGTAAATTGGCGTGTCCATATTGCATGGAACATGGAGAGGCTTTTACCCTGAGATATGGTGGCAAAAGTTCCTGGTTTGATTCTCACCGTTGGTTCTTAGATCATGGACATCCGTTCCGAAGGAATACCTGAGCATTCAAAAAGCATCAGACAACAGAGGAAGTTCCACCGCCTTTGTTGACTCCCCCCGACCATTCTACATCCTCCCCCACCCGTTCTACACCTTTACCGACCCATACTACACTAACCCCTACCCATACACCATCCCCGACCCACACTACCCCACCCTCCACCCATACTGCACCCACTCGCTTTGGGCCATGACGCCTACTAGCCGGCTACTCGCCGCCCCCTACTGGGCCCACACCACACCTACACCCAGCACCACCATCATCATCGACTGTGCCGGCCACACAGCCAGCAGGTTTATCATTCATGCCAACTCCTAGGATGCCGCCATGGCCGGACATTCCATCCTTATCATCCGTGCCGGCATACGATGACGGCACGGACATTCTGGCCACATCGTCTGTGCAGCAGCCGGCCGCGCAGGAGAGCTTGCCTGAGTGGGCCAAGATTCTTGTACCCGAGGATCGACCATGGGTCACACCTGTTTCTGGATCGTAAGTAATTTTTAATTTAATGTTTTATAATTTTGACAATTTTAATTATTATTCATCAAGTATACAATATTTATTTGTAATATTGTTGAATTAATAAAATTATAAATTTTTCAGCTTCATCCCATCGAAGGTGGGATCGAAGCACGTTACCTATGCCCTCAAGGCGTAGTCGCTTCTGGCCATCATGGGGGTCGATCCCGAAGGAGGACCGGGATCGTATCTTCACACGATTCGGGGTAAGTCGTTTATGATTTTTGTTTTTATTTTTCACATATACGCGTCATTTTTTACGACAGAGCTTTCGCTCGACTGAGGGACATGCTCCGGGAGGTTAAGGATAATCGGGTGCGTCCGGATTACATCGGACCCAAGATTTAGGCCAGGCTATGTGCGCACTGGGACACTCCAGAGTACAGGGTGAAGTGTGAGCAGGCGAAGAGGAATCGGGCCTTCGAGAAGGGTGGGAGCATGCATACTGGTGGCTCGATTAGCCACATGCAGCATGCCATGAACATGGTATGCACCTATAAATTTTATTTATAAACTATATCTTATTATTCAAAACTTATATTATAATCAATTGCTTTTATTCTTGTGCCGGTTGCAGGCAGGAGAGCTTTCCCGGTCTGTTGATGTCCCCATGGTCTTTGAGCAAACGCATATTAGCTCGGACACAGGCGAGTTTGTTGATGAGAGGTCGAGGCAGACAGTGGTGAGCTAAAGTGTCTTTTTATATTAATTTAATGTATCTTTTTATTAATATAGTTTAATAACATTTCCTTTTGTAATGTATTGACGCAGGAGGAATACAATGCCAGGTTCAATCAGGTAGCGTCTGAGGTTGCCTCTTGCTCTGGTGCGTCGGATCCTTCCCAGCTAGACCCCGCCGAGGTTGAGTGATTAAAGACTCAGGTCTGGATGGATGTGGTGGGTGGGAAGAAGAAGGGACGGATTTACGGGACCGCAACTTTGGCTCGTTCCATCACTCGGGGGTCGATGCCGAGCTTGACTATTCGGGAGTCTACCTCCTCCGGTTCACAGGACACGGAGGAGGTACGGCAGCTGAGGCAGGAGGTGCAGGAGCAGAAGCAGACTGCAGTGCGCATGCAACAGCGGGCAGATCTCATGCAGCAGCAGATGGAGACATGGTCTACGGTGATGACCTCTCTGCTCGATTTGCTTCCACCAGAGAGGCGCAGCACTATACAGGATGTCATCCATGCCGGCCAGCCCTCCACTACTTCTACCGTGCCACCACCACAGCCGCATGATGCTGGTGTGTCTTCTAGTCCGCATGATGATGGTCAGCTGACGTCGGTGAACTCCCCCCGACAGGATGACGATGGCAGTTATTATGATGATTATTAGGATAGTTTTAGATTTAGTTGTGTTTTGTAGATACACGGATATTTTATGTATGCAATATTTATTTTTTTATTTTAATTTAAATGCCTTTTTAAATTTATTTGAAATTTCAATTTTGGTTTCAAATTAATAATATAATATATTAATTATAATAAACCAAATAAAAAATAATAAACCAAATAAAAATAAATACTAAAAAAATTTATATTTAAAAAATAATTATTATTATTAATTTAAAAAAAATTATTTCCGACGGAAACTACCGTCGGTAAGCACAAGCAAATTTCCGACGGAGTTTCTATCGGAAATTATTTTCGTAGAAAATTTTCGTCGGTAAACACTGACCAGATTTCCGACGGATATATCCGTCGGAAACAACCCAACATTTTCCGACGATTTTTCCGTCGGTAATTTCCGACGGATTTTGCCCGTCCGTCGGAAACCGTTTCCTACGCGTCTAGTACCGACCGAATATAGTTCATCGGAAATTCCGTCGGAAATGCTATTTTCCGACGGCTTCTAAACTATGAGTGAGCGGCTCCTTAGAGTCACTCCTTGACTGGCTGCTCACCATCCTCTGCATATCAAAAAAAGGTACATGCAAACAACAACAGAAAATGGGGAGTAAGAAATCATTGTATAGACATAACGGCAAAGGAGCAGTTAGCAAGATGAGCATACATCAGCATATATAGCATATTATAACTTAATTACAATTAACATAATAATATCATCTTAATCAAGTATGCTATGCGATGGAGTGCTACTCCACTACTCCGATATGCATGTGGATCCAAACCTATCTAAGGAAGACAACGTCGGAGTTACATATTCATATTGGCCAACAACCACCAACACCGGCAGTTCATCAAACTATGGTTGAACCCCTTGGATAGTCGACGCACCATACTCTAGGATGCACCACCACGGGGGGGCCACGATTCACCTAACTCTCGGATCATCGGATGAATCACTGCGGACGGCCAGATCGCCTTACTCTTGGACGACTTCCCCTATGCTGCACTTCCCCCATTAGCATCTCCAATATGTGAATGCATGAGCAACAACATCAAACAAGCATATTCACCACCTCCATTTTGGCCAATAAGCACCAAAGTTTAACACTATCAACACCTTGACCAATAAGCATCAAGGCTACTCTGACCATTAAGCATCAGAGTTTAACATCGTCAACACCTTGACCTATAAGCATCAAGGCTACTTTGGCCAACAAGCACCAAAGTTAACATCGTGCAGTAACCCATGATTATTGTATTTAACCATCTTTTTATGTTTAATTATCTTAGTTAAAGCTTAATTAGATTATCTATCTTGTCTTTACTTCGATTGGTGTCTTATTTCATCATAGGGAACAATATGGGTGAAGCCACCCAAATTCAATCTCGTTATGTTTGCAAAGCACGGCCATGCTTATTGGAGCGTGACCGTACAGTGACATTGAGCACGGTCGTGCTGTTTATCGAGCACGTGCGTACTGGTTATCGATGCACGACCGTGCTTACTGGTGCGCAGCCGTACAATGTCCTTTGAACACGGGCATGCTACCTTTTGAACACGGGCGTGCTGTTCTTGTGCACGGTCTTGGATACTGGTGCGTGGCCGTACGATCTGGGCAGAAAACTTAAACAGAATCTTATTTAACTTCCAAAGGCACTCGTGGATCAATCATAGGGTCTTAACTATACCATTGAGCATTAATCTCGCCTCTCATTACTAAGATTCATGTCTTATAAACATTGGGAATTAATCATTTAATTCTTTTTTCATTACTAACATCCCTAAATCACTCATGAATCAATCCTAGGGTATTAACTATACCATTAAGCATTAACCTCTCACTTCTCTTTACTACGGTTCATGTCTTATGAACATTGGGAATTATCCCTCAATTCTTTTATCCTTACTGACATTCTCATATATTTAATCAGTGTGTTATAACAATAACATCAACATTCATCTCCTGGCATCAACACAAAACATCACAGCATTCATTCATGACATAATCATCATTAATAACAATACACAATTAAAGCACATCAATCATATAGAAAAGATAGCGTACATATAACCAACAACATCAATTAAGCAATTAGCACATAATAGGGTCATGGGTTAACCCTTCATCTTACGCTACCCCATTACCTACATGTTATACTAATCTCTTATCCCAATACCTGGTATGAAGATTCAACCTATTGCCAAACGTAAGCGATTCTACTTTGGTTCTCTCGAGCAGCTAGAGGAATTCCTCAAGCGTTGGCCAAACACAAAAGGGTAAACATTAATCTCCCAATTCAAGATAGCAAGAAAAGGAGATTAATTAACAAAAGGGATAACAAGGTTACCTTAATTTGACACTAGCGCGCGACTCTCTCCCCAAACGCAAGCAAGAACGCCTAAGAACACGAAGGGTTTTAAAGAGAAGAGAGGGAAGAGATTTATATTGCACAAGGATTGTGAAAAGTGTCAAAAGTGAGGGTTGGACCCACAACCCTCCTAACCCACTTATTTATATTGTCAGGATAGTATGTACGACCTTGCTTCGTGATGTACGGCCGTACATCAGTCATACGTATCCCGTTCAGAGAATCGATGCAGAGCAGGACACAGGTGAGACATAATATGTACAGGTGGTACATAATATGTACGGCCGTGCATAATTATCTACAGCAGTACATACCTATGTATAATCATGCATAATTATGTACAGCCGTGCATAATTATCTGGAGCTCTAACTTAATCTTTTCTGCACCAAAACTCACTTATCTTCATTTTAACTTTCCTAAGGTATATTTCTAACAACTAACACAACATACTAACATATATAACATATATAAACGCAATAAGCTTATCTACGAAAAATGGGGTGTTATACTTCTTCCTCAGGGGAATTGGTTTCTGGGAACCCATTTGGAGGATGCACCTTATGATCTCCGCTAATCCTGTGACCCTAAGACCTTTTGCTCTCAACGATCCTCGCTTTGCCGACGTACCGTCTTCGGCACCTACAACGTAGACATCACCACCTGCAGCAGTAGCACTGACAGTGGTGGCGCCAGTTGCAGTGCCTCTTATGGTTTCCCCAGTACTAGCGGCGGCTTTTTTGGGAACTTCTGGTGCCCGCTCTGATTTACCCAATTGGCCGGCCTTCTCACGGGCATTGTAGGCAGACTCCTCGGAAGAGGACCCCTTGTCCCGCTGCATTGTCTAGATCTCTTCTAACTCCGAGGTGGAGGAGGAGGAGGAGGAGGAGGAGGGGGGGATGGAGGAGCCTAAGGAGGACCCCTCAAAGTGCTCCATAGAGGACAAGGACGATGCCTCGTCATAGTTCTATAGGCCATCTTGGTTAGTCCTAGTGTCTGAGACTAGGAGTTATTTTGTGGAGTTGCATCTCCAATTATTATATTTATTTCCAGTTATGTTATTTCAATTGGCGATTGTATTTCCGCCATTTTATTTCTATCTTTTTATTTGTATTTGTACCTCATGAAGGATATTACTTTTGTTTATGGAAGTATTATTTTGAAATTGATGGTGTAATATCTATAATTATGCCTTACCACATTATTTGTGAAAAGAAAACCCATATTTTTCGATAATATTTATTTTCCATTTTAATCGGTCTTATAAAGTGTCACAGACAATGTAGTGCCCGAGAGTGGTGTTACACGAGTGATCATTTTCGATAGCAGCGAGGCGACTGCATCGGCCACCCTGGAGAGTCTACAGACATAGATTTGGGGAGCGTCAGGGTAGTAGTAGATACCCAGTCAGTGATAGTGGGAGGATAGTGCGTCGGTGTAGGTAGGTGTGTGCGGTGAGCCCATTTTTTATGTATTTTGAGCGTAGGCCAAGTTTTTGTGTGGAGTTGGTGAGGGTAGTCCTGTCAAAATCAAAATCAATCTTCATGATATTGAGTTCTTTGAAGATATTTAATTGTTTTCTTAATGCATGCACGACTTATAGAATAATACTAACTATCCCTATTAGTATTGCATCAGCTTAGAGAAGTTTTCACTAGTGCAAAATATGCATTTAACATCGAGGTTTTAACATCGATTTTATAAAAACCGATGTGAAAAAGGAGGCGGTGGCATTTTTGAAATTAAACTGATGTATTTTAACATCGGTTATTATTGAAACCGATGTGAAAAATAATTTAACATCGGTTTTTGTAAAAAACCGATGTGGAAAAGTGATACAAAAAAATAAATTGTTTTATCAGACATAATATTAGACATCGGTTTTTGTATAACCGATTTGGAAAAGTGAAACAAAAAATAAAATTTTTTTATCAGACATAATAATAGACATCGGTTTTGGTATAACCGATGTGGAATATATTTTAGACATCGGTTTTAGGATAACCGATGTGGAAAATGAAAAAAAAAAAAAAGAAAAAAGTTTAATCCAGCCATAAGATTACACATCGGTTTTACTAATAACCGATGTGGAAAACACTTTAACATCGGTTTTGTTTATAACCGATGTGGATTTTCTGTTTTATTTCATCTTTCGCGCTGAATGCTCACTCTGCTTCCCACACTCAGACCACCCAAACCCTTTCCCCTTCCCTCTCCTTTTCACACTCAGACCACCCAAGCCCTCTCCCTTTCCAACTCCATTTCCTCTCACCGCCGTATCCCTTTCCGTTCCTCTCGTTGTCATCGCGTCACTGTCATCGCGTCAAGGCATTTCCTTTCCTGCTCCCACTGGAAGTAACGTATTTGAATGCGCTCCTTCTTGTCCCTGCGTTCCTTGCCTCTACTCAGAAAAGGTACCCTTTTCGTTTTTCATGCTAGAAATCGTGTGTTTGTTCTGAATGATAACTGGAGTTATTCACAAATAGCTAGGGGTTTGAGTCTTTGAGACAGAATTTTTTATTTTTTTTTCCCTTTTCAGTTTTTGTTTTTTTATGTTTGCTTTCTGGCTTGAAGTATAGAGTATTCGCAGTTATTTTTGTACATGTAGGAAATGAATTGAACGGTGTAAGTGCTTTCATTTCATTTTGCAACTAGCTAGGTTATCAAGCTATCTGTTTATGAGAATTAGGCTGATGAGACATGAATAGTTCATGAATACAGACCTTACTCCAGTTTCTGTTATATACTAATGAATTCTTTGTTAATTTAAGATAACTTCAACATAAGGGATTTGAGGAGATTATGTATCTCTTTATAGACTTGTTCATGAAGCCTTCTTTCTAATAGAAATATTGATGTCATGTCAAAGGGCTGGGAGAATGTCGCCAATGAAATGGGATTCAAGTTCATAATCTTCACTCTTCCTCGTCAAAAAGTTGGGATTCAAGTTCATAATATTCAATCTTCTAATCTCTAGTTGCATGTTTGCGCATACCGTCGTGCCTCTGCCTCGTTGAGTGCCTCTGCCTCCCTTCTCCCATCCGTAACCCTTTCAGGTACCTAACACTCACTTTTCATGTTTTAGTTGGTTCATGAAGATATAATGCAGACATGAATGTTGTGTATAGATTATAGACTATGTTCTTGGCAATCATTAAGAGCTAAAGAGTAAATTTTGGTGTTGTTTGGTGTTGTTGGATGGTCTTTTTTGGTGTTGTTTTTATGACCTCCTCATTAACCTTGTTTCTCTGTGACCTTGCCATTATGCTCAGTTAGGGAATGTTTCAGACTTAAGCTTAATTAGTTAGGATTTTTGGCTGGCCTTGATATATTTATTGGTCTGGGAATGTTCTACTGTAAAGGGTTTTTTCTGTTATAGATGTATTAGCTGGGGTTAGGCTTCTGTAAAGCAAATATAGTCAATTTACAAAAGTTTCATGATGAGAGATTTTCAAATCTCAAACCAGGGAAATTCAATCAATTAATTTCTTTATTAGGACTCTAACTTATGTTACAAATAAGTAGTGCCAAAGTTTGGACACATTGCTTCTCTTGGTGTTGTACTGCTATGGATAAAATATCCTTCACATGGTTCTTTTTACTTGGGGATTGGAGTGTTTTATTATATTTTTAGTGTTAATTAATTAGTTAAACCTTAGTTTCCCGTTTGATATGCAATATTAATGAGCACACGTGTACCTGCTTAAGGTACTTGTACAGCTCATTATATTGGATCTTGAATTGTCCAAGTTGGACAGTTTGGGAAAAAACTTTTTCTTCATTCAGTTAAAATAGTTATTCATTGATTCTCATGTTATATACCTGATGAAAGTTCGGATTGGTACATTTCCTTTCGTTCTCCGGGTGCATACTTTATCGTGGTGGATGGCATCGCGTTCAAGTCGTGTACGTCGGAGACCGAAGGGAAATGCTGCCGAAATTTCGTCGAGTATGAGCATGAGAGTTAAGGACTAACTGTTAACCGAATGTTGAAAAAGTTTCTTCTCGAATGGGATAGGGCCATACCCTATCATAAGAAGTAGTTGATGAAGATGTTGGACTAAGTATGAAGTTAATGTTTTAGTCATGGATCGCGGTTGGATGAATGCTAGACGGACAAGTGATGAGTATGAGAATGGAGTGGAAGATTTTCTACAATTTGCTAAAACAAATGCTCCTGATAGTAGTGACGGAAGGTTTTGTTGTCCTTGTGTTAACTGTTTGAATGAGAGACGACTAGAAGCTGACGAGATACGGGATCATCTTATTTGTGATGGGATTTGCAAGAGTTATACAATATGGATATGTCATGGTGAAACATTAGACAGGCCAAGGGTGTCGGATAGAGAGGAAGTTGATGACGTAGATATGGACGATGGACTAGAGGACATGATCCGTGATATTGGGCAAGAGTCCTTTCGGCGAGCACATGTGTATGATACTTTGTGCAGTGATGCGGAAGTGGCTTTGTATCCGGGGTGCACTAATTTCACACGGTTGTCAGCGGTGTTAAGATTGTTCAATGTGAAGGCGAGAAATGGGTGGAGCGATAAAAGCTTTACCGAATTGCTTAAGTTGTTGAAAGACATGCTTCCAGAAGGTAACACATTACCATCCCGAAACTATGAGGCGAAGAAGATATTGTGTCCGATGGGTATGGAGTATAAGAAAATACACGCTTGCCCCAATGATTGCATATTATACAGGAAAGAGTTTGAAGAGATGCACGAGTGCCCCAAGTGTGGGGTATCACGATACAAAGTGAAGGATGATGATTCTAGTTGTGATGCGGTCACCAAGGGTCCTCCTGCGAAGGTGTTATGGTATCTTCCAGTAATTCCGCGGTTCAAGCGATTGTTTGCTAATGAAAAGGATGCAAAGAATATTAGATGGCATGCAGATGAGAGGAAATGTGATGGACAGCTTCGTCATCCGGCTGATTCTTTGCAGTGGAAGAGAATTGATAGTTTGTTTCCGGAGTTTGGCAATGAGCCCAGAAACCTCAGGCTTGGACTTGCTACCGATGGAATGAATCCATATGGAAACTTAAGTAGTATTCATAGTTCATGGCTTGTTCTCTTGGTAATTTACAACCTATCTCCTTGGTTGTGCATGAAGCGCAAATACATTATGTTAAGTATGATGATTTCGGGTCCAAAACAGCCAGGAAATGATATTGATGTTTATCTGAGTCCGTTGATTGAAGACTTGAGAAAGTTGTGGGATGAAGGCATTGATGTGATCGACGGGTATTGCCGTGAGACTTTCAGATTGCGTGCCATGTTATTTTGCACCATCAATGACTTTCCAGCATACGGGAACTTGTGCGGATATAGTGTTAAGGGGCATAAAGCATGTCCAATATGTGAAGAAGGCACATGTTACCATCAACTGCAACATGGAAGGAAGACAGTCTACCTTGGGCATCGAAGATTTCTCCAGCGTAATCATCCTTATCGTAGGTTGAGAAAAGCTTTCAATGGACTTTCGGAGAATGCAATTGCTCCGGTGGCCTTGACTGGAGACCAAGTTTATGAACGGGTGAAGAACACTAATGTTATCTATGGGAAGTCCCAAAAGAAGGTTACTGAGAAGAATATATGGAAGAAGAGGTCGATCTTCTTTGATCTTCCATATTGGTGCAAGCTTGATGTAAGACATTGTATTGATGTGATGCATGTGGAGAAAAATGTGTGTGACAGTTTAATCGGAACGCTTCTCAACATTCAAGGCAAGACAAAGGATGGTGTGAATGCTCGTCTGGATCTAGTTGCGATGGGTATACGAGAGCAGTTAGCTCCACATAAAGTGGGGGATAAGAAGACTTATTTGCCCCCAGCATGTCATACTTTATCAAAAAAAGAGAAAAGAAGTTTCTGTGAATCCCTTTTCTGCACTAGTGTTTTCTAAACACAAATTTTAAAATCTTATTCACAATCTACTATATATGTAACAAGGTAGGCTAGGTTAAAAAAAAAAGGTAGATTAAATAGTCTTGCTTTGATTTCTATCAAAAATGATTTTTAAAGAACATTAATTATTGACGAATTATTAACCATTTTGCAGCAAAAAATGCAAAGAGGACAATATTCAAATGATTAAAGGGCATCATTTTTTCAATTTGTATATGGCACCCAAAATCTCATGGGCGGCCCTGAAATTACTATTATATAAAAAGATCCTTTAAACAATCTAGTATGTAAAATGAGTAAGTAAAAATGTATTTATTCCTTTTTTTTTACCGGAAAATATATTTATTAATGATTTAATATGAAATGCGTTATTTTTTATTATTTTTTTATAATGAGGAAATAGAAAAACAAACTAAGGAATCAACCTAGGGGTGTTACACCCCATTGCCTTCAAGATTCAATATAACCTAACTGACTTACTTTCCATAGAATTTTATACATTAGTATATTATAACTGAAATTAGATTATCATTATCCACGATGTACCAAAAAAGATTTTATAAATAACATTGGAAAGAGAGATAGGGTGCATTGGTGATGGAAGGAAAATCAGAGTTTGGTTTGATAGATGGACAAAATCTTTAGATATGGTGCTCCCTATGGGTGGTTCTCATTTGGATCCCAATTTGCATGTGTGTGACTTAATGGAAGTGGGCAGGAAGGCGTGGAATGTTCCTGTAGTAACCAGCTACATGAGCCCTGATTTCATTCCTTTGGTTCTCTCCCCTCTTGGATGCAATCAAAGATGATAGGATTTTGTGGAGTTATGATCGTAAGGGTCACTACACGGTTAAGTCAGCATATAGACTCTGCATGGATAAAGTGTTGGATGTATGATCTTACCTTAAGGTGGAAGCGAATTGGGCGTTGTTGTGGGATCTAAAAGTGTCTCCAAAAGTAAAAAACTTTTTATGGAGAGTGGGACGTGAATGTTTACCAACTAGGAGCATTCTGGCTGCACGTGGAGTCACTTGTTCAACCATGTGTCCTTGGTGTAATTCCAACATAGAGAGTGCATGGCATGTTCTTATAGCTTGTACAAAAAGTGAGGAGGTGTCGAGAAGGGTCAATTTGTGGGATGTAATCAAACTCAGCCCTTGCAAACTCCAGTGGGTACCCGAGTTAGATGGAGTAAAACCCCCATGGGTTTTGTTAAGTGCAATATTGATGCTCCATTTTCTATGAATTCCAATAAGGTGGGCATTGATATGGCTTAAAGATGAATTTGATATTTCTTTGGGTGAAAAAACCCAATGGTTTAGCACTGTTGTTGATGTTTACATGGGAGAATTAGTTGCTGGTCTCTACTTTGCAATAAATTGGATGAGAGAGCTTTAGGTGGATAAAATGATTTTTGAGCTAGATTCGAAGTTGGTGGTAGACAGAGGCGGACCTTCTCAGTGGCGGGGGGAGCAACGGCTCCCCCCAATATTTTTTTTTTTAGTATACAATTTTTTTCATGGCACCCCTAAAAAAAGGTAAAGGAAAACAGAAGAGGGTGTGTGAGGGGGGAACAAGGCAGCGGAGTGGAGAGCTGGCCTCTGGTTCTTCTTGCCAAACCAGGGAGTCTTCTTTGCTGCGCCGTTTCGGAGTTTGTTCTATTATTTCCTCTTGTAAGGATTTGTTTTTGTCTTCTTTTTTTCAAAACTCTTACGTGAAGTTCACTAGGAGGCAAGCTAATATCGTTGCTCATAATTTAGCTAGGGTGGCCATTGACTATGCTAGTTCTCGTGTTTTCTTTGATATTCCAACATGTATTGACTCTTTGATCATGAATGAAATGCAGTAGATCTCTTTTGTCAAAAAAAAAAAAAAAAGAATATCATTATCCATTGTTATGATGTTTGTTTGAATGTGCTACTTAGTTTATTTTACGTGCATGCGGGATGAATTGTCTGGGCTGGGAAGGGATTATCTTTCATAAATTTCCATCCATTGAAATATCAACCATAAAAAAAAAAAGAAAAAAAAAAGATTAGAAAGTTGAATGATGAAATTTTTTCAGTGTACCCCCTCTAATAAAAATTCCATTGGGAGAGAATCTCATTCCCACGGGGTCTCACCGAGAGTAATGATAGGTGAATATTTAAATAGGATATCTATTTGGGACATCTGATTAATCATATATAAATATTTGATTAATTCAGTTCATTATATGATTAATCACGTTAATGGGCTTATTTACCATAATCATGTAAATATTTGATTAATCACATGCAAATATCTGGTTAATTAAGTTTTTTATATGATTAATGGGTCATCATGAATTAACCAAATATTTGTACATGATTAATCATATAATAAACTGAATTAACCAAATATTTATACATGATTAATCAGGTGTCCCAAATGGATATCTCATTTAGATATTCACTTATCATTATTCTTTCACCAACACCAATTGTCCCTTGGTGCGCACACTGAGTCCAAATTATTGGGAAGATACCAACCTAGTCTTTTTTTTTTTCCCAGAAAAGTTGAAATTGATAAAGGAGTCCCCAAATTGGGTAATTATGATATCACTAATATCCCTACTTATTCAATAAAAATAAAAAATCCGAGGCTGCCGCTGCACCTAAACCACTTCCTGTCCAGTGCCCACGGAATGAGCCCTGAACCACTACACATTGGTCCCACTTTGAAATAATTATTTTCCATTTCATGCAACATGGATAACTGAATTGAGATAACATTTTTTTTTTTTTTTGGTAGAGTGAGGTAACATTTTTATATCTATAATCACTAATCAGCCACAGTGACATACGCGAATATTGTGTGTGTGTTTTTTTAAAGTTTTGCTTTTACTTTTCCATTCAAACTTATATATGTTATTTGACTTATTTGAAGCCTCCACTCCAACAACCATGTAAAGGGGCAAGAAAACTGCGTATAAAAGTGATATAAATTTAGAGAATTTCTTCGTAACTTTGTTTTTTTAAAGAGTATTACTTGAGCTTGAAGAAAAAGTTTAGGGGCCAAAATAAATATTTAGCTTCTTTCTTGCTCATTAATCTTTCAATTCATAAAATGTATTGATTGTTACTTGTTATTGTTAGATTTGATGGAATTAGGGATGACAATTTAGACCATATCTTATGGGTACCTGCAAAAAATACCCATAACAGATAAGGTAAATACCCACTTTATGGGTATGGTCCGGGTAATTACCCGCAAACAAAAGAGAGTATGGATGCGGATATAGGGACTCTAGTACCCACCCCACGCGCGCGCGCGCACACACATATATATATATATATATATATATATATCAATTTTTAAGAATAAAATTAATGTAAAAGTTCTACGCCGAGGGCTCATTAGTGTTTTTCCCATTCCGAACTTACAAGTTCATGAATTTATTGTTTTGGATTTTTATTGTGATATTTACTCGTTCTGGATGTTTTAGATATTTTTATTTAGTTTAATATTGTGGTTTCTAATGTTTCATGAGTAGATTCGAAATATCTTTTAATGGTTTTTTTTTTAATTGTGTTATAATGTTTTTTATGTTATTTATTGTTTTTTCTTAGTTAAAGTGTGGATAACGGGTGTGAATATTTAGGTACCCAGGGAGTACGGGTAAGGAAACTAAAGTTGCTACCCACATGGATATGAGTTCAGGTATGGATAATTTTTTCAAATGCGGAAATAAGAACCGGTACTATAGTACCCTACCCAGACCCTACCCCTAGATGAAATTCTCACCTCACCTGAGTTTTTTTTATATAAGTCAAATAGATACTGCAAATAAAGTGATAAGAAGTATTATAAAGAGTTTTTTAGCCAACGTAGAAGAATAATAAAATAAAAATCTTAATACAATTTGAAAAAAATGATATTGCAGTGTCTAATTAACTATTAGAAAAATAAATAAAGCTGAAAACGAGGAGGAAATATAAGTTAAGAGTAAACCGATGAAAAGAAAAACAAAATGAATAGGGAAAAATGTAGCATGCGGGCGAGTCTAGCATGAAGTGCATGACTAAGTGCCTCATTCATGAGGCATCTTTTTTCATCGTTAGATATAATAATAAAATATTTAATGGTCGAGATTTATTGATTCAAACAAAAAAAAATTGCAAATGACCCTTTTGCCCTTTCTCTCAAAATCCCTTCTTCCCAAAACCCAATCTTCTGTGGTCGCCCCTCTCTGCCTTCCTCCGCCGCTTGACTTGCCGGAGTCGCCGTGTCCGAGTCCAGCAACATCAACAACCACTGTGAGGAGGTCACCACCACTTCTACTCCTTACCACCACCACACCAGCCACCATCACCCCCATTCCTACCCCCCAACCTTACGGAAACAACACCCAGCAACCTCCATTAGAATTTAGCAACGACGATTCGGTTTTGAATGGGTCTCGAATGGCGTCAGCTCGAGTGGCGAGTCTCGAATCTAACAACAGCCAACGAATCTAACAACACCTAGCAACCTCCACTGATGGGTCTCGAATGGCGTCAGCTCAGGTTCTGCCAAACTCTCGGAAGCAAGAGCATGAGGCATCGATTCGGTTTCTTTTGGCAGATTCCTTGTAGCGGCGGTCGCGGCGGAGGCTGAGGAGAGCGGTGTTAGCTGCGACAGTAACACGAGACCCTTTAATCTCGAGGGAGATGCCGGTCTAATGGTTCTAGAAGGGTTGTAGTGCCCAACGTGTGGTTGTCCTCCGGATCTGTGGTGACGGTTGGACTCTATGATGGCGGCGACACGGGCGGAGGAGGGTGAAGCATTCGATCGGACCCATGAGTTTCAAATCTGAGAAATTATGTGTTAATGATGTTGCTCTGTTGCAATGGGTCGCAGGGGAGGAAGTCGAGGTTGGCGGAGGAGGAGGGGAAAATGGTGGGGTCGGGCGGTGCTGGGCGGTGGGGTTGGGTGGTCGGTGGCCGGTGGCGGTGGTGGTGAGTGGATAGGGTGGTCAATGGGTCGAAGCCAAGGTTGAAGATGAATAGTGCACAACTAAGTGAAGGATAAAAATGTAAATTTGCATGATTATTTTGTGCCTCAAGGATGAGGCATTTGCCTTCATACCTCACCGTAGACGTGCCCGTAGCATGATCCAATAAGAAAAGTCAAGAATATGTACACTTGCAGTGATCTTTTTTTTTTTTTTTTTTTTTTTTTTGAGCAAACATTTTCAGTGATCTTAATGAAATGAGATAATGCTAGCTAATTATAGTCTTTTTAATAAAATTAAGTCAGCTCATATTTTAATATTTTACCATAAAATTTATTTGATATTAATAGCGCTATTTGTAATTACAAAATCTATTAAAAATATGGAGGAGCTCCCCTCAACACCAACTTAGCTCTGCACTGCATTTTTTGAATTTTATAAAATACTTTTTTTATGATAATAACTTATATTTAATTTAATAATAAATTCGTTTATGCATATATGCTTGTGGTTGTATAGCTTGTTTTTTCATTTTTTCTAGTTAAGTAACACAATGAATGAAAGTTTAAGAATAAAAACTTATATAATAGAAAGTTTTAATTTAAAAAGTCAAAATTCAAAATTCAAAATCAAACTTAAAGGAAAAGAAAATAAAATTTGTACCAAAAAAAGGAAAAGAAAATTAAAATAAAAATATGAAATAACAATGTATCAGATAAATAAATACAAATGATAAGTTTTGATTAGAAGGGCTACCTTTTTTTAAAAAATATGAAAAATAAAAGAAAAAGAAAACCCATATTTTCTGATAATATTTATTTTCCGTTTTACTGGGTCTTATAAAGTGTCACAGACAATATGTAATGCCCGAGAATGATGTTACACGGGTGATCATTTTTTATAGCGCAGCGAGCCGACTGCATCAGCATCCCCACAGTGTTCACCCTGGAGAGTCTACAGATGTAGATTTGGGGAGAGTCAGGGTAGTAGTAGATACCCACGTCAATGGTAGTGGGAGGCCAATGCTTCGGTGTAGATAGGTGTGTGCGGTGAGCCCATTTTTGATGTATTTTGAGCATGGGCTAAGCTTTTGTGTGGAGTTGGTGAGGATAGTCCTGTCAGTGATCTTTTCTATGTACTTTCCTTTATTTTCAGCTTTATGCCAGTATGTATGATACATAGCCCTATTGATGGGGCAGCTTGGACATGTTTGTAGATGTACCTATGTATCTATGTATGTGATGTTTATCTTCTCATATGTTTTATGTTTAAGTTTTTAATATCTTTACTTTTCCCGTTATACACATTTAACGCTAATATAATGGGGTGTCTCAATTACTGTCTTTATAGGAAGTATGTAAATAATTGTATCAAACATCTTTTGTTAATTAGCTTTCAACTCAAAATATTTTTGACATTATCAATCAATTATATATCGACACATCAATAAAAAAGTTTGACTCTTACAATAACTACTTGAAAAGTCACATGAGCTGACGTGTGATTGGCTGATAGTGTAAAAAAAAAATATTTGCACTGACAGTTTATCAAAATTAAACTTTTTTAAACATTTGACTTTTTCCTTAAAACTCACATATAAAATGATGTATGATTGATTTATTGTACTGTAAAACTAAAATTGTTATTTTTGTTGATAAAAATTATGAGGAATGAAGGTTATCTATTCTTTTACAAATTAAATTACTTGGTGGTGGCCCTAAGTATGGTTGGGATGGGGCGACCGTCTAGGGCCCTACTTTTTAGGGCCACCAGAAAGTAGGCAAAAATTTACTTAGTATATATAATTATTAAATAAAAAATTTATATAATTAAATTTTTACTAATAAAAAATAATTGTTCCAAAAAATTAATAATAAAGTGATAGAAAGTAATATGACAAGTGTACCTATGTATATTAGAATATCTTGAGCTATCATCTGCTCTTAATGAAATTAGCAAAAGTTTGCAAAAGAAAAAAAAAAAAAGTGTATTGATGTAGCTATAGAACTAGTAAAAGGTTTGATTAATTACTTGAAAAAATTATGGATGAGATGGATTTGCAAATGTTATTGTTAGTGCTGGAAAAAATTACGAATGAAAATGAATATTGAATGTGTGTTTATTTAAAAACGTTAAATTCGTTAAAAAAAAAAAACATAGATGAAAATCCCTCTAAATGTACACAACCAAATTTTATTTATAGATTGTAGATCAAGCAATTGGCTCATTTAATAGAAAATTTGTGCAGTATATTTTTATTTTATTTTATTTTTTAGTATTTAAAGAGTTAGGTCATTCTCTTATATGGACATGAAATTATGTTGTAAATGTCTTGAAACTCAACTAAAACATGATAATTCTTATAGTCTCAATAGTGAAATTCTATTTGAAGAATTAAAAGTCATAAATGGTTTTAACAGTTGAATCAAAATCAATCTTTATGATATTGAGTTCTTTGAAGATATTTAATTATTTTCCTAATACATACATGACTTGTAGAATAATATTAACTATCTCTATTAGTATTGCATCAGCTTAGAGAAGTTTTTCTAAACAATTTTTTTTAAAATCTTATTTGCGATCTACTATATATATGTAACAAGGTAGACAAGATTAAAAAAAATGGTAGATTAAATAGTCTTGTTTTGATTTCTATCAAAAATGATTTTTAAAGAACGTTGATTATGAACGAATTATTAATGATTTTGCAGCAAAAAATACAAAGAGAACAATATTCAAATAATTAAAAGGACATCACTTTTTCAGTTCGTATATGGCACCCAAAATCTCATGAGCGGCCCTAAAATTACTATTATATAAAAAGATCCTTTAAAATAATGTAGTATGTAAAATGAGTAAGTGAAAATATATTTATTCTTTTTTTGACGGAAAATATATTTATTAATGATTTAATATGAAATGCGTTATTTTTTATTATCATTTATAATGATGAAAGAGAAAAACAAACTAAGGAATCAATCTAGGAGTGTTCCCATCGCATTTAAGATTTAATGCAATCCAACTGACTTACTTTCCATTGATTTTATTTTATTTTTAATAAACAAAATTTAGGGTGAGGGATGGTGCGCCAGTTTAAGGCAAAAAACCTTCTGGCTCTGAATATTAACAAAGAGATTTACATTTACCTCACCCCAAGGAAACTAGTAGGAGGCTAGAACCTGTAACCTGTCAAATATAAAACCCTGTCATACTCCATTAAACCAACCCCTTGGGAATTACTTTCCATAGAATTTTATACATTATATTATAAGTGAAATTAGATTATCATTATCTACTATGTACCAAAAAAGATTATCATTATCTATTGTTATGATGTTTGTTTGAATGTGCTACTTGATTTATTTTACGTGCATGTGGGATGAATTGTTCGTGGGAAGAGATTCTCTCTTATAAATTTCCATCCATTAGGAATATCAACCATAAGTTATATAAAGAGTAGGGAGTATTGATAAAAAAAAAAGAGTAATGATAGGTGAACACCCAAATGGGTCCATCCATTGGAATATCAACCATAAGTTATATAAAGAGTAGAGAGTATTGATCAAAAAAAGAGTAATGATAGGTGAACACCCAAATGGGACACCCATTTAGGATACCTGGTTAATCATATATAAATATTTGGTTAATTCAATTTATTATATGGTTAATCACATGAAAATATTTGATTAATTTATAATGACCCATTAATCATATAAAGAACTGAATTAACCAGATATTTGCATGTGTAATTAACCAAATATTTACATGATTATGGTAAAGAAGCCCATTAATATGATTAACCATATAATAAGCTGAATTAACCAAATATTTGTACATGATTAACCAGGTGTCCCAAATGGGTATCTAATTTGGATGTTCACCTATTATTACTACATAAACAAAAACAAAAAACAAAAAACAAAAAAGAGCAGAGAGTTGAATGACGGAAATTTCTCACTGTACCTCCTCCAATGAAAATTTTACGGGAGAGAATCCCATCCCGCCTGGGACTCGCATAGTTGACAAGGTCGTTGATTTTTTTTTGAGGAAATGATGACCATAAAGCTGATTGACTTTGACAAAGTGCTGACACGTGGAGTAGCACAGCATACATACTCCTCAATGCCAGAACAGAATTGTCCTCATTTGACACATGGTTTGATCGGTATTCAGTATTCTCCGCGGTTTTCACCAACACCAATTTTCCCTTGGTGCGCCCACAATATTTGAGTCCAAATTATTGGGAAGATACCAACCTCGTCAAATTTTTTTCCCCAGAAAAGTTGAAATTGATAAAAGACTCCCCAATTTGGGTAATTAGAGTAATAATATTTGCATATTTAAAGTTGACATCCAAAATTGACACATTGGTTAATCGATACAAATATTTGGTTAATTTAGTTCATTATATGGTTAATCACATGTAAATATTTGATTAATTCATGATGACCCATTAATCATATAAAAAACTGAATTAACTAGATATTTGCATGTGATTAACCAAATATTTATATAATTATGAAAAATAAGTTTCATATAACCCATTAATCATATAATGAACTGAATTAACGAAAAAATTACACATAATTAACCAAGGTATCAATTTTGGATGTCAAACCCAGGTGTTCAAATATTATTACTCGATAATTATGATATCACCAATATCCTTGCTTGTTCAATAAAAAATATTAAAAAAAAATCCTAGGCTGCACCCCAAACCACTTCCTGCCCATTGCCCACGGAATGAGCCCTGAACCACTACACGTTGGTCCCAATTTAATATAATTAGTTTCCACTTCATGCAACATGGATAGCTGAATTCAGATAATTCTATCTCTACATTTTTATATCTATAATAATAATCACTAATCAGCCAGAGTGATATAAGCGAATATTGTGTTTTATTTTTAAAAATCTTGCTCTTACTTTCCCATTCAAACTTATATGTTATTTGACTTATTTGAAGCTTCCACTCCAACTACTATGTAAAGGGGCAACAAAATTCTGTTATTAAATTTAGAGAATTTCTTCGCTAACTTTGTTTTTTTAAAGAGTATTACTTGAGCTTGAAGAAAAAGTTTAGGGGCCAAAATAAATATTCAGCTTCTTTCTTGCTCATTAAGCTTTCAATTCATAAAATGGATTAATTGTTACTTGTTGTTGTTAGATTTGATGGAATAGAATTCTCACCTCACCTGAGTTTTTATTATATAAGTCAAATAGATACTGCAAATAAAGTGATAAGAAGTAATATAAAGAGTTTTTTAGCCAACGTAGAAGAATAATAAAAGAAAAATCTTAATACAATTAGGAAAAATGATATTGGAGTATCTAATTAACTATTAGAAAAAGAAATGAAGCTGAAAATGAAGAGGAAATATAAGTTAAGAGTGAGCCAATGAAAAGAAAAATAAAATGAATAGAGAAAAATGTAGCATGATCCAATAAGAAAAGCCAAGAATGTGAAATGAGATAATGCCAGCTAATTATAGTATTTTTACTAAAATGAAGTCAGCCCATATTTTAATATTTTATCATAAAATTTATTTGATAATAGTGCTAGAGAAATGCTAGCAACAAACTCTCTAACACACTCTTTCCGATACACTCCCTCCTATTGAAGTATTGGTTGAATTTCATGTGGGTCCTATTATTTTGGAAATGAGTCCCATTAAATTATGTGGGGCCTACTTGAATTATGTAATTACAAAATCTATTAAAAATATGGAGGAGCTCCCCTCAACGCCAACTTAGTTCTGCACTGCATAATATCAATTTTTTTTAATTTATAAAATACTTTATTGATGATAATAACTTATAATTAATTTAATAAATTGGTTTATGCATGTGCTTTTGATTGTGTGACTTGTTTTTATTTTTCCTAGTTAAGAAACACAATGAATGAAAGTTTTAAGAATAAAAAAATATATATAATAGAAAGTTTTATTTTTTTTTCTTTACTTTTCAAAATTCAATAAGGGCATTAGTACCTTTTTTAAAAAGTATGAAATAAAAGTATGAAATGACAATGTATCAGATAAATAAATACAAATGATACGTTTTGATTAGAAGGGCATTAGTACCTTTTTAAAAAAAAATAAGAATATCACAAAGAAAAGACGCTTAAATTTGTAGGCAGTGTAAAAGTTTAAGATCATTTTTCAGCTGAAGGCCCTCTTTGTCACATCACAAACAAAAAGTCAAACTACCATAAGCGTGGGCTTGTACCAAAAGTTTTGAAAATTCCTTAACTTCCATTCGGAATAATAATCTTAGAAGGATGATAGTATGTCCTAACATTGTAAGCTTTGTATTTTATTTTGGCATTTTATTAAAAATTTGTCGGGCCCTCTAACATTATTTCATTTTAATGTCCCCTGTTGATCAAGTGGCATTCTCAAATGAACCCCCTAGTTAGGCCTTTTCTTTCATCTTAATTAAATCAAATATTGTCCTTGTGTTAGTCGTTGTTGATATGCAAATCCTTCCAATATATTTGTTATATGTCGCGTTCTCATTTTTATATATTCAACAAGTTGAATTAATTTAAAATTGAGCTACATCTTCTAGAAAACAAGCCCAATTGCCCAACTAAGGTTGTAGGCAGACCGACAGTGTATAGTATTTTCCACACACTGAAGAACAAACACGCAGGAGAAAAAAAATAAATAAACGAAAGCATTATTTGACAAAATTACCCTCTTGGCCTGTGTTTCGTGGAGCAATAAATAATCACACTTGGTATTAAAACCACGTCCAAAATGGCATTTTTTATAAAAAAAATTTGGCAAGACCGATAGATAGGCCCAATATGTTTTTTTTTTTTACTTTTCATATCGATCCTATAATTTTTTTATTTTCAAATTGGTCCTATATATTATGTTCTGTTTCCACGTTAGTCATTTCCGTCGATTTCGAACTAATGCCGCTGTTTTGACCTGACGTGACTACTACGTTAGTCTGACACATGGCTTTTGATCTGACGTTATTAGGTCAAAATTAACGGAAAAGGACTAACGTGAAACGGAACATAACGTGTAGGACCAATTTGAAAATAAAAAAACTTATAAGACCGATATGAAAAAAAACGTATATGACCAATCTACATATTTTGCATTTTTTTACTATCAACAATGAAATATAAAAGTAGCTGCTTCTGCGTCATATCCAATTTGACGTGATTCCAAATAAGCCTAGAATCACTGGGGAATAGGAAGATTCACTCTTTTTTTACTATTGTAAAAAGATACAAATCCTCCTTTTATGTCTCACTTCCTATCCTAATAAGAATAAAAAAATTATCATGTTACCTTTTTTTCAATTAAAAAAAATAATTAAGAAAAAATAACATATACTTATCACATCTTAATTGGATGGCACATGATTTGACACATGATTTGGGGACTAACAAATGTCTATCCATTGTAAAATAGCTAGAGCCTGTTTTTGGTGTTTTCATTGTATTTTGCAAGTTATAGGGCCTATTCAGCTCCCTATTCGTGAAAACAGATTTTCATTTTTAATTATTGAAATATGATAAATCTCGTTTGTATAGTTGTTTTCCTTAATCAGTTTTTGAAAATGAAAGAATGATTTGTAGCTTTTCAAAACGTAAAACCAAGAGCAGCTTAAAGATGTTTTCCACATTTTTTTAAACAAATTTCCATAACAAAAAAGCCCAACACAGAACCAAACAATCCCTTAGACTTCTACTAGGATTCTTGTTTAATCCAGAAGTTTTGATAGCACATATGCAAACAATTTCTTATGTTACAAAAAGGTCAACGAAAAAGGGAAAGGTGGGGGGCAATTCATTAAATAGAACAGTGTGAACTGAACAGTGTGAACTGTAAAGTTCTGAGTTCCTTCTGTTCCGTGCAAGGACTTTGTGTATGCCTTAGAAAATGAGAGGAAATATTCTTGAAGGTGCTTTTGCAATAGAAAAGGTTCCAATGATATATCAAGACAAAGTTACTTTTCCAAATTTATGACCATAAATGAATGAAAGTCAAAGGGGGTAGCTTTGTCATTTGTCTTTAACCAAACTAGATACTCGGTTCCACATAATTATCAAATAACATAAAACAAGTTGTTCACATCAATGGTCTTTTCTTGTTTGCCAAACAACTACAATATCTAAATATCTATCTATATATATGTACAAAGTAGATAAATTCCATAATAGGGTATAAGTCCTAGACAACTAATCAAGAAGAAAATTTCAACATAGAGCTGATAGAAAAACAGCTGAAAAACCACTTTTCTCTCTGAGCAGTTGAAGATTTTGAATATTAGCTCTTACCCTTTCCCTTTAAAAAGTCCTACACCCATTTCCATTCTCACCACCCCAATCTCTCTTCCTACCTAATATACTCATATTCTCACCAATTTTCCAAGCATTATCCTCAAGTATATAATCTCTATATTGAAACATTTGAGGATCAAAGCAGCTATGAGATTGTAGATTACTACCCCAGAAAACAGATTCAAGTTTGAGTTCTTTTTTTCTCCTTTTATCAACAATTATCACTGCCATGAAAACCATATGGAAATCCATCTTCCCTGGTTGTTATAAGGGTGAGTATCCCTCTCCCAAGCCCAAGAAAGTGGTGGCTACAAAGCCAAATTCTTCTCACAGGATTTCTGTAACAGATTTGAGTTTTCCAAACTCAACACTTTCAGAAGATCTCTCCATTTCTCTAGCAGGGTCTAACCTGCATGTTTTTACACTTGCTGAGCTCAAGATTATCACACAGCAATTCTCTTCAAGCAATTTTCTAGGAGAAGGTGGGTTTGGGCCAGTTCATAAAGGGTTCATTGATGACAAGCTTAGACATGGTCTCATGGCTCAGCCAGTGGCTGTTAAGCTCTTGGACTTGGATGGCTCTCAAGGCCATAAAGAGTGGTTGGTAAGTAATTTCTTCCCATAAACTCTTACTTGCTCATTTTCGAGACAAACTTACTTTAGAAGGATCGTATCATGTCCTATATTTTTATTCCTTAACCAATGCCGGTAGCATTAACATTACAAGAGACCCTTTTGATAATTAAGTGATATAGAGTTCTGATCTTTGCTTCTTGTGATGACAGACTGAAGTAGTTTTTCTGGGGCAATTAAGGCATCCACACCTTGTGAAGCTGATAGGATATTGCTGTGAAGAAGAACATAGGCTTCTGGTATATGAATATTTACCAAGAGGCAGCTTGGAGAATCAATTGTTTAGAAGTAAGATTAATTTCTGTTATAATACACATGTTTGTCTTCTTTCAATATGCCTAATTAGAACTTGAAAAATTAACTTTTTTGTTTTTTGGGGAATTCCAGGATACTCGGCATCATTACCTTGGTCAACAAGAATGAAAATTGCTGTTGGAGCTGCAAAAGGTCTAGACTTTCTTCATGAAGCAGAGAAACCAGTCATATATAGAGATTTCAAAGCTTCTAACATCTTGTTAGACTCTGTAAGTATCACTTTCTTTCTCCTCCCTTACTGTTCCATTTGTTAAAGATGTCACAAATCTATTTAAGTGCTTTCACATATCACTTTTAATGCTTATAAAATATATATATATATATCACCTTAAACAATTGGGAGAGACTAGTTTAAGATATGATTTCAGAGCCTCTATATCTAAGTGATTACTACAATCCGCTTACACCTAATAACTTAAATTTCAAGGAGAATTACTGAATTTATTCATGACCAAGGTTTTAAATCGCGGTTGCGATTGCGTTGTGCTGTGTCACGGATATTGCGGAAAATTGCGACTGATGTGGCTGCAATTGTAGTCGCGATGCGGTTTCAGCGACTGCCAAAACCAACACAATCACGGCCCAGATTTCGGTGTCGGACCCAGATTTAAAACCTTGTTCATGACATGGTTTAGAGTTTGATATTTGCTACCCCAATTGAATTTTAGTACAGTACAAATGGATGTGTATTGTTTATATTCTTGGCCTCGCATGAATAAACTTGTTTAGAGTCTTAAATATATAATAAAGATCTTAAAGCGTTAGGTTAGTGCATGACACCATTAGAATCTCCACCATCAATTATGTAAACTCACTTATCATTTATTCCTCCAGGATTACAATGCCAAACTCTCTGATTTTGGATTGGCGAAAGATGGTCCTGAAGGAGATGACACCCATGTTTCAACCCGAGTTATGGGAACACAAGGATATGCAGCCCCAGAATATGTTATGACAGGTAAATATATTATTCTAATGAATTCACTTTTGAATTTATAAATATATTAAAAAATACTAATCGATACCGGCACTGGTTAACGAATGAAAAAATTTAAGTTTGTATGCCCTACTTATATATTTATTTCTTAAAAAAAGTGTTACACTTTATTTTTAAATATAATATTTTCTTTTATCGATTCTTTAATAAGTGTTGTTAGAAAAGAAAAGTAATAATACAAGATGGTTATTTGAACTTGAACTTTCTAGTAGCTAACTCAATTTTATTAATGTTATTTGAACTTGAACTTTCTAGTAGCTAACTCAATTTTATTAATGTTATTTTTTATAGGTCACTTGACAGCAAAGAGTGATGTGTATAGTTTTGGAGTAGTGTTGTTGGAGCTGCTAACAGGGAGAAGGTCAGTGGACAAGAATCGCCCTCCAAGGGAACAGAACCTAGTGGATTGGGCAAGGCCAATGTTAAATGATTCCAGAAAACTTAGTAGGATAATGGATCCTAAACTTGAAGGGCAGTACTCTGAGATGGGGAGTAAAAAAGCAGCTGCATTGGCTTATCAATGCCTTAGCCACAGGCCAAGGAGTAGGCCTTCAATGGGCACAGTGGTTAAGACTCTAGAACCCCTCCAAGATTTTGATGATATTCCAATTGGACCCTTTGTTTACACAGTTCCACATGATGATAATAATAATAATAGTAGTAATGAAGTGCACAAAGATGCAAAGGAATATGAAGTGCCTAAGGAAAGGAAGAGGGAAAATGGTCATCACCATCATCACAGGGTTCATCATCACAACAATAAGGGCCATAGGCATCATCCACTTAAATCACCTAGGTCCCCAAATCCACAATCACAGTATGGCATAAGAAGGGAATCAAACTCTCCGCCATTACATCAGAGAAGGCAAGGAAGCATACCTTAGAAGGACACATAAATCAGACTGTAAATTGTATATAGATATTTACTGAAAATTGCTTATAGTTTTATTTTATACATAGTGTGTCAAGTGTCAACTATTAAGGTTAAGTGTAATGAGCCATCAAGCCAATAAAAAACAGACCAACCAAGGAAAAAGGAAAAAAGAGAGAGAAAGAGTGCAAGTGTAATGATCCTTGCGTGAAAAACATACTTGAGCTATTTTTTTATTTATTGCTCTTCAATTAAGAGAGGAAGTTAATTATTTAAAATTGTGTACTATATCATATCCAAAAAAAAAAATTGTGTACTATAATGATTACTTTTTTGCTTGTTGATGAATTGAATGACTGGTTCAACAAATGGACAATTACCAACTACATTTTGTTGAACAAATTTAAATAAAGATCTTTCCACACCAGGGATAAAGCTTGACCAATAATCAACACGTGACAGTTAGGGATAACAATGGGTAGGGTATGAGTAGGATACTATAGTACTCGTCCCCATACCTTGAAAAAATTACCTGTACCCGGATCCGTACCCTCATAGGTAGCAACTTTAGTACCTTTACCTGTACCCTCTGGGTACCTAAGTATCCGTACCCGCACCCGTTACCCGCACTTTAACATTGAAAAAGCAAAAAATAACAAAAGAAATTTATAACAACTAAAAAAACGATTCAAAGGTTTTCTAAATCTACTAATAAATATTACAAATCAAAATATTTAAATAAATAAAAACATCCAAAGAGGAATTTTAAATGCAACTAGGTTTAGAAAGTTAAGAATCTTTACATTAATAAAATAAATAAAATCAACTACGTTTTGTTGGACAGATTTAAATAAAGATCTTTCCACACCAGGGATAACAGCTAAGTAGTTTGACCAATAATCAACACATAACAGTGATTAACATGCAACTGCGTAAGCCAATTATTATAAAGAATATTTATCAGAGCGCAGACAGCAAGGAAAAGCTGCCCTCATTTTTTTTTATAATCAGGAAAGCTGCCCTTGTATAATTAATTTGTGATTGTGGTGCCATTTTATATACTTAATTAAGCCGCCCCTCCCGTGTTTTTAGAGTATTAATTAAAGAATTAAACAAATGTAAGCAACATGTGTTGGTCAAAATGAAAGGGGTTGAGTCCTTAAGTATATGGTCCCCGATTTGATTCCTGAATTCATCTGTATGAAAAAATACTATTGGGAGGGTCCCCGCCTAAGCGCTTGACAGTATTCAGGAGATTAGTCTCTCACATATCGAATGTGAAGATACCAAGAAACCCTAATTCACATCCTCATCTAATTCAAGGCCAGACGATTGTGAAACTCTTAAACATGCATTTAAACATCAAAGCATACTTATCGAGCATAAGAACTAGGGTTTAAAAACACAGATGTTACATTACTATCCCCTTAAAAGAAATTACGTCCTCAGAATTTATGTACTTCAGAAAAGATGTGGATAATGCTTTTGTATATCCGCCTCACGCTCCCATGTAGCATCTCCCGTGACATCATCCCATATGACCTTAACCAAAGGGATCTGTCTACCGCGACGCTCCTTAATCCTTCATCTACGGTCCTAACAGGTAAAGCCTCATACTCTAGATTCTCTCGCAGTTGTATAGACTCAGGGAGAAGAACATGAGAAGGATCAGGGTAATACTTCCTCAACTGAGAGACGTGGAAGACGTCATGAAGGTTAGAAAGGTTAGGTTGTGATAGGATACTGGACCAACACGTCGAAGAATCTGGAAAGGTCCAATGAATCTGGGAGTGAGCTTTCTAGACTTGTTGGCTCTGCCAATTCCGGTCTTCGGGGTAACTTTCAAAAATATGTGATCAGCTTCCTGGAACTCTAAAGGTCTCCTCCTCTTGTTACTGTAGATCCTCTGCCTATCCTGTGCTTCCTTCATCTTTTCCCTTATCTTCCTTACATGTTCCGTAGTTTGCTGCATCACATCCGGTCCTGACACTTGACTCTCACCAGTCTCATACCAACATAACGGGGTCCTGCACTTCCTGGAGGAACCACCCACCTAAGCACTCAGAACCACTATTCTAAGCGTATAGAATCTCTTTTCGAGCTCTCGTGGCAAACGATCATGTGGTGCAACCAAAAAAGGTCCCGTAAAGGAGGGACAAAACCAACAAATAGCAGAGATGAACCATTGAATCATGTTAAATAGGAGATGCAAAGGAGAAAGAACCTCAACTTGTGGTTGTGTGTGCTTAGAGGAGTGATTCTTCTATATTGATCATTGAAAAAATTGTCAGACATTGGATAGAATGACCAAATTCGTAACATTGAAAAAACAGGGGGACCAAATATGTACGAAAAAAACTTAGTGACCAAAATCGCACATGACCAATAGTATGGGGACCAAAACTGTAGTTAAGCCAAAAAAAATACTATTGGGAGGGTCCCCGCTTAAGCGTTTGCCAGTATCCGGCAGATTGGTCTTTCATCTATCGAATGTGAACATACTCTCAAAGACAATATATATATGGTACATATCAAGATAGATGTAAATAGATACATAGATATAAAGTAAATAGGTTTAATTTTTGGTTGAAGTCAAATTAGGTTAAAAAGGGCTTGAGTCCTTAAGTACATGGTCCCAAATTCGATTCCTGAATTCAAGTATATATATGTATATATATATATATATATATATATATATATCATCTGGAGGTTCCCCACTTAAGCCCTTGCCATTGTTGATTCCCAAAATTTTCCGCTTTTTTTTAATTTTATCTTTGATTTTTTTATATATATTTTTGCTACAAATCTGAGAAAAAATGAAAAAAAATAAAGAAGAAAAAAAAAGGAACAGAGCACAGTTATCTCCTTAAAAAAATATTCCCACATGGATTTTAGTAAGGCATGTTGCTTTTGAATAAAAAGTTTACTTTCTAATGCTAGGGCTTAAATCTAAATAAAAAGCCTCAGCATTTTAGTAAAAGAAGAAATTGGACGCAAGCCACCAACCACAAGCCTTGAAGCCTGATATTGGGTCATTCCAGCACAAGCCCAATATTGAATATAGACCTTTAGAGATTGTGCTCTGGGCCTCTCTCATAAAAGAATTAATTTTAAAACGTTAACAGTTTCGATAAGAAGTGATGGTAGTTAATTATAAATCATTGTCCACAAAAAGGAGTAGAAATAAACTATAATAAATAAATGGTTAGTAGTAGTAGCAATTAATTAGCATATTTGAAAATGCATGTAAAAATATTATATATTATAAAACATGTATTTTGGAAAGTTTCTCAAATTTTAAAGTAAAAAATTAAAAGACACAACAACTTGTTACATGCAAGAAACCATATTAGAACAATTGGACATAAATACATTGGGTAAAATGTTACAAATAATAATTCACTTGTTGTCATTCTCATTTAGATTTTCGAATTATGCGATATGAATAGGGGTGGGAATAGGCCAGGCCAGGTCAGGCTTTGCTTAAATAGGCCTAGCCTGTTTAAAAAAAAGAAAGCCTGAGCCTGGCCTGTTACCTGTCAAAGGCTTTTTTTGAAGCCTGGCCTGACCTTTTTAAAAGCCTGGCTTGGCCTGTTGGCATTTTTAAAAGCCTATTTCATATTAAGGGCTCCAAATAAAACATTTTGCTTATCTCAAAATAGGCTAATAGGCCATTAAATTGGTCAAGTTCTATATTTGGACTAATAATAAGGACTTCCAGCAAGCAACATAAGGCATCCTATAGGCCTTCGTAGTCACTTATCCAATGATTCTAACTTCTATTTGCTCTCTATTTATAGAATGATGGTCTACTTTAGATGTATACTTTTAGCAATGTGGGACTAACTACTATTATCTAATAAGGCCAATAGGATGACATCTATGCAACTATGGAGCCAAGCAAGCTAACCACACTCGGAAATTTCAATCCCCAAAGAGTCTGACATTGGTTTCATTAGCATTAGCATAAAGTTATGTCTAGAAACAAGGTGTTGGTCACATTATTTGCGTCACTGATTGTGAAAGGATCCATAATCCATATGAGATGGCAACGCTTTGGTAGCAGGTGCAGCGTAAAAAGCATAAAAATAAGGTTAATATATACAGTGATGCTTCATTAAGAGTTAGTCCCACATCTCTCAAAATATACATATGAAGCAAACCAACATTCTATAAATAAATAGCAAAATGCATATTATTCTGTTAAAATAATAAAATAATAATAATAATTCTATTAAAATAATAATAATATAAATATATAATATATAATATAATATATAATATTTAATTTAATATATATATATATATATAATAATATATAATAATATATATTTTATAAAAAATAATATTATTTATTTATTATTTATATAAGTAGGCCGGCCTACCAGCCTTAAAAGGCTTTTTTATAAGCCTAACCTATTTAACTAAAAAGGCTTTTTAACAAGCTTGGGCCTAGCCTTTTTAATAAAAAAGTCAGGCCAAGCCATAGGCCCCTGACGAGCGGCCTGGCCTATTCCCATCCCTAGATATGAACATTTTAAAAATGATAGAATCCAAAATTAAGTGGAATTTAATTTTTAACTTTATTATGTTAGATTTTTTTCTTTAAGGACTTTCTAATTACTTATGTGATTCTTTTCTAATGTGGTTCAATTCTTAATTAAATAAATTTAATAAAATTGTTGTATTAGGTTAAGATTTGTTATTCTTTATGTTTTTCTTCTTTCCTATATTTACTTATTTCTTATTATGACACATGTCAAGCTCCTCATCTTAACTATTTTGATTATATTAATATTTATAGGTGTAAATTTATAGATGTATAGAGATATCAAGATAGGCTTTAGATAGATACATAGATATATATTAATTTGGTTTGGTTTTTTATTTATTTATTGGATTTTGGTTTAACTTTTAGTCGTAAGCTAATGAACAAAAGATGTTTGATACAATTAATTACATACTTCCTATAGAGATAGTAATTAATCATTAAGAATCTGATCTATAATTTTGTCTATCAATGAGAGTTGTTTTATATGCACGATTTTATACCTATAAAATGAGTTTGTGTGTTAAACTTGAAAAGTCATAAGCTAATGTTAATAAACAAGTTTAAGACGGGAAAAAAAAAATCTAGCATAGAGTAGAGCTATGTCGGTAAGTGACATGAAAAAGGGAGTTGTGATGTTCATGACTATGCTAGCCATAGCGCAAGCATATGACAATGCTCCATCTCCACAAGTTGAGCCAAATAATGAGTTTATATGTGACCTAAAGTGCCCCGTACAATGTATGCCAAAAGTCAAAAATAAAATAGCCTATGCGTTATGCCTAGCTCGTTGCGCTGCTGAATGTCATAAGATGCCCTTCTATGTTGCAAATGACTGTATTATTGATTGTAGCTTCTCCAGGTCCATTCCCATCAACATAGGTAACCATGTCTTTGTCATCTTTTATTTAATTTCGATTGAAGCATGTCTTATTAATTATAATTGAGCTAATTGTCTTTTCAACATGTTATTGATAAATGAGTTGATGTTTCAGATGCTCGTGGAGAGGGTGCCTATGTGTATTCATGCCTAAAGGAGTGCAAGAACAAGTAATCAATCCTTATGTAACATGAGACATAATTTTTAAGGGAAATGTTGTCACAAGAAGTGATATGTTTGTATAAATGCAATAAATTACTTCATAAAAAAATGCAATAAATTAATCGTAACAAGGAGTATATCTATTATTTTTCAATACAAGACATTTCTTCTTATTTTTCATTTTTTGTTCACTTCGTGTGATAGTGAAGATGTTGGTTGCATGCAAAGCTAATTAAAGAAGGCATTAATTAATTACTATCACCAAATTATCAAGAGTAAAATTTTATTTTTGATCCATGAAAGATTGACGATTTTTCCAATTTAGACACTCACAAATAAATTTGATCAGTTTAGAAGTCCTTAAAACTTCAAATTCCTAATTTTTTTTAGTTCCTCTCTATCCATTTAAATACTAACGGTTTTAATTTATAACTCTACTATCAAAATAACTTTCTCCAGGCTGGCTCAATTTTTTTCCAGTCTCAAACAATGCGTCTTTTAAACATCACAAAAATGTCAAGCTAGCCCAAATATAAATAAATTTAAATCATGGAAAAATCAAATTAGTCACATTGAATAAAAAGGGGGAAGAGATGTTCTCATTGTGTGACACAAAGTACAATGATAGATAGGTAGTTGGTTTTGCATAGCAAAAAATTGCAAGATTTAAGTTATACTAAAAATGGTTTTATCCCAACTTTGTTTTAAATATATCCTTGATCTGTTTGTCACAATACTTGAGTTTTCAAATGGTTTAAACTTAGCCAAAAATAGTGTTTTAATATATAGTGATATAGTATATTCATGCCTAAAGGAGTGCAAGAACAAGTGTAATCAATCCTTATGTTACATGAGAAATAATCTATTTATTTATTTATTTTTAACATGAGACATAATCTTTAAGGGAAATGTTGTGACAAGAAGTGATATTATTATCCAAAGTTGTAATGTGAAGACAAGCAAGATGCTCCGCGCTCCCTCATGATTAACTACTGATTAGGAATCAAAATCAATAGTATAATACAGTATTATATGTGATATAACCACGGATAATTAAATAATAAAAATGATTTTAAATCCTTTTAATTAATTCATTTAATTATTAAATAAAGGCTCAAGATTGGGCAAAGGTGGTGTGGGACTTGAGTCGATGTTAGCATGTCCAGGATTTAAGACTACTTTAAAGTGAGCAAATGTATAAAGTGAAAAGGTAAGTATATATCGATACTTCATATACTTGATTAATTAAAATAGGATAATGGTAACCAGTGCCCTTAGGCATTGATTAAGGAACTAAAAGAAGAAAATTTTCATTGGAAAGTTATGTATTTAATATTTTGAGAAAGTAAATACTTAGTATCACAATAAAAACTGCTTATTATGGATGTCATTGGTTAGCAAGACCCATTAAAATATATTGAAATCTCAACTCACTTTATCTGATCAATGATGGATACACACTTACTTTCTCACTACATATTTTATTTGTTACTCACTTTTAGAAAAGTATTACACAAAAAAAAAAGGTTCAAATCTGTATGCAGGGCCAGCCCAAGGACCAAGCAAGTAAGACCCTTGCTTTAAGCCTCTCAAAAAAATAATTTTTTCTTTTAAAAAAAAAAACCCAGTTTGTATCTTTTTATATTATATTTTTTTCATACATTTAGTACATCAACAAACATAAGCTAGTTCCTCATTGTGCATAAAATAATTATTTTTGTATGAGAACATTTTTGGGTTAATTTGTTATTTTATTTAAAAAGGCATTACCACAAAATTTGCTTTAGGTCTCAATAAGTGTTGGGTCGACCTTCTTCATATGTCGATGCCGCTGTCAGAGCCTATTTACTCAACGATTGTCACTGCCATTTGAGCAAGCAAGAGAGAGAGAGGAAGATAAAAAAAATAAAAAAAATAAACACGTTCATTTAATTTTTTTTTTTTTTTGAAGATTAAACACATTTATGTTACCTGTTAATCTTGCTGATGACAATATTAGGTTTATGTTCCTTTCAAAAAAAAAAATTATTAGGTTTATGTTACATGTGATTTCTAGAATAGAATTACTGCTTGGTTTATTGGAACATGAAACGTGCATTTGTATTTCCGAATCCCGATTCTCTTCAGCGGTTCAGCAGAAGAAAATGCTGTTCCTCCTTTCCGTGGGCCAATGTGCTAGCAATGTCGTCAATAACTTTGTTAATGGACATGGTGGAGCCCATGCTTATTGGGCCGAAAAACCTTTCTCGAAATTCACCTGATCATCAGGATGATAAAAATAAAAAATGAAAGCTTGATCGATCATGAAAAGATCCATATTAAAACAATTTATTGTTTAAAAAGGAATAAACTATACTATTAATTTAGTACAGTTATACGGCATGATAATCATGATGACAAAAATAAAATAAAAGCTTGAACGGTCAAATAAAAAACCCACACTGAAACTTTTTCACTCATAGATAATGCTAAGGTTCTATTCCGGATTACGAGTTCTACTTCAGAGTATCCAGTGACGAATCTAGGATCCTGATTCAGTGAGGGCAATTTATTTAAGAAAATAAAATTAATAATAATTATTTGGATTAAATATGTTTTTATCCCTATAAAATTAACAAAATTTAATTTTAGTCACTATAAAAAATTTATTCATTCTTAGTCTCTAAAAATACAAAAATTATGTGTTTTTAATCCATAGTGAGGGACTAAAAACACACAAATTTTATTAAATGTAGGACTAAAAATGAATAAAATTTGTATAGGGACCAAAATCAAATTTTACCAAATTTTATAGGGATCAAAATATATTTAACCCTAATTGTTATCATACATATATGAATATAAAGACAGAGAGGTCTGATTGACGGGTGAGAGTTTGAGAGCGCAGAGAGGGATGAGTGATTGTTTGTTGGAAAAAGAAAATTGAGTTAATCATCATTTCGGTCCATGAAATCGTAAGGCGGTGACAAATTGGTCTCTTACATGAAGAAATATGACAAAACATCTCCAAATTGAAAAACGTTCATTACGTTATAGTCCCAAATTTAAAAAACATTGGCAAATTAGATTAATATGATTGACTTTTTTTCCAATTCGAGAGACGTTTTTGCCTATTTCTTAATATGAGGGATCCACTTTCCACCGACCCGCACTATAATTTTATGGACCAAAATAATGATTCACTCAAAGAAAGTTGTACTTACAAGGTTATCTTGACACTCAAGTCAACAAAGATCATTGTCCAGTAATGATGTTGTTTTCATGGCTCTCTCATGAGGTAAAAATAGTTGTGTCTCATGCACGGGAGGGAGAGAATATAACGATTTGTGGTAAGACACACATAAAGCTGAACTATTGAGCTAACTCGACATAAAGAGTGTTAGCTTGGTGGGTTGCTGAGGGATAAAATTTCTCTATTCCAATTTGGTCAAATGTTGTCTCGTTCCGTTAAAATGTGATAAGTATATATTATTATTTTTTTTAAAATTATTCTTTTTATTAAAAGATAGTTATATTATAATATTTTTTTTCCATGGGATAAGAAGTGTGAGATGAAATTAGGAGTTTTAGAAAATACTGTTACAGCCGGATATTGAATTGGCGAGATATCTGGGCCATGGTTCAATCCGTTCAACCCACGATTGAACCGCATGATTAATAAATTAATAAATAAAAAAATAAGTATTAAATTGAGGGGAAAAGTAAAAAAAAAAATCTTTTCGAACTGTTCAATCTGATTCAATTAGTTGTTCAAAGTAGTTCAACCTCGATTCAATCAATCCGGTTCAACCGGTTTTCGGAACTTGATCATGCTTTAAAAGAACTGGACCGAACCGTTGAACTGATCGATTTATAATTGAACTAGTTAAACCGTCCAATTCGGTCCGGTTTTTAAAACATTGCGGGATACAAGCCAAAGAATATTTTCCTCCCTTTCAATATCTTCCACCTGTCCGTCGTCCTAATCCGTGCATATTCGCATGCCTAAGTTACAAGAAAAGTTATGTATGTGTGTGCGCCTATCTAATCTTCTCGTATGTAGTTCTCTATTTATATATAATAGATTGATATTTATTTGCCAATAGAGTATAAGGCGGGCAAGGCCATCTCACTGTTGCATAGTGCAATTACCGATGCTTTTGCTGGAGGAAGAGACAGTGCATATGCGCATGTGCACCTCACAAACAGTTAAAAGGATCAAAGGCACGAGGAACTTTCCGATTTGTACCCTAGCACCCTCAATCAAGGACTGTCCTTAAAATAACCTTTTATTTTCCGGTCACGCCCTTTGAGAAGGCACACTCATTGAGGTCGTTGAATCTTTTATCACGCCTTCAAATGAGCACCAGACATCATGATAATATTCACCTACGTTTGTTGTTTCATACATAACACTTTATATAAGTTTAACTGTTTAAATATAATTAATAGGCCATTTCTACGGTGCACGACTTAAGCAAGTCGCCCATCGTGCGTGAGTCTATCAGTGTATTTCAGCCGTTCGATGATCAAAGGTACACGGATCTAATGATGCACTGCCAACACCTTACCCCTCTCCTTTCATTTTCTCCCCCTCTGAAGTCACACAGAAATCGCAGCGCCTCCTCACTCTCCGGTAGTCACCATTGCAAACCTCCCACCTTCTCTCACAATTCAAGATTTATAATATCTCAGCATCAGAAGCAGATGAGTCAAACAACTTTGACCAGACGCCGATTTCCTTCTCTCTCATCTCCTCCCTCAGGCCCCGCCGCCTAGCCGCCGCCAAGCCACCAACCAGACACCGATTTCCTTCTCTCTCATCTCCTCCCTCAGGCCCCGCAGCCTAGCCACTGCCAAGCCACCGACCAGACACCGATTTCCTTCTCTCATCTCCTCCCTTAGGCCCCACCGCCCAGCCTCAGTACAGATGTTCGTCTTCTTCCTCGGCCCACATCCATCTTCTTTCTCACCTCCGTCTCCGGCATCGACCCCGTCGTCGTCTCTTCCTCACCGACCAGACGGAGGTTGCTATATCTCTTGTCAATTTGAACCCCAAGGCCATTGTCTCTCTTGTCAACTGCCTTGTCGTGCGAGGGAGGTAAGGTTGGTCGAGGAGCGCTTGAGGGTGGCGATGGCGGTGGGCAGGGCGTTTCCATTGAGATAACATGGACCAAAAAATTAAACAAACAGGGAAGGGGGTACGGTTTGTGGGGGTGGGGTAGGTGGGGGTGATGAACGGAGGGGGTGGGTTGGGATGGAAAAGAAAATGATGCAAGACCCATCAGAAATGTGGAGGTGGCGGTGGCGGTGTCATTGTTCCGGCTGGTCTGTGGACTGAGTTGAGGGGGAGGGTAATCAGGTGTGGAAGGTGTAGGATATAATGGTGGAGATGTAATAAATCAAAGGGTTAATATTGGTCTCTCACCATGAGAGACATGACCAAGTCATGCACCCTAGAATTTGCCATAATTAATATTACATCTCTTTTTAATATCATTAACACTCTAATTCACTCATCCCATACTTGATATGTTTGGGGTGCACCAAGCATTACACCAAACATTATTCTTGTTTATCCAAATGTAAGTAGTTCAGTTGGTTGCACAAACTGAGCTTATAGGGTAGGATCCAAGATCGAATTCCACAAAATATATTTTTGGAGAGGGAGCGAAAAATCTTAACTGTGACTAAGTACCCGAGCAAATAGTCTCACAGCAGGTCCAAAAGATCTAAGTTTGTGCAATATTCTGTGGATCCAGTAGGGAGTCAAAGACCTTAATTACAGTGAATCCAAAGAAAAAACAATATTATTCTTGTTTTTGCCCCTTGCTTGTAATGCTGAGATAATATATTAAAAATAATGATATTTGGACACAAAATTGGTGTCCAAGACCGTAAAAAAGTACTTTCTACCACTTATTTATCGTTTTCTTCTCTCTCATCATGTATTTCATCACTCACAAAACACTCCATCAGCTATACGGTGTCTATATATGGTGTCAAAATTTGTGTCCAAATATTATTATTGATATATTAATCAAAATAATTGACACTTTACACCACCTTTACTTTATATTCCCCATAATTGTATTTGATAAACCTTTAAATTTCATTATAAAATTAAAAGCTAGTAAATAATATTTAAATATATTTAAGAGAATGCTAACCAATATTTTAAGAAATTAATTAAAGAATAAAAATGTAATTTTTTCATTAAAAAATGTTGTATTCAATGTTTTGAGAAGTGTTATGTTTATTTTTTGAGAAATGTTATTCTAACATCTCTCATTTGACATCTACTTGACATCTACGGTACTGTAGCGCTACTGTAGCGCTACAGTACCTTACTTTTTTTTTTTTTTTTTTTTTTTTTACAAATTTTGACTTTTAAAAAAAAAAAAAAATTATCTTTTTTTAATACTAACATTTTTGGTTAATTACGTGTAAATATATGGTTAATTCAGTTCATTATATGGTTAATGGGTTATCCTAAATCTTACAATTATTTTCCACAACTATGTAAATATTTGGTTAATCCTTTGAAAATGGATGGTTAATTCAGTTATATAAATGGTTAATTCAGCATCCTGACACTTCCAAGTTTTTAAACATCACTTAAAAATATTTGGTTAATCCTTTGAAAATGGATGGTTAATTCAGTTATATAAATGGTTAATTCAGCATCCTGACACTTCCAAGTTTTTAAACATCCAAGTTTTTAAATGGTTATATAACTGAATTAACCATTTATATAATTGAATTAACCATCCATTTTCAAAGGATTAACCAAATATTTTTAAGTGATGTTTAAAAACTTGGAAGTGTCAGGATGCTGAATTAACCATTTATATAACTAAATTAACCATCCACTTTCAAAGGATTAACCAAATATTTACATGGTTGTGAAAAATAATTGTAAGCTTTAGGATGACACATTAACCATATAATGAACTGAATTAACCATATATTTACACGTAATTAACCAAAAATGTTAGTATTCAAAAAAACTAAATTTTTTATTTATTTCTTAAAAGTCAAAATTTGTAAAAAAAAAAAAAAAAAAAAAAGGGACGGTACTGTAGCGCTACAGTACCGTAGATGTCCCGTAGTTGTCCAAATCCTGATGTCAGGATAACATTTCTCTTATTTTTTTTATTCAATTTCATAACCTGCCCTATAGTGTAATATAGCACCTACCATGAATTTGTGGAGGAGGTTTTAAATTTCCCCCATTCAATGCGGCCACTTTATAGCCAAAAGTTAAGGAATATTAAACTTCACTATGTTTTCTTCAGCATTGGTTTTCAATTTTCAATCTAAGCTCGATTGGAGTTTTTTTTGTTTTTTAAGCGATTTTTTTTAATGAAATGTTTTTTTTTTAAGCGATTTGAGCGGCAAGTTTTTTTCTTGATACATGTGATATGATTCTATAAAAACATAATAAAACGAGAGCTTCTCAAAGGATACTGACCATTCTTATTGTATTAAAATTTGGATAAAATAAATATTTTTGTCTCTTATTTTTACATAATTTTAATTTCATTCTCTTATATATCTTTAATATATATTTTTTCCCTTCCATTTAGTCTCATATGTTGTAAATCTTCATTTAATGATTCTGCCAATCCAACATGGACCGAATACCACTTGACCCACTCACCTGCGAGCCTGTAAATTTGGATGAGGATTCCTTCCTAAAGTAACCGAGCATATTCAAGAAATATCCAGATTGACCTTAGTTAATATGACGGTATTGACGCTCGAGAACCAAGAATCGGTGATTTGTTGATAACATTAGAAAAATAGAAGGGGAGGAAAGCAATCAATGTAATGACTTATGGAGAAGAATATGTGGATACCCTGTGCTATATAAGACTGTGCAAGCTTTGAACACCCTATTTTGACCGGGTATATTAGATTTCATTAGAAATTTCAAAAAAATAAAAATGCAGAGAAAATAAAAAATAAAAAATAAACATAATAAAAAAGATTTTAATTTTATGTTAAACACTTGGGTTTATTTTTGTTATTGGGCCAAACCAGTTAAACCCATTATTCAAACCCATTACTCAAACCCTAGCAGCCACCTTTGATTCTCCCTCCAACATTTTGATTTAGAGATAGAAATCCTTTGTTTCTGATCCTTAATTTTTGCAGATATGATTTACAAGTTTTGATTTTAGATAGAGGTTTTAATCTGAGCATATTTTTAGGATCAAGATCAAGTGAATTGCATTATAAAATCACAATGGGGAACGAAAGAAAAAAGGGGGTACAACAGTGTGAGCAAGAGAGTTTTTTAAAAAAAAAAAAGATCTCTGAAGCAAGGACAGAGAGTAGAAACTACAGTGAGAAAAAAATACTGAGAGAAAAATTGCTATCCTCAAGACGAAGCTCACCGCCGCCTCAGCCACGACGCCGTCACCACCAGCCATGGCGGACTGATCTGAACGTGAATCCGTCCAGCCACCATTGCCTCTGCGTGTTGTCTTCTCCGAAGCCGTAAGCCAAGACGCATCGCCGCAACACCTTGCCCCCTCCGCCTCAGCCACGACGCCGTCACCACCAGCCACCGCACCCTCCGTACCGAACCAGAAAAGCCGTGAGTCGCTGCCGCCCGTCACCAACCCAGACCACCACTCGTCTCGCCGTCCCGGAGCAGCCCAGATCCAGTCACGAGCTTGCCAGACGCCGACGCTCCTGCCGCCAGCAGCTCCTCCGCGATAGCTTGACCCGATCCGCCTGACTCAGCCTCAATCCAAGCTTCGACCATCGTCATCCCACCATCTCTTGTTCCTGCTTCAGTTCACGCGTGCATCAGGTGAAGGGGCAAAGGGGATCATGTTTATCTTACCTTTTGGTCACTAAAATATTTGTCTGATATATAGTATTTGGTTTATTTTGTTTTCTTTGTTTTATTTTTAAATAGTTAAAATGGGTTAGTTGTTTGGACTTATGGGTGAGTAAGGCCCAAGCTAAGTAGGTTCAACGTATTTTTAAAAAAACAAACGGGCTGAAAATAACATTGAACCTGATCTTTTTTTTGTGAAATATTCATGTTGAAATAAATAAATAAAATAATGTAAAAAGTAATACTTGAAATTATTTATGTTGGGATTGCTTTGTGAAATGTTTCACACTCAATTCCTTAAGTACGAGGTAGCTCTATGGACGTATCTGCCATGTTCTATCTCGTTTAGGGGTTCCTTTTAAAAAAAAAATGAAATGAAATGAAATATATAAAAAAACCTTCTTTAATAAAATCAAAAAAAACCTTTTCATAAAAAATAAAAGCAACCAACAAACAATTATTTTCTACAAGAACTACGTGGTTTTGAGTTTCCCATTGCAGCAGGGAATACGTAGGAGCGTGGTCAATCATCCCGTCAAACCAAAAATTAATTTTTCTTTTATTTTTGTGTTCTTTTTAATTTGCTAATTTAGATAATTAATTAATAATTATTTAATGTTTATGGGTTGCTCTATGACAAGTGTCATGTTCAATTTTTAGCTTCGAGGTTGCCCTATGGACTTACGTGCCCTGTTCAACCTTATTTAAGATTTACCAATAATATTTATTTATTTTAAAAAAAAATTGAAGAAACATAAAATATTAAATAAAATATATCAATAAATAATTTCTTCCTTGTAAATATTTTTGGGGTAAAAATAAATAATTTAATTTTGCGCAATTTATTTAAGGTATCATTCTTAGAATGAGCGATGTAGGGTGCTTAACACCTTCCCTACTCGTAACCGACTTCCGAACTCATTTTGGTTCCAAAGACCGTTCTAGGGTTTTTCCAATTTTTTATCCTAAATAAATAAAATTGGTGGCGACTCTACTTTTTCTTAATAAATCTTTTTAGGGTTGTTCTCGTCGCGATTTTTTCGGTTGCGACAGATGGCGACTCCACTGGGGAGATTTCGAGAGTCAAGCCTAAGTAATGAGTTGCGCATTTTGGTATTTATTGTTTACCCCTTTTATTTGTTTTCTTTTATTTTTTGTATATATTTGATCCTTTTTCCTTTAATAATTATTTTACATTAGGATAGAAGACAATGCTATTTGTTGTGTGCTTGTCTTGCAGGTTCAAGTAGTTTTGTTTTAGGATTATACAGGTTTGTATGCCTTCAGCACACACAACACCGACACTCATTTTCACACACTTTCAGCTCTATACCCGAGCTTGTGGGAGCTTAAGTATTAGGCGGTGCCTCAGCATTGTCATTGAAGGCCTAGTGCCTATCTGATATTTGTTGATTCACCACTCAGATTGTTACTAGTGTCATGGACTAGTCATCCTGGAGGGTTTATCCCTACTTGTGACTAAGTTCATGAACTAGGTCCTTGACAAGGGCAATTTGGGGACCATGACCTCTAGAAGTCTAGACCCGTCCTAAAGTTTGCACTCTTAGATTGACTTAGTGGCCGCTCGACTTAGAAGTTGCCATCTTAGGTACCTTTGATTAGGTCCTACCTCTTAAGACAATTGGAGGCATACCATATCTCCCTTGTGTTTTTCTATCTATTTACTTATTTGATTTTATTATTTTTAATTTTTCTTTTCTTTTCCTTTTGTGTTTAACAAACGAATAATAAATAAATAAAATAAAAAGAGGGGGCAATGCTTTTATGCGTCCCATGACCTTTGGGTTTATGACCCTACAAGGACATCTCTTTTTACATTTTTTTTCCCTTTTTTTGTAAATAATATTTATTGTTTTTTTTGTATTAGGTAATTCTCTTTTGTGGAGGAAAGACACCATCTGCGTAGCAAGGAATGGAAATGTCTAATTCTAGCAATGCAATTGGCCTAAAGAAGAATATTAGAGTTGATGTGAAAATCAATGATGTGAAGCCTTTAATAGAAATCAGCCATCTGATGCCAAAAGAAGTACGTTCTGAGTTCGCAAGCAAGTATGGAAAGATTTTGGACTTGTTACACATACCTGTAGATGCTTTGGGCTTGAGTGCTTTGGCCCAATATTGGAACTTGAATTTGAGATGTTTCGAGTTGCCGAATTTGGATACGACACCGACTGTAGAAGAATATGCTTACATGCTAAGGATACCTCTTCCAAGGGAGTTTCGTGTTTATTTCTATTATGGCCAACATATTAGTGATGGGAAGATAGCAGAGTTGTTGGGAGTTCTACCAAAGCCATCAGACAAAATGGAAAAGGGAGATGTCAGAGGTCTGAGGACGAAGATTCCTTGAAGTTCATCTCCAGGAATTGGCGCGACAAAAGAATTGGGTTATCTTCAAGCGAGTGTTAGCTTTAACCATTTATGGGTTGGTGCTTTTCCCCTTTATACCAGACATGGTGGACTTACGCAGCCATGGATGTCTACCACAAGGTCGAGGAATATAATGTGAATCCCATTCCTGCAATTCTGGCAGAAACTTTCCTCTCATTACAAGTGTGCCATGAAAATCAACAAGGGCAAATTACGATGTTGTGCACAAATGCTGTATGTTTGGATCGTGACTCACATGTATGCTCGAAAATATATTAGTGAGATTGATGACCCCTTGAGGAGATTCCATCACATTCCGATAAAGCCATGTAAATCCAATGAATGGAGGCAAGAATTTGATGAGGTTGATTCGAAAGCTTTTTGCTGGATGTGTCCTTGGTATAAAGGAAATACAGTAATCTTCAGTTGTGGGAATTTCTCCAATATTCCTTTGATGGGACCAAGGGGTTGCGTGTCATATTCTCCAGCACTTGTGATTCGACAATTGAAATGGACTCAACAGGAACCACTCGAAAAGGTGTTGGGTGGAATTTCTTTCTTATATCAAGAGTGCGAGGTTGTCAAAAATACAACAATAGCTAGTTAGATCCGCTTGGAGCAACATCCGGGTACTGGGATCAAATGAGTTGGGGAGACAAATTATTTCTCATACTAGAAACTATGAGGCATGGAGGAAAGCAAGGAAAGGCAACCCTGTTGTTTCGAAACCAATCCCGTATAAAGATGAAAATCCGCAAACGGAAGCAGAAATGTTAAAGAAGATCGAGATTATGATGGCTCAGATGGGAGTGCTAGAGGAAAAGAACGAAACAGACCATATCACCATCATCACGCTTCAGCACCAAGTCCAGAAGTTAAACATGAGGATAGAGCATTTGAAAGATGAATGTGCCGATGCATATGAAGCCGCAAGTCCAGCAAAGAAAGCAAAGAAGTGGAATATGAAAGAATCAGAAGTTCGAGGACTACTAGCAAGAATAGAAGATCAAGAAAAAATGCTGGCACAAATCTTCAAAGAAAAAGAAGACTTGGGGGCAAAAGTCGAAGTGCACGTCCAGACAATCAGGATATTGGAGGAAAGCATAGGATCTCTGAAAGAAGCCTTAACTCATACTGAGCGTTACTCTGATGAAGGTTGGAATGCAGCTGCAACTATGCGTGAGTCATTGAAAAAAGCACAAGAAAAAGAGCAACAATTGTGGATGAGGGTATGGATGTTCGAAAGGGAGAAAAAACAGTATGAGGATGAGATCAGACAACAGGAAGAATGGCTAGAGAATTGGGAATCTGTCGCAAAAGATTTGAAGGCTGACAGAGATGCTTGGAAGAAAAGATATGAACACCTCTCAGGAAGTTTGCAATATCATACCTATCAGTTCGTGGGTCACCTCGAGGAAGCATTAGTCCAAACTCGCATAAGTGACGGATCTACAATCCCTCCAAAAATAGCTCGCTTCATGAAGTATTGTAGAGGTCTTGCTAGCGGATTCAAAAGGAAGACTTTAAAACTTTTGATGTAATTCTGTTAGATGGGAGACATTGTATTTTCGTTTCAAAGAAATAAAAGCCTTTTTACGTTCATCAATGAATTCCGCTCTATCTTATGGTGTGTTACAAGTAGGCCTGTATGATTGCATTGCTAGTAAATGATGCTGTCTATTGAGGGACACATGTTCCCATGGATTTGTCATCAACCACACATTAACCTAAGGGGGATGTGCCCCTAGAGTTATGTGTTGGGGTGAAGTTGCTTGCTACAAAAGTGGTCTTTCCTTTGCAAAAGAAAGAATTCATGGGTTTTTATTTTCGAAGCATACTTTTATCTTTCTTTTATTTATTAAAAAAAAATAAAAATAAAAATAAAAAAATAAAAATATATATAAAAAAAAAGGTTACTGACGTTTTTTTACTCAGAGCTGAAAACGCGAATCTGAGGATTTGAGAACCATTGCGCGATCTAAGAAAGACAACACCAATCAAACCCGAGTTTACAACACTAGATCTCGGACCAGAATGGCTGCCAACAGTCCTGAAACAGGAAGGAACTTGAGTTTAGAAGTAGATGAAGTGAGGGGAAGGGTGACAGAAATCTCTGAAACTCAAGCAAGGTTAGAGGCTATACTACAGGATATGAGGGAATCTCTTAGTAGGCTTGGTGCAAATAGAATTGGAAATGAAGATGGCCCACACGTAAGCATACAACCGGCCCTCTCCATGGTAACGACACCAATGTTTTCAAGCATAAACAATAGTCTCACTCAGGGAATGTCAAGTTACACAGAGCCCATAGTAATCCCCATCGGGGAAGGATATCGCCCTCTCGAGAATATGTATCATGAGCCTGCTGGTTATGCAGGGCTCACATGGGAAAAACCCCATGTATCCATTCCCGAACAATCTAGGGGAGTCCAGTTTGGGCCTGATAAGATGAAGGGAAGAGTGGATGGAGAAGGTAGAAGAACAAATAAAAGAGATCAAGGGCTCAAGTGCTTATGGCCTTCTCAAGATTGAAGAACTTTGTCCTGCCACAAATGTCGTGATTCCAAAGGATTTCAAAATTCCTGATTTTTCCAAGTATGACGGAAGTGGGGACCCACGATTCCATTTGATTAGCTATGCCACCAAAATGGCCATCTGGTCTAGGGATGACAAGTTCCTCATTGGTTTTTTCCATGAAAGTTTGACCGGAATCGCACTAGAGTGGTACCTTCAGTTAGATCATTCTAAGATCTCACGGTGGACAGAATTAGCCGACTTGTTCATGGATCAATACAAATTTAATTTGGACGTAGCTCCAACCCGTGAACAGTTGGCTACAATGCAGAAGAAGAGTGATGAATCCTTCAAACAGTATGCACAAAGGTGGAGGAGTTTGGCTGCTCAGGTACAACCACCGCTGATGTTGTCCGAAATGTGCTCATACTTTTTGGGAACCCTCGGATCCCCCTTTATCGGAGCAATGGCAGGAGCAGCTTATAGGGATTTCTCTGATTTGATTGCTGCAGGGGAAAGAATTGAAATCCTAGCCAGAGCTGGGAAGTTACCAATTGACATGGAAGGCAGTGCATCTAAAAAGGGGTTCCAGCCTAAGAAGAAGGAAGCAGAAGCAAATTATGTGCAACACCAACAGAACTTTGGACCTCGCCATGTCCCTTCATACCCAAGGTACCAAGCACCATATCAGACCCAAACACCCTTTTACCCACCTCAACAGGCCTCGCCAACTATCACCCAGCCACAAAACCAAATAAATAATATCCCTACCCCTCAGCCATACAACCCCACTCGCCCAACATATACTCATTACCCACCTGCACCTCAACAAAACCATCCAAGCTACCCTCGACCTCGCCCAAATTTTCAAAATCAAGGACGTTTCCAATCTCAAAATCTGCCACCTTTCCCAAGACTGTCTATCTCCAATGCAGATTTGTTCAAACAACTATTCGATCGTCACTTAATCGCTGGAAACCCTGTACGACCTATGGAACCACCTTTCCCTGCCTGGTACAATCCAAACTTGACTTGCAAGTATCACATGGATGCCCTGGGGCATTCCATTGAAGAATGTGAGGCCTTCAAGACAGCAGTAAGAAAGTTGATTGCTTGTGGAAGATTGGGTTTCGAAGAAGATTCGGGGCCTAACATTGTTAATAACCCAATCCCGAACCATAATGTTGAAAATAGGGTAAATAACTTGGAATTGAAGGGGTCTCAAGTCAAGAAGGTCCTGGAATTGCGAACACCGATGCAAGAAGTCTTTGAGGGGCTCAAGAAAGCAGGATATGATATTGTCGCACCGGGGAAGCCAATCGAAAAAGAAATGAAGTGTGATGGTGATTTAAGTTGTGACTATCATCAGTGGGCAGGTAGGGCATGATATCGAAACCTGTTGGGACTTTAAGGTCCGAGTCCAAGGATTGCTTACCTTGGGGGTGATCCAAGCCTAGACGAGGTACGACTGAAGAAATTAATGTGATTGAAAAAGTGGTGCTCCGGATACCACCCATGAATGATGCCCCGACGCCAGAAAAAGTGATTGTAAGAGTGAAAAAGCCAACCCCTTTTGCTTATAATGATACACATGCTGTACCATGGAATTATGAACAGAAGGTTGAGCTAGTAGGAGGGGCAGAAGAAACTTCAAGGGCTCAAGTTACTAATGTTGTGAGAATTGGAGGCATCACAAGGAGTGGGCGATACTATGACCCTGCAGAAGAAGAAGCAAAGAAAAATGCCAAAGATAAGGAGATCGTGGATGAAGGAAAGGAGAATGAAGAAGAAGAAGAGTTTTTGAAGATCATGAAACAAAGTGAATACGACGTGACGGAGCAGTTAAAGAAAACACCGGCAAAAATATCGCTTTTGTCACTTTTCCTCACATCAGAGATGCATCGTAAGGCATTATTGAAGGTGTTGAATGAAGCCTATGTTAATCCTGACGTCACGCCAGAAAACGTAGTAAACATGGTGGATCCGGTGAGTCGGGTCAACATGATCAATTTCTCAGAAGATGAGGTGTTTTTGAAGTTTAAAGGTAGTCCTAAGGCACTCCATATTACCCTAAGGTGCAAAGGATTTGTGCTTGCGAAGGTGCTTATAGATGGTGGCTCGGCATTGAATGTGGTTCCGTTGTCCACTCTAGAGCAGATAAACATAGGCTTGACTGATTTGACACCCCAGGAGATGATTGTACGAGCCTTTGATGGGACAGCAAGAGGGATCTTAGGGGAAATAACTCTGCCCCTCGAAGTAGGGCCTAGTTGTTTTCATGTTCTCTTTCAAGTCATGGAGATCCAGCCAGCTTATACTATGCTTCTAGGAAGGCCTTGGATTCATGAAGCTGGTGTTGTTCCATCAACGTTGCATCAATGTTTGAAGTACATTCAGAATGGTGCTGTGATTACCATCCGTGGTGAAGAGGAAATCATGCTTTCAAAGCCTGTTTCGGTACCTTACGTAGAAAGTGCAGAGCAAGTCGAGGATGATTCCCTGCACAGTTTTGAGATCCTGAAGCCAGAGAGCAAGAGGAAAGAGCTGCCAATGCAGAATGTGAATGAAGTGGCAGTCCGTATAATGGAAAGGAATGGGTATCAGAAAGGAAGAGGCCTAGGGGCAAATCTCCAAGGGATCCCTCAGCCAATTGCAGCCACTGCAATGGATGGAAGACATGGACTAGGGTACGATCCTTCTCTAACAGAAAAAATGAAGTACCTAACTCTCGGAGGCAAGAGAGGAGAAGGGAAGGGATTTAGTTATGTCCCCCGCTTAACGGATACTTTCTCGGCATCAACTGAAGCGATCTCGCCAGAGAAGTTGACTTCCCCTCATTTCACTATCAGTGCACTTGAAGAGGAGCAAGAAAGAAACCCTGTGATTTATCTCTCTACTGACAATGAGGTCCTTGGCAATTGGCGGTCTGAACCGTTTGTTGATGTTATTTCCATAAAGTAATTATCTTTTTGTATTCCGAATAAACTGATGTTTACTTTAGTTGAGACATGAATAAAATGAATTAGTATGATTTTCAGCATTTTTGGTGTCTTCCTTTCTCTACCCCTTATCTTATATCAATCGCGCTTTATAATATCCTTGCCTATATTTCTATTGTTGCAAACATCTTTTTTTCAGGAACCTCACCCCTGTCGAAAGTTTGTCTCACGAAAGGAACCTTGAAACCTCATTTACTGATTCCCTTGCGGCTGTTGACGAAGATGATTCTGGGATTAGTGAGGAAAAAGAGGTTATTGAGGAATTTACAAAGTTGATGGAGCGCTCAGAAGATGGTTTCACTTCAAATGATGAAGTTATAGAAGTGATTAATATGGGGACCGAGGAAGACAAGAAGGAGTTGAAAATAGTGGATAATCCAGAGCGTGCAGAAATGGTCACGCTGTTTAAGGAGTATCTAGATGTGTTTGCTTGGTCATACAAAGATATGCCAGGATTGGATCCAGAAATAGCGTCACATAAAATCCCTTTGTACCCGGACACAGTGGCAAAGAAACAAAGGTTGAGGAGGATGCATCCAGAGATGTCATTGAAGATCAAAGAAGAGGTAACTAAGCAGTTAGAAGCTGGGTTTGTGGAAGTGTCGAGACATCCAGAGTGGGTAGCTAATATCGTGCCAGTACCGAAGAAGGATGGGAAAGTAAGAATGTGTGTGGATTACAGAGATCTAAATAAAGCCAGTCCAAAGGATGACTTCCCTTTGCCTCATATTGATGTCCTTGTAGACAGCACAGCAAGGAACCACAGGTTCTCTTTCATGGATGGGTATTCGGGATACAATCAGATCCTCATGGACGTCGATGACAAAGAAAAGACGACTTTCATCACCCTTTGGGGAACTTTTTGATACAAAGTAATGCCTTTTGGATTGAAGAATGCCGGAGCTACTTACCAGCGTGCTATGGTAGCATTGTTCCATGATATGATGCATAAAGAGATAGAGGTATATGTGGATGACATAGTGGCTAAGTCTAAGGAGGGGGAAAGCCATGTAGCAGTTTTGCAGAAGTTATTTGAGAGATTAAGGAAATACAATTTGAGGCTCAATCCCACAAAATGTGTATTTGGAGCATCAACTGGGAAATTGCTTGGTTTTGTGGTCAATAGAGAAGGAATACAGGTGCAGCCAGAAAAGGCAAAGGCGATCAGAGACATGCCGACTCCCAAGAATGAACGAGAAGTAAGAGGTTTTCTAGGGAGATTGAATTATATTGCCCGATTCATTGCTAACTTAACTAGCACATGCGAGCCAATTTTCAGACTATTAAAAAAGAATAATCCAGGAAATTGGAATAAGGAATGTCAGGAAGCCTTTGACAAAATAAAGGCGTACCTATCAAGCCCACCAGTGTTGGTGCCGCCCACTCGAGGTCGTCCCTTGATACTGTATCTCACTATCTTACCAACCTCAATGGGAGCAATGTTGGGGCAACATGATGAGTCTGGCAAGAAAGAACAGGCAATTTACTATCTGAGCAAGAAGTTTAATGACTGCGAAGCCCGATACATGGCAATTGAGAAGACTTGTTGTGCGCTGGTGTGGACTTCCAAGAGACTCAGGCAATACATGTTATATCACACCACTTGGTTAATCTCTCGAATGGACCCTTTGAAATATATCTTTGAGAGTCCCCACATATCCTTAAGGGTTTCAAAGTGGCAAGTGATATTATCAGAGTTCGATATTAAGTATATGACTCGGAAATCCGTCAAGGGAAGTGCAATTGCTGATCATTTAGCTGAAAATCCTCTCAAGGGTGGACAGCCGATTACATCTGAATTCCCTGATGGGGAGATATTATCATTGGAGGGAGACGAAGTAGAAAAGGAGAATGTATGGAAGATGTATTTCGATGGAGCAGTGAATATGCACGGTTCTGGCATAGGAGCAGTGGTGATTTCTCCGGATGGCAAACAATACCCAGTGGCCATTAAACTTGAATTTGAATGCACCAATAATATTGCCGAGTATGAAGCATGTGCGAGTGGATTACAAGCAGCGATTGATCTTGGAATAAAGCAGTTAAAGGTCTTTGGAGATGCAGCCCTAATCATTTATCAGGTCAACGGCGAATGGCAAACTAAAGATCCCAAACTTATCCCGTATCAGAAATATTTGACTCAGTTAGTTGCGAAATTTGATGAGATTACTTTCTCGCACTTGACTCGAGACAAGAATCAATTTGCGGATGCTTTAGCCACATTAGCCGCTATGACCAAGCTGGGTCTCCATACCACCGTCCAGCCTATTCAAGTGAAGGTACAAGATGAGCCAACATATTGTGCACATGTGGAAGAAGTAGAGCACGATGGCAATCCTTGGTATCACGACATCAAGCAATATATACAAAGTAGAACGTACCCAGAAGGAGCAAATGAAGTGAATAAGAGGACGATTCGTAGATTATCAATGTCCTTTTACTTAGATGGTGAAGTTTTGTATAAGAGGAACTATGATGGGGTTCTCATAAGGTGTGTTGATGCACGTGAAGCCCGGACTATCATGATAGAAGTGCACGAAGGGATATGTGGAACACATGCTAATGGTCATATGATGGCACGTAAGATCTTACGAGATGGTTACTATTGGTCAACCATGGAAGCTGATTGTTTGGAGTATGTCCGAAGATGCCATAAATGCCAAATATATGCAGATCAGATCAAAGCTCCACCATTCCAATTGCACAATCTGGTGTCCCCTTGGCCCTTTTCGATGTGGGGAATAGACGTCATTGGACCTATCAATCCCAAGGCTTCAAATGGACATCGTTTCATTCTGGTTGCAATAGATTACTTCACTAAGTGGGTGGAAGCAGCATCATATGCCAATATAACTCAAAAGGTGTTTACCAAGTTCCTGAAAAGGGATATTATCTGTCGCTATGGAATACCAGAAAGAATCATTACAGATAATGCTGCCAATCTTAATGGGGCGGAGGTAAAAAAGTTATCTGAGACCTTCAAAATCAAGCATCATAATTCTGCCCCATATAGACCTCAAATGAACGGTGCGGTAGAAGCAGCCAACAAGAATGTCAAGAAAATTGTTGCTAAAATGGTAGTAAATTATAAAGATTGGCATGAAATGTTGCCATATGCTTTGCATGCGTATCGTACCAACATAAGGTCAAGTACTGGGGCAACGCCTTTCTCATTGGTCTATGGAATGGAAGCTGTTTCTCCCATAGAAGTTGAAATCCCTTCCTTAAGAGTGTTGATGGAAGCCAACTTGGAAGAATCTGAATGGGTGAAAGCTCGATATGATCAGTTAAACATGATTGAGGAAAAAAGACTGATGGCTCTCTGTCATGGACAACTATATCAGAAAAGGATGGCAAAAGCTTTTAATAAGAAAGTCCGTCCGAGGGAGTTTCAACCAGGTGATTTGGTGTTAAAGAAGATACTTCCCAATCAAGAAGATGCTCGAGGAAAATGGGCACCTAATTATGAAGGACCATACATAGTAAAGCAGGCATACTCAGGCGGAGCTTTGGTCCTAACAGATGAAAACGGACGAGAGCTACCGAGACCTATAAACTCCGATGCTGTGAAAAAGTTCTATGCTTGATTAGTCAAAAAAAAAAAAAAAAAAAAAAAAAGAGGAGAGCCCGTTAGGTTGAAAACCCGCAAAGGCAACCTAAGCAAAAGTTAGGGCATTTAAAAAAAAAAAACAAAACAAAAAAAAGGGAGAGCTCGTTAGGTTGAAAACCCGCAAAGGCAACCTAAGCAAAAGTTAGGGCATTAAAAAAAAAAAAAAATGTGTGTCCGTTAGGTTGAAAACCCGAAAGGGCGGCCTAAGCAAAAATTAGGACAAAGAAACTGAATCTTAGGCTGAAAACCTGCAAAGGCAGCTTTAACGATATCCTAATGACTTGCTACACCGGGGCAATTTTGCTTATGACTTGCTACACCGGGGCAATTTTGCTTATGACTTGCTACACTGGGGCAATTTTGTTTGTGATTGGCTACAATGGGGCAAAGAGAATCATTGAAATGTTAATGAAAGAATGTATGTGAAAGCTGAGACCAGGATTTGCGACGTCAAACAATTGTTGGGAATCAGATAAGAGGATCAAGGAACCAATACTGGGGCAAATTTTTTAGGCGGTTTTCTTCTGTTCCATTATCCCTTTTCATACAATTCCCATACACCCTTGTATTTCCCCCTTTCTTTCCAATTTCTTTGTGTGCAATGTAAATTCTCATATTAAGGCAAGGATTTTATTCATCCATTTTTCTATTGTGCTTTAAATCATGTTTATGCATTGAAGTCATGTCTCAATTTAAGTAAATAGTATGATTTGATAATTCTAATGGTTACTTCAATGAATGGTTTGAACCAAAGAAAGCCCAGCATTTCAAAGTCAATAAGGGAGATAACGGTGTACAATGAGGGGAAAAGAAAAGCAATAATGAAAGTCTCCACGAATCCCAGTCTTGAAGGAAGCAATCACTCTACATGCCTCCACCGTTTTAAAAAAAAGGAAAAAAAAAAAAAAAAAAAAAGGTCCCTCCTATCGAAAGGAACTGACAAGGCCTTAACTCAGAGCTATTGGTAAACAAGGGTTTGATTGGTCGAAGTTTTTCCATGGAGCGTATGGTTCAGTTTTAATTGAAGCAAAGGTAAAGAAAAGAAAATAATAATAATAAGAAAACGATAGAAAAGAAAAAGCAAGTTACCATCATTTTATTTCTGGAGCTCTGAGGCTCACTGTGCTTTTACTTCTGGGATCTGAGTCCCACTGCAAATTTATTTTCGAGCTCTGAGGCTCACTGTTAATTTTATTTCTGGGATCTGAGGCCCATTGCATTTTATTTTGGAGCTCTGAAGCTCACTGTGCTTTTACATCTGGGATCTGAGTCCCACTGCAAATTTATTTTCGAGCTCTGAGGCTCACTGTTAATTTTATTTCTGGGATCTGAGGCCCATTGCATTTTATTTTGGAGCTCTGAAGCTCACTGTGCTTTTACGTCTGGGATCTGAGTCCCACTGCAAATTTATTTTCGAGCTCTGAGGCTCACTGTTAATGTTACTTCTGGGATCTGAGGCCCGCTGCAATTTTATTTTTTCGAGCTCCGAGGCTTACTTTTTTTATATTTGGGATCTGAGGCCCGCTGCAAATTTATTTTTTCGAGCTCTGAGGCTCACCGCTAATTTCATTTTCGGGATCTGAGGCCCGCTATCATTTTTATTTTCCAAGCTCTAAAGCTTAATTCTGAATTTTTCTCCAGCCTGTTTCCCATCCCGGCCAAAATGCGAGTTCATTTTCTTTACTAGTTCCTTACTTCTATTACATGAAAAATCATTCTTTCTTCATGTATTCTAGTAATGAACAAGTAAAGAGGGGCAACTATGAACACCCTATTTTGACCGGGTATATTAGATTTCATTAGAAATTTCAAAAAAATAAAAATGCAGAGAAAATAAAAAATAAAAAATAAACATAATAAAAAAGATTTTAATTTTATGTTAAACACTTGGGTTTATTTTTGTTATTGGGCCAAACCAGTTAAACCCATTATTCAAACCCATTACTCAAACCCTAGCAGCCACCTTTGATTCTCCCTCCAACATTTTGATTTAGAGATAGAAATCCTTTGTTTCTGATCCTTAATTTTTGCAGATATGATTTACAAGTTTTGATTTTAGATAGAGGTTTTAATCTGAGCATATTTTTAGGATCAAGATCAAGTGAATTGCATTATAAAATCACAATGGGGAACGAAAGAAAAAAGGGGGTACAACAGTGTGAGCAAGAGAGTTTTTTAAAAAAAAAAAAGATCTCTGAAGCAAGGACAGAGAGTAGAAACTACAGTGAGAAAAAAATACTGAGAGAAAAATTGCTATCCTCAAGACGAAGCTCACCGCCGCCTCAGCCACGACGCCGTCACCACCAGCCATGGCGGACTGATCTGAACGTGAATCCGTCCAGCCACCATTGCCTCTGCGTGTTGTCTTCTCCGAAGCCGTAAGCCAAGACGCATCGCCGCAACACCTTGCCCCCTCCGCCTCAGCCACGACGCCGTCACCACCAGCCACCGCACCCTCCGTACCGAACCAGAAAAGCCGTGAGTTGCTGCCGCCCGTCACCAACCCAGACCACCACTCGTCTCGCCGTCCCGGAGCAGCCCAGATCCAGTCACGAGCTTGCCAGACGCCGACGCTCCTGCCGCCAGCAGCTCCTCCGCGATAGCTTGACCCGATCCGCCTGACTCAGCCTCAATCCAAGCTTCGACCATCGTCATCCCACCATCTCTTGTTCCTGCTTCAGTTCACGCGTGCATCAGGTGAAGGGGCAAAAGGGATCATGTTTATCTTACCTTTTGGTCACTAAAATATTTGTCTGATATATAGTATTTGGTTTATTTTGTTTTCTTTGTTTTATTTTTAAATAGTTAAAATGGGTTAGTTGTTTGGACTTATGGGTGAGTAAGGCCCAAGCTAAGTAGGTTCAACGTATTTTTAAAAAAACAAACGGGCTGAAAATAACATTGAACCTGATCTTTTTTTTGTGAAATATTCATGTTGAAATAAATAAATAAAATAATGTAAAAAGTAATACTTGAAATTATTTATGTTGGGATTGCTTTGTGAAATGTTTCACACTCAATTCCTTAAGTACGAGGTAGCTCTGTGGACTTATCTGCCATGTTCTATCTCGTTTAGGGGTTCCTTTTATAAAAAAAATGAAATGAAATGAAATATATAAAAAAAACCTTCTTTAATAAAATCAAAAAAAACCTTTTCATAAAAAATAAAAGCAACCAACAAACAATTATTTTCTACAAGAACTACGTGGTTTTGAGTTTCCCATTGCAGCAGGGAATACGTAGGAGCGTGGTCAATCATCCCGTCAAACCAAAAATTAATTTTTCTTTTTATTTTTGTGTTCTTTTTAATTTGCTAATTTAGATAATTAATTAATAATTATTTAATGTTTATGGGTTGCTCTATGACAAGTGTCATGTTTAATTTTTAGCTTCGAGGTTGCCCTATGGACTTATGTGCCCTGTTCAACCTTATTTAAGATTTACCAATAATATTTATTTATTTCAAAAAAAAATTGAAGAAACATAAAATATTAAATAAAATATATCAATAAATAATTTCTTCCTTGTAAATATTTTTGGGGTAAAAATAAATAATTTAATTTTGCGCAATTTATTTAAGGTATCATTCTTAGAATGAGCGATGTAGGGTGCTTAACACCTTCCCTACTCATAACCGACTTCCGAACTCATTTTTGGTTCCAAAGACCGTTCTAGGGTTTTTCCAATTTTTTATCCTAAATAAATAAAATTGGTGGTGACTCTACTTTTTCTTAATAAATCTTTTTAGGGTTGTTCTCGTCGCGATTTTTTCGGTTGCGACACAAGCGAAGAGAAGGGACACGCCATTCAGTGAGAATACTATATTAGGCTGATAGACACATACCTGTGCTCGGAATTGTATCAGATTTGTGAAAATATTAACTAACAATAATCATGATATTGTGTTAAGGATACTTACCTGAAATAGAAATCACGGTTTCATCATAGTGAATGACAATTTAAAAGCTAAACTATTAAGCGGGTGTTTGGAACTGAGTTAAGAGAGTGAAATCACGGTGGAAATGTAGAAGCTACAATGTATAGCTTCTCTTTGAACATGCTTTTCACCCTACAAAACCAGCAATATTCCAAATATGCTATATCAAAGCACCTATTTTTCCTACAAGTTACAAGCAAACAAGAGACACGTGCAACTATGTGGCACAGGCAGCAAGCTAACCTAGGGATGCTCCGTCCTTCCAGGATTCCAGTCACATAGTGCTCCCAGGACTAGTTGAAGCCCTTTATTTTTTTTTTATAATTTTTTTGGTGTAATGGAAGCCTTTCATTTAATTAATAAAATAAAAATGAGCAATCTCATAATTTTCTAAGATAATGCGCTCTACTTGATGCAGATTCTGGTAACAAGGGGACAACAATATCTAAACATAGTTGTGGTTTGAGTTCAAAGAAATGGATTTGAATAAAAGTTTTCAATGCCATGAAATGTGATCAAAGAGATAGGCTATGTTTATTTACAGTTTGAATCTGAAAGTACGTTTGCCCAAAAAGTTCTATAAATACACTGTCCGAAACATATTTTTAAGCCTTGTTTGCGAGTTTGGAGGGGAAGGAAAGGGGATCAAATGGGAAGGAAGGGGGAGGGATTGGGAGGGGAGAAGAAGGAGAGTATATCGCTCTCCTTGGTTGGCAGTACATATTGTGGGGAAGGAAACGGTGGGTTGAGGAGGAGAATGGAGGATTAATTAAAATATCTCAAAATCTTTCCCTCCAACTAATAGAACTCACAAACAAAGAGAGATAAAATTAACCTCTCCTTCCCTTCCCTCCAAAAAAAAAAAAAAAAACTCACAAACAAAGCCTTACAGTTTCTCAACTATAAACTAATCACGAGCCTCTATATCCTGAAGTAGCGAGGAAGGTCACTCTTATAAAAACTGAAAAGGCCACTGGCACATAAATGCTATCAATTAAAGAAGTAAGGTAAAAGTCTGTTTGAGCATGTGGCAATATTATTTTTTGAAGCTTTGGTGGATTCTCTCTTATCATTATGCATGGGTTGTTTCCTTGTTTATAAGATAAATAATGCCCATAATCTCTCTTTCACGTTTTTCCAGTTCGTATCTAGAAATGGTGAAAATGGACCACTTAACTCATCCCACATTCTCTTTTCTAGTGCAAACATTAATTAGACGGGTCTTCGTACTTGAGGGATAGTAGCCATTGTAAGTAGATTTTGGACGAGTTACACAATGAAGTCATAATTCTGTGTTTCAACTTGTTGGTTTAATTGCTTTGTGTACACTGGCCGAACTTTCTAAGGTGTAATTGAATAGGTTTGGATCAGATTTGATCTAATCAGATTTTTTTTTTAAAAAAAATTACATGAATCCGAATCCGACCAATCGATTAAAGTCGAGTTGGATCGGATCAAATTATCAGATTATCCTTTTTTTTTTTTTAAATGGAGAAATAAGACAAAAAGTTTAGTTAATATATTAATTTTAGGAATAATATATTAATATATTAATTTTGTTAAAAAAAAGTAATTTTATTATAAAAATAATAATAATATATCTTTAGAGTGATCGATTTGGTTCAAATTGGATCAGTTTTTTTTTTTTAGAATTCGATATCCTAATGGATTGACTTCGAATTCAACATTTCAAAATTGATCCGATGAATCAATTGAAACCACCAAAATCGGGTCTGATCCACTGGATTCACGAATCGGTTCGGATCTACTTACACCCTAAATCTCAGTATAGAGAGGTAAGCTAATTTCATAATTACATAAGTTATTGTGGTGTTTGTCGGGTAGTTTCGAAATCCAAAAATGAGTGTAGAAAGGGGTATCGAATGCTGTCCACGACACTAAAAACAAGGTGAGGTTGGTGCAATTGATGCAATCTAATAGGGAATGCATTGAAGGAAAGATAGATGTTGACGAGGATGAAGCCAAGGTTTGGATGTGCACCAATTGCCCTTTTTGTCCTTGTGGGGATCTACGACAAGGAGGGGAACATGAATGAGAGAGAAATACTCCCCTAGTGGGGATCCAAAATGAGGACAGGGAGGAAAATAGGGGACAACACCCCAGCCCCATTCCCATCCCTAAACTAGACTTGCCCCACTCTTATATCTTGATTTAAAACTTGTAAGACGTTTGGTTCATAAGTTTCTTTATAAATATAGTTTTTGTTTATCCATCTCTTTCTAATATAGACTCTTTCACCTATATATTATTCAAACTTTTTGAAACACGAATCATGCAGCTTGATTAGCATCACACCCTTTTTGTCGTAAAGTTTTTCCATAACGCTCTTTATTTGTGAGATCTTTTTCTTTGATGAAATGTTCATCATTTTGTCATTGCGGCCAATCTTTTGACCATGTTAAGCAGGAAGAAGTACTTTAATCATACCAGAAAATCATTTTCTTCTGCTCTATCACCGAACATGTAACTTTGTACTTCCTTTGTCCCCATACCCCGATACATCCTTGGAAATAATGACTGCGGTAATTTTTGTAGGAAAACAAAAAAATTCAACCTTATTGAACTTATAAGTTGAATATCAAAGTTAAAAAAATTTTTGTTAAAAGTTGGATATCCTTCAAAGAGAGTTATGAGTGTGAGTGGAATAAATTAATAAAGCATTTAGGAACTATTGTTGTATATCACAGTAGAAATGTACTTCATATATCAGCATCCCCTGTATATGTAGAAATGCAATCCATATATTGTGGGACTCACATAAGAGATAAGATATGTTATTGTAAAAAAAAAATTATATAAATAATATGTTGAATTAAATCCATAAGAAAAGGATAATCATACATATACATATTGATAACATGATTTTATATAGCTTAAAACCATGTCCTCATTGCAGTTATTCATCGATTTTTGGTTATTAAAGGGATGTATCCATAGAAATTATGATTACTTTTGCAGATTATTGAGAGTGAACCAAGTTGGAGCATAACTGGAGCAAATTGCATTTTTTGGAGCTTAAAATTGAGTGAATTAATATTTGGAGCATGAGACACGACTCTGTGTCCTGATAGACACAGTTGTGTCTCCAAAAAGTGGACGTTTCTCTCTCCTGGAGCTCGACACAGCTGTGTCTCCGGATAGACATAGTTGTGTCTAATTCTCGCAAGCACTCTTCCGCCACGAAACACATCTGTGTCTCCTAATAGATACAACTATGTCTAGTTCTCGAAGACGATATTCTGGTCAGAGACACGGTTGTGTCTCCTAATAGACACAGTCGTGTCTAATTTGTTTGTTCTTGAAAAAACATTTTTACCCTTTATTTAGTTTAAGTAGGGTTAGAAACATCTTTTTAGGGATCTTTTGCATTGTTTAGGATAGTGCAGCCTACTTTTTGCAAAGAATGCTTTATCTCTCTATCTTTATAAAGATGGTTTAAATTATTTGAATTCATTTCAGCAGCTTCTAAATCCAGTTTGTAAAGTGTATTCTAGTCAAAACTACTATCTTATGTTTGAGTTCCGCATCACTTTCTGAATGGCGCATCACAGTTTTAGATTAAATTCATGCTTACCCCAAAGTTTTTAGTTAATTTTGACTTTGAAAATGTTCTTCCTTCTTATCTATAAGATCTGCTAACAGCTGGTATGGTGTTCTGCTGCAAAATTTGGTGGTTATGCTTGGTGTGCTTTGGTCGGTGTTCCTCTAGCATTTGTGTAGGGGCTGTTGGAATTAATTCTTTAGTTCTTTAATTTCTTTATGCGGAAGCATTAAATCTATAGGCATACACCCTAGAGCACATATACCATATAGCCTAGGATCTACATCATGCCAGATTACTAGGATTCTAAGGTTATGAGTATACCTGGATCCATAGGGTTCCTGATCTTAAGCGTTCTTCAAAAAGATGAACTTGATCACCAACCTTCACGAATAGGGAGTGACAACCAATCACGGAATACCTTGACAATCAACACTAACAATGATGATGAATGATTAGCGGCGGCTTTATGGTTCTTCCTCAACCAGGACTCTTTTTGCCTTAGTCGCTCTTCAGATGGGGAGAAGAGGCGGTATGCGTTGTGTCCGGTGTATTGGGGACCATAGCCTATATATAGTGTGATGGCCAATTAGGGTTCCCATTATTCCAAAATTGGCCATCGTTGACATCCACTCATATTTTCCCATATCAAATAATTAATGATAATATCAATTATCAAATCAGAAATCTGATTGGCCTTATCTCTTAATTTGATCACATATCAATTAAGGCTCCTAAGAGATAAATAGCTAATATAATTAATTACCGATATCTGCCCACATTATGATATTTGAATAAAATATTCCAACAGGGGCATCATTCTTATTTGGTTACAGTTGTTTTGCTAAGATTGGTCCTCTTTGGGGAACCTTTTTTAAAGTCATTGCTATGCTTGGTAGCTGATCGGTTTCCTTCTCCTTTGGGGACACTTCTTGGTCTCGCTGAGATTGGTTGCCTGCTGGAAGTTTTTAAGTCTGCAGCATTTGGAATCATCTTAGAGCCAATTTGTTTTTTGTCTTTTACTTTTGTTTATGCTTTTGTTGTTCTGGTTTTGTCTTTAAGCTTTTGGCACTACTTTTGCTTGTAATTCTGTTTTTATTAATAGAGTTGTTTGGCTTTTCAAAAAAAGAAAAGAAAAGAGAGGAACCCCCTTCCAAACTGCATTGTGGTGGTTAACCTTGATATCTTCTCTTTCTGTTAAATGCAGCTTGAAAGGTGTATGTTGAAGTTCCATGTTTAGAGCTTTGAGTTTCCTGGTAGACTTTTTGTTTTTCCATTCAGATGTAACTAGGCACGTTATGTGATGCTTTTGGCTCTTTTATGCAGGTGAGTTAGAGCTGCTCATAAACAAGGTGCAAGCATCATTCGTATTCAGGTCTACATTTTTAGAACTTGGGGTACCTATTCATGGCAGTGCTTCCTAATTGTAATCATCTGATGCCTTACCATCTTTCATTAATTTCATCAATTTGATTATCATTCTTATCCAATGTCCTTGTTTTTTCTTACTCACAAGGTGCCCTTGGGTTATGTCACACAATTTGCAGTAGTGAATCAATCTGCACGATATGCATATGTGATTATTCTCCTTTCCAACTTATGCTATACCTTATCTTTTTTATTGTTAAATATTGATGGTTGACCTTGCTATGGAGTTATTTTCGGTATTGTTCTCACACCATGGGCATAAGGAAGGACAAGAAACACCTTTATCATTAAGCCTTGATCTAGTAGGAATGCAATCACGTGCAACGAGCCACAAAATTTTTTTTTACCTTTGGGGGAACTTTGATGTTCCAGAGAAGCTTCCGGTCCCCAACCGATTTCAAATGATCCAGCTCCAGTAGCTTATTGACACAGAACCAGTAAGCGGACCTTACAGTGTAGAGACCTTTTCTGTCCTGCCCCCAAATACGACCATCTTCACGGACTGCAGCAAGCAAGGGCGTGTTAAGGACCGCAGAAGCACTACCAGGGGACATAATCGCTGTCACTTTGGAGGCGTCCCACTCCTTTTTACCTTCAACCCATAAATCACGCAGATTCATATCATGGGTAAGAATACTCAGATGGATAGGAACCGGAACAGCAGCATCTATAGTCCAAGAGTCACTCCAAATATTGATATTAGAACCATCTCCAATCTTCCATCTCAGGCCAGATCTTAAAACCACGTTAGCTTCACAAATGCTATGCCACACATAACTAGAATTACTGCCAATATTGGCTTCCATAAAAGCAAAATGCGGTTAATATTTAGCTTTGAAAAGCTTCGCTGCAAGAGACTCCGGTTGAGACATTAATCTCCACCCTTGCTTGCCAAGAAGAGCCATATTGAAAGCATATAAATTTATGAAACCCATACCACCATGCAGCTTATGCATAGAAAGTTTATCCCAAGAAAGCTATTTAATTCCTTTACCATGCTCGCCACCATTAACCCACCAGAAAGAATTCATCATCTTTTGAATCTCATCCCCAAGAGAAGTTAGAATAAGAAAAATACTCATGAAATAAGTATGAATTGATTGAAGCACTGATTTAATCATGAGTACATCCTTTCCTGCCTTAGATAAGGACCTACCACTCCAAGAATTAATCTTTTGCCACACCCGGTCCTTTATAAATTTAAATAAGGCTTTTTTGCTTCTACCAATCATGGAGGGAAGACCCAAGTATTGACCGGTTCCCAAAACAACTCTAACACCCAATAAATTAGCTAAAGCATCACGTACCTCTCCTTGGACATTCCTGCTATAAAAAACTTTTGACTTCTGGAAGTTGATTTCCTGTCCTGACGCTGCTCTGTAATATTTTTCAAACAAGCTACCTCACTATTATTTAATTTACAGAACAAAAAGCAATCATCTACAAATAATAAGTGAGAAATAATAGGAGCCCTTCTACAAATTTTAACCCCATGAAGATCACCTCTACCTTCTGCCTGATTAAGGAGAGTTGTCAGGCCTTCAGAACTAACTGCTGTGGGACGTGAGAATCACTTGATTACGTCAACATTCAGAGCTTTTTCTTTGTTTCTCTTTTTTTTCCTTCTTTTTTCTCTACCTTATAAAAAAAATGCAAATACTTGTTAAAATGGGTTAAATATGTGAATAAATTAGTTGGATAAAAAAGTAGGTCCTTGAAATTGGTTTATATTTTTATATTTATGAGAGCAAATATAAGAATTGTTTTTATAATTTTACTAACATAAATAAAAAAGTATTTTATATTGTTTTAAAAATTATGAGAATTTAAAATTTATGTTAATATTACTTAATATATTATAATAAAATTTTAAAATATATTATGTAATTATTACAGGTCCAACCACGGTTCAACCATGGTTGAATCATTGAACCTTGAACCAGTGCCTTCACCCATTCAATGGCCGGTCTGGTTTTAAAAACCTTGGTTTTAATCCTTGCTAGGACTTAGCTACCCCTTGCATTTCTTATTCAGTTAATTGATTAGCGGCCATACTGCAATTATTTATAGGACAATTGAGATTATGACTATTGCATGACCAAACTTTAATCCTAATATTCCAATTGGGTTAATGAATTACTTAATTAATCAACCTCCTTGTGCTTTATGCTTTCTCTAAATTTGAGACTCTTGCATGACCAAACTTGGGAACGATTTGGGGAAAAAATTATTAGTAGTGAATGACCAAACATATTAATAGGATTCGTAGAGGGATTGGTAATTGTTGTTTACTACAGGACTCTTATAGAATTAGGATTAGGGGAATCGAAGGTACAAGAAAAACTGTGATCCTAGGCTTCTCTCTACTGTTTTCTCTACTTGTGTTACTGCTCTCTTTACAGTTACTACAATTCAAACCAACACTAAATTTGCTTGTCTAAATAACATAGGGCTCAACTAGTTTGGTAATTGTTAACTAATCCCTATGGATTCGATACTTGGAGTCCCAAATACTCCTATACTACTTCTATGATAGGGTGCACTTGCCCTAAGTGTGTTCTGCAAGCAACACACACACACACACACACAGATATATATATATATATATATATATATATATATATATATATCAATTGGTAAATTGAATTATTTTTTTCTTGAGTTGAATGACATAGCATATGTGAAAATATTCTAAAGTAATCTCCAAATCTTATTTGAAATTTAATTTAAATTTTATTAAGTATTTAAATTTTGATATAAGTATTAGTTTTTATGAACTAAATATAATGTGCACATAAAAATTTAATATGATATAAGTAATACATACATATATTATAGGGACAGATCCAGAAAACATCAAAAGGAGAGATCAAATATTTTTAGGAGTGTGTGTGCGCGTGCGTGCATGCGTGTGTGTCCCTCAAACTTTAACCCATTACAAATGGGTATCTTCAACTTTTTTTTCCTTCTCAATTAGTTCTTAAATTCCTACTATTAGTAAAATTAATCTTTCAACTAATTTTTATCCCAATTAGTCCTTAAACTCCTGATATTAGTAAAATTAATCCTTTTATTAACTCCCAGTTAGTTCACTAACGGTGAATAAATCCAATCATTCATTTCACTTAAATCCAATCCGTTGATTGTACTTTTTAAATTTTTTTAAAAAAATATAAGAACAAAGCCTTGAACTTTTTTTTTTTTTTGAACAAACAGCTTACTGCATTTCATTAATAATCCAGGAAATAATACAAAGTGGAGCATGATAGAAAATAGTGGGACTAGCCATGAACATCGTCGCCTTAGCTAGGCTATGGGTTGCGCTATTCGCTTGTCTTACAACAAAACTTACACTAAAGTTTGGGAACAAAGAAAGGAAATCACAACAATAACTAGTAATAACTCCTAATTCTGAGAGATCTTCCTTATGCTGGTTCACCTTGCCAGCTGCCACCTTGCAGTCAACTTCAAAAATAACATGATGCATATTCCATCTTTGAACCCATTTGAAAGCCTTTAAGAGAGACGTAGCTTATCCCTCAAGAGTTAGGAGACAAGAAGGAATCCAATCTGTTTTAGCAAGAATAAAATGCACATGTTTATCTCTTATGCACATACCGAAAGTAGTTTTACCATGAACCTCAAAGAAGCTAGCATCAACATTGCATTTTAGATAACCTGGCCTAGGCGGTGTCCACTTGTCGTGACGTTCCTCTTCACGTTGCATGCGGGATTGGGACTCAAAAAAATTTGCATGAGCCCAATCCCCAAGGAATGAATTTGCGCGCTAGACAATTTGCTGAGGAGATACAGAGACTTGTTTCCATAGGAGCTCATTACGGTTGCGCCATATAGCTTAAAGAAGACAGTAGAACAAAGACCAACTCCTTGAATGAAGGGACAGTTTCCAAGTGGGGAAGAATATGTTGGGGTTTTCATGAGATAATCCTCTTGGAAAATCATATCTCAAGACGGAAGAAAACCAACCCATGGATCGCACATTACAAAACATGAATCACATAAAGGGCTATTTGTGTTTACCTCTTGAAGCGTGCTTTCACTGTGATCACAAGTGCCACAAAGGAGAAGCACCTCTACTCAGTCCACACGAGCAAACGGGCGTTGGAGCTTTGCGTCTTGTGCTAGCTGACGGCTCTGGGAGGCAAGGTTATCAAGACTAGGTTTAGAGCAAGACTAGTAGTCTATTTATAAACCACATACTCCTCTTGACCTAACTGTCTTCTTATTGGGCCTTGTACGCTACAAGTCCAATAACCTTTAAATTAATTAAATCATATTTAATTAATTGACCCGCTCCGCATTTGCTCTATGCGTGTGACCCTGTAGGCTCCCACTAAGTTGGCAATAATATTAAATATTATAATAATATCAAATATTAAATATAATATTAAATATTATAAATAATGAGTGGCATCTAGCAATGCATCATTACTACCCAATTAGCGAGAGTATCGGTGATCCGATTTTAGCCTTACCGCGACCAAAATTTACTGTGCAGTAAATGTCCCTTCGTCCATATGTCTTAATTGAACACAAGGCATAAGAGTGTCATCCTTGTTATGTTCAATATTTATTCCTCGATCCCCGATTAGACGTGTAATCACAAATGGGCCCAATATCACATATTTGCCCATTTCCGCGTGGCCACGCATATTTCACGTCTCACTCTATCGAGGGGCCCAAGACATTACCCCTGCTATGTAGGAGGGACGAATCCTGTCTACATCACTCACACTCCTCAACATGATTTATTGCAGGCCCAATAACTACCTTTATGATCACCCTGTTACGCGTGACGTTTGATAGCATTAAAGCCTACAACTCCTCATGTAGGAATCGTAGTGACTTCAAGTCGAAGGACTACTTCACTATGGTCGCCATGAGAATACTTATGACACTTACATAACTATTATGAAGTATTCTCATAGTGGGTCATCCGGTATAAATATTACTCCTAATATTTATACCTGTGTGCTGACTTGATATCACATATCCATGACTCGTGAGATGTGGCCATTAGTCTACTCACACAATAGTCTCTATGTATTATTGTCGTCCTAATTAACAATAATACTCGACTACGGATCTTTAAGAATAGCGTTCTTATTATTTAATGAGGTCTCACGATTAAGTCTCGTACTTAATGTCTCATTAAATGAACTGCATATTCTAAGGACTTTATTACGCTATTAAAACATATAAGTAACATAATAAATAAAATGCCTTTATTTATATAAAAAATATATAATCCAAAGTCATGATACAAAATGTAAATCTACTAATATAGATTGGCCACTAGGGCTTACACCAACAATCTCCCACTAGCACTAGAGCCAATCGGGCATAAATCTAATACCCATTGATCTACTATGAGCGTCATGCTTCTGCTGAGCAAGAGGCTTGGTCAGTGGGTCCGCGACATTGTCGAGTGTAGGTACTCTGCATATCTTCACATCTCCTCTATCGATAATCTCTCGAATAAGATGGAAGCGCCTAAGTATATGTTTGGACCGCTGGTGAGATCTGGGCTCCTTGGCTTGCGCGATTGCCCCATTATTATCACAATAAAGGTCAATCGGGTCCACAATGCTAGGAACTATACCAAGTTCAGTTATGAACTTCCTGATCCAAACGGCCTCCTTGGCTGCATTGGAGGCAGCAATATACTCGGCCTCTGTAGTAGAATCAGCGACTGTTTCCTGCTTTGAACTCTTCCAGCTCACAGCGCCACCATTTAGGCAAAACACATAACCAGATTGCGATCTGGAATCATCCTTATCAGTTTAGAAGCTAGCATCGGTGTAACCCATTACAACAAGCTCTTCTTCGCCTCCATATACCAAGAACGAATCCTTAGTTCTTCTTAAGTACTTAAGGATGTTCTTGACAGCAACCCAGTGACTTTCACCGGGATCAGACTAGTACCTGCTCGTTATGCTCAAAGCATACGAGACATCTGGTCGAGTACATAGCATGGCATACATGATAGACCCAATTGCGGATGCATATGGAATCTTATTCATGCGATCCCTTTCTTCTTGAGTGGAAGGGGATTGTGCCTTTGAAAGGCATATACCATGTGACATAGGCAAGAGTCCCTTCTTGGATTCATGCATACTAAAGCGTCTCAACACTTTGTCTATGTATGTACTCTGACTCAGGCCAAGCAATCTCAGTGACCTATCTCTATAGATCCTGATTCCCAATACATAGGTAGCTTCACCCAAATCTTTCATAGAAAAGCAATTCCCTAACCAAGTCTTTACTTGTTGCAAGGTAGGGATGTCGTTTCCGATGAGTAGTATGTCATCGACATACAACACCAGAAAGACAACTATGCTCCCACTAACCTTCTTGTAGACACAAGGCTCATCTTCATTTTTGATAAATCCAAACTGTCTTACAGCATCATCAAAACGAAGATTCCAGCTTCTGGAAGCTTGCTTCAATCCATAGATTGAACGCTGCAACTTGCATACCTTCCCGGCGTCCTCTGAAGTGTCAAAGCCCTCAGGTTGTGTCATGTACACATCCTCAAGGAGATTTCCATTAAGGAAAGCAGTCTTGACATCCATCTGCCATATTTCATAATCATGGTATGCAGCGATGGCAAGCAAGATCCGGACGGATTTAAGCATTGCAACAGGTGAAAAGGTCTCATCATAGTCTATACCATGAATTTGCTTGAAACCCTTAGCTACCAATCGCACCTTATAGGTATGCACTTTACCATCCATGTCAGTTTTCTTTTTGAAAACCCATTTGCACCCTATGGGTTTTACCCCTTCAGGTGGCTCTACCAAGGTTCATACCTGGTTAGTGTACATGGACTCCATCTCAGATCTCATGGCCTCAAGCCATTTCTCAGATTCTGGGCCAGTAATGGCCTCCTGGTAAGTCACAGGCTCATCTTGATCCATGAGTAATACATCACCTTGTTGAGTCATGAGAAATCCATATCTCTCAAGCTGGTGACGTATCCTGTTAGACCTACGCTGGTCTTGTGCTACTGGAGCAGGCTGTTCTTCCACAACATCTTGTGAAGGCTGCTCTTGTTCCTCCATAGGTATGTCGCTACTTTGTGATACTTGAATTTCTCCAAGTTCTATATTCCTCCCACTGGTTCCTTTGGAGATAAACTCCTTTTCTAGGAATACACCAGTTCGCGCGACAAACACTTTGCCTTCGGAAGGATTGTAGAAATAGTATCCCTTGGTTTCCTTAGGATACCCTACAAAGAAGCACTTATCGGATTTGGGATCAAGCTTAGTAGAAACCTGACGTTTTACATATGCTTCACAACCCCAAATCTTCATAAAAGACACACTGGGTCTCTTACCAGTCCATATCTCATATGGTGTCTTTTCTACCGTCTTGGATGGAACACGGTTAAGTGTGAAAGCTGCTGTTAATAGAGCATGTCCCCAGAAGGAATTTGGAAGATCTGCATGACTCATCATAGACCGAACCATGTCCAACAATGTTCGATTCCTCCTCTCAGAAACACCATTCCACTGTGGTGTTCCCAGTGGAGTGAGTTGAGATAAAATCCCACACTCTCTCAGATGATCATCAAACTCTAGGCTTAAATATTCGCCACCTCGATCTGATCGAAGGACTTTAATACTCCTACCTAGTTGGTTTTGTACTTCACTTTTGAATTCCTTGAACTTTTCAAAAGATTCCGATTTGTGTTTCATAAGATACACAAATCCGTATCTACTAAAATCATCAGTAAATGTAATGAAGTACTGAAAACCTCCTCTAGCAGTTGTGTTTAGTGGTCCGCATACATCACTATGTATGAGGCCCAAAAGATCACCAACCCTTTCACCTTTTCCTGTGAATGGGGATTTGGTCATCTTTCCCAATAAACAAGACTCACATGTCTCATATGATTCATAATCAAATGAGTCCAAGAATCCATCTTTATGGAGTTTAGAAATGCGTTTCTCATTTATATGGCCCAAACGACAATGCCAAAGATAAGTCGGGTTCATCTCATTTGATTTGAACCTCTTGGTATCAATGTTATAGATGGGCATCTCAAGATCAAGGACATAAAGCCCATTACTCAAATGTGCACTAGCATAGAAAATATCATCCAAATAAATAGGACAACATTTGTTCTTTATTATAAAAGTAAAACCAATCTTGTCCAAACAAGAAACAGAAATGATATTCCTACTAACTGCAGGCACAAAATAACAGTTCTCTAACTGAATAATAAGCCCAGTGGGCAAAGTCAATACATAAGTTCCTACAGCTAAAGCAACAACTTTTGCTCTATTGCCAACTCGTAGATCGACTTCACCTCTCGTCAACGGTCTACTCCTTTTTAGATCCTGCACATTTGTACAAATGTGAGAACCACATCCAGTATCTAATACCCATGATGCAGAAGTAGATAAATTGACTTCTATAACAAACATACCTGAGTTGGAAGTCCCACTTCCATTCTTCTTGCACTCTTCCAGGTATTTTGGGCAGTTCCTCTTCCAGTGTCCGGTCTTACCGCAGTGGAAGCACGTACCCTCCTTAACCACTCCGCCAACAGGCTTCAAGCTAGAAGTGCTGGGTTTGAACTTGTTTTTGTCCTTGCCCTTGCCCTTCTGCTTGCTCATAGGCCTCTTGGGCTTCCAAGGCTGCTTCTTGCCTTTTCCAGGTTGGACCATCATAATGGCCTTCCCTTTTCCCTTATTAATGTTGGTTTCAGCAGTTCTCAACATGCCCAACAACTCTGGCAGTGATTTGTCAAGATCATTCATATTGAAGTTCATGACAAATTGATTGTAACTCTCCGGCAACGATTGCAGGATCAAGTCAGTGGCCAACTCTTGGCCCAAAGGGAAACCCAACCTCTCGAGATTCTCAGTGTACCCAATCATCTGAAGCACATGAGGACCCACGGGGCTTCCTTCTGCCAGCTTGCTTTGGAAAAGAGCTCTGGAAACTTCGTACCGCTCATGCCTTGCTTGCTCTTGGTAGAGCAACTTGAGGTGTTCGATCATATCAAACGCCTCCATGTTCTCATGTTGCTTCTGAAGCTCAGAGTTCATGGTAGCAAGTATAAGACAGGCGACATCCAAGGAATCATCCTGATGCTTCTTATAAGCATCCCTGTCAGCCTTGGGTGCACTTGCAGCTGGTGGCACCTCGAGAATAGGCTCTTCAAGAACATACAGCTTTTTCTCTTGCTTGAGGACAATCCTCAAGTTTCTGTACCAGTCCAGAAAATTTGTTCCGGATAGTTTGTCCTTCTCAAGGACAGATCGCAATAATAAGTTACTTGATGTGTTTGATGCCATGGTAATCTACATAAAGAAATATGCAAAATATAAGTATCATGCTATCAACATATTTAATTAGGTCTTTAATTAAATACGTCTCCCACTATTTTACTCAAATCAATGACCCTCATCATTGACTCGGAAAATCCCGTTGGAAGATTTTCTAGTGAGACCAAGATCCATATTTCACCTTGTTTTGAGTCAACTTTGGCTGATCTCCCAAAACTTAGTTATTTAGGTAGGAAACTCCTTTCCAATTACATCTCATGTAATTCTTGGATCAGTTGGGTGAATAACCCTTATTCTAATCCATCTTATGGACTAAGGCCCAACTCAACACCTCTAAGCCTTTCAATCCTATTGAATTTGACTTAGTTAAGTTAGACCCAATGGATGGCATTTAGACATTACAATTGTCCCATCGCATCTTACTAGTATAGAAAAATGCACTCCGCTTTGGCGGACCTACACACATTCGATATTAGTCTTGATGAGTGCCATGCATTGGAAGGCTTTTAAACTTAATATTTCCTTTTGAGGGATTTTTATTAAAATGATCTCACCGGCGTTGTATCTCATACAAGACGTCTCTCAGAATATACATGCATACATGCTATCATACATTTAACAAACATATATAACATTTAAAACATACATGTATACATATATTTCATGCATCACATACAAAAATATACATCCCATACATTTCATGCATCTCATACATAAACATATAAGCTAAGGTAATATAGTTATGGCCTCCTAAAAAAGCAAGAATTAAATAACTAATTTATTACAATTCTTTGACCCTCGAGCAAGCTTCTCAAGCCTCTCCCACGACGCCATCATTTGGTGTTGCCTGATCTTCAACTCGAGCAATTACATTTATTTAAAATAAATAAATAAATTAAAAAAGGCACGGTACGCAGACCGTATTTAAATAAATAAATAAATCACGACACACAGGTCGTATTTACCCAAAATAAATAACACCATAATCTAAGGCCATAACTATATACCGCACATTTAAAAATAATAACAATCAATAATAATAAAATAAAAATCTTTTATGATTATTATTATTATTAAATAATTTTAAAGTGGAAAACTTTTGAATTCAATTGCCAAACCAGTGAACACTGAATAGTGCTGATATTTAGGAAAAACAACGTCCATAATATCAATTTTGACACAAAATCCGCCAATTAATTATCAAAAACTATTCACTGTGCGCAATCTTAGAAAAGCCATCCTTTTGTTGAATACAAATTTAAAAGAGAATTGATTTTCATAGCCAATCACGTAAGGCATGTACTGTCATATCCTGTACATATTGAAATTTTAATTCCCAAAAGATTTCAAATGCAATTTAATAGTTACACCTATTGGAGGGTAAAACTTTTCAATCAATTTGAATCAAATTCAAATCCCATCGATTATCAAAAGCCAATTTCAAAAAAATTTAAAATGCTCCTGGACAAAATATATTGAAGCACAAATTCACTGTACGTGAACTTCTATTTTTGTTGAAGTTTGAAACTCATAGTCAAAAATGGGTAGCATACATTGTACTTTATTTCATTCACGCACAAACCAGGGACGTGAAAATGAGTCTCGTTGAATTTACTTGAATCAGCACAGTGAAACAAATTTTAAAGAACAGTATGAATTCGACGCATTCGAGAAAATTTGATCATATATATCATCATATATATATTAAACAAGAACAGACGTATTCTCACAAAAATAACATGTATTCAATTGAATCACATTCAAAAACAAAAAATCATGTTATCAAATAAGGCAAAGAAGCACATAAGGATTCAAGGTAATTACGACCATACGCTCTGATACCACTGTTGGGGTTTTCATGAGATAATCCTCTTGGAAAATCATATCTCAAGACGGAAGAAAACCAACCCATGGATCGCACATTACAAAACATGAATCACATAAAGGGCTATTTGTGTTTACCTCTTGAAGCGTGCTTTCACTGTGATCACAAGTGCCACAAAGGAGAAGCACCTCTACTCAGTCCACGCGAGCAAACGGGCGTTGGAGCTTTGCGTCTTGTGCTAGCTGACGGCTCTGGGAGGCAAGGTTATCAAGACTAGGTTTAGAGCAAGACTAGTAGTCTATTTATTAACCACATACTCCTCTTGACCTAACTGTCTTCTTATTGGGCCTTGTACGCTACAAGTCCAATAACCTTTAAATTAATTAAATCATATTTAATTAATTGACCCGCTCCGCATTTGCTCTATGCGTGTGACCCTGTAGGCTCCCACTAAGTTGGTAATAATATTAAATATTATAATAATATCAAATATTAAATATAATATTAAATATTATAAATAATGAGTGGCATCTAGCAATGCATCATTACTACCCAATTAGCGAGAGTATCGGTGATCCGATTTTAGCCTTACCGCAACCAAAATTTACTATGCAGTAAATGTCCCTTCGTCCATATGTCTTAATTGAACACAAGACATAAGAGTGTCATCCTTGTTATGTTCAATTATTTATTCATCGATCCCCGATTAGACGTGTAATCACAAATGGGCCCAATATCACATATTGGCCCATTTCCGCGTGGCCACGCATATTTCACGTCTCACTCTATCGAGGGGCCCAAGACATTACCTCTGCTATGTAGGAGGGACGAATCCTGTCTACATCACTCACACTCCTCAACATGATTTATTGCAGGCCCAATAACTACCTTTATGATCACCCTGTTACGCGTGACGTTTGATAGCATTAAAGCCTACAACTCCTCATGTAGGAATCGTAGTGACTTCAAGTCGAAGGACTACTTCACTATGGTCGCCATGAGAATACTTATGACACTTACATAACTATTATGAAGTATTCTCATAGTGGGTCATCCGGTATAAATATTACTCCTAATATTTATACCTGTGTGCTGACTTGATATCACATATCCATGACCCGTGAGATGTGGCCATTAGTCTACTCACACAATAGTCTCTATGTATTATTGTCGTCCTAATTAACAATAATACTCGACTACGGATCTTTAAGAATAGCGTTCTTATTATTTAATGAGGTCTCACGATTAAGTCTCGTACTTAATGTCTCATTAAATGAACTGCATATTCTAAGGACTTTATTACTGCTATTAAAACATATAAGTAACATAATAAATAAAATGCCTTTATTTATATAAAAAAATATATAATCCAAAGTCATGATACAAAATGTAAATCTACTAATATAGATTGGCCACTAGGGCTTACACCAACAGATTAATCTCCCATGCGCCACCGTGCGTACGGTTCTCAAAAATGATGCTGCGGATCACCGAATGTGCAGTGGCATCATTGGATCCATCTATCCTCAGATATAAGAAAAGTACCACAAGTAGAGAACAAACAGAGAAACAATGCAAGAGTGAGAAACCAATGTATGGATTTAACGCGAAAATCATATACTCGACACTAACAAAACACATAAACATTCATACATAATATCACAGGGTTTCATACCCCGCATCATCAATTTTTGAAAATTATGTATGCAACACTTCAATAATTGTTCTCTAACAATATACCTAATCTCATGAGATATCAACAACATATGGTGAGTTGATCAGACTCAATAGCCACTCAAGGCAAAGGCACTCAAGCCAATGGCACTCAAGCCAAAGCCACTCAAGCAACGCCACTCAGGCAACGACACTCAAGCCGAATCCCACTGTAAACTGTCCAAACCAAGGCACAGTAATACATAAGTGGGCTCATTGACCACTAAGGTACAATGATATAAACACATGAATATCCCCTTGATACCATGATTAACTTTATAGACACATCTGACTTAAATGCATGTAAAACCTTTTATCTTGTCATTTCTCTTTGTGTATAAAATTTCCTCTGTTGAAGCACAAAACGCTTACAACCATCATCGTTTTAAGTATCTTAACTCTTTTATTAACAACACAGGACCTCAAGTCCGAATGCTAAATCACGAGACCCATCAACCGATGCACCAGTTTTAGGCTCGTGGTCATAGAAAACATTTTAAATGTTCAAACAGTATACCTCATGTATACAGTAGATACCCAATCTACAGGACCTTAAGTCCGAAGGACACTCAATCCACAACACCAACGAACATTAGTACCCTGACATCTCAGTTATTAAGTTCAAAACCACTTGTTAATATAGTTAAGTGAAACTTGATTCTAGAAAATCAACTGATATAAAAACTTAGTTTTCCTGAAAATAGTTCCCCTAAAAACTCAACTGGTTCAAACTACGTACTGCCGTTTCCGAAATAACATTTGCCATCAATTTACGTTTTTAACGTCAGTTAAGCCTAATATTAGCCTAATATTAGCTTTTTCGACTGTAATAATATTTAAAAATCATAATTAAGTTATTTTTGACAATTATTTTCATAAAATAAATTTTATAATTTTCCGGAATTTCTTATGTAAAAATTAGCAGTAGTAAAATATTTTCATGGTTTTGCCCTCCCTGTGACTCATAGTTCACTTTTTCACTGCTTATTCATTAAAATAATATTATTCTTCCAATATCCATTATTATTCTCAAAAAAAATTCATTAATATTATATTCCAATATTTACCAATTAAACATTGAATATAATTTTCCAAGCTTATTAAAGCTTTTATCTGATTAATCGATTTGGGCACTGACCACTGTCAGGCTTCTCAAACAACATTTCTCAGTAACATACAATATAATTCTACACAGATTATACAGTCACAATAACTTAACAATTAACTGCAGATAAATAATTTAAAAGCAGATAATCAAACGCAGAATAGACAAAACAACTGAAAGCAAATAACAGAAAACAAATACCATACCCACAGAACCAATATACAGACCAATACACAAATGGTATATGACCATCCGAAAATCCTTTAGGAATTCCCCTCTTACCTCTTGTAGAATGTTTAGTGAAAAAAAGTTGTTCGTCAAAAGTCCGAAGTTCACGTACCCGTCGTATTCACGTAACCTTCAACCATTACAATCAAATAATTACAAAACAAGAAATTAAAAACACCTAATTCCTTCTACATGGTCACGGCCCCAAGGGTCTAATGTGACTAAAATTTCCTAATTATGCCTAATTTATGGATTAAGGATCCTTAACTATCTAAGATCATGGATTAGTAACTAAACAACTAGGTTAAGAATTAAAACTTCCTAACCCTCAAATACCTAGAATTCGGCCATGACATGTTCATGTGGCTAGGGCTTTTGGTTTGACACAATAACTTGGATCCAACAAGCATACATACTAACAAGATAATATACATGATCATTGATAAGAAACATGAACAAAATCTCCTCCAAACTAACCTAGTTAGGTTCGGCCATGGTGAGTATGAAAGGAAGAAAATCTTTGTTTTCAACATAGCCATGGATGTAGAATACATGCATGATGGTTATCAAGGCTAACTAGATTGCTTCCAAGAGAAGAATAAAATTTTTCATGCCACTTTTAAGGAGATTCGGCCTAGCCAAAAAATTAGGAAGGAAGAGTTTGTTTGCTAAATAACCTTGGATTCAACATGTGTAGATATTAGAGAGTTAAGATCCATGATATTTATGTGAACATGAACTAAAATTTCTTCCTCCCTTTATGACCTAGGTTCGGCCCAAGCAAGAAAATAGGGAAGGAAGATTTGATTTTCAATAAACTCTTGGGTTTAGATAGAAGAGATGATTATAAGCATATAGGAATTGGTTTCACTATTTTAGGAGTTTTCTACAATTTATGGTGATTTTTCAAAGTTATGATCATAAAGATGAATAGTTGGAAACTAATGATCAAGACATGGAAATAGAAAACTTCATGAAGAACATGACAATAAAAATGATGAAAGAATAAGAATCACCTTTGAAGCTTAGGAAATGAGCAAGAACCAGAACTTCTTTTGCAACTCAAGCTTTTGCTATACTTAATAATGGAGTTTTGGAGAGAAAGGTTGAAGATGAAGATGACTCTAGACAATTGTAGAATGTATGAGTACTTAAGAAGCAAAATTGGCTGCCTCCACCATGGGCCATGCGCCATTTGGCCATGCCAAGCCCAAGCCCATTTGTTCATTTTGTTAACTAAGCCATAAAACATAACTAGTTCAAAATGAGTTTATGACATCAATTGAATTTGGATTCATACTCTTAGATTGGTTTTGGGTCTTTGGGCCGCAGCCCTCTAATGGTTTGGACTAAAATTCTGGCCCAATTCACTTGAAAGCATAGAAACTAACTTGGGTCCAAAGTGCAATTAAGAAATTCAAGGACCTAAATGCAAATTCTAAATTTGACACGAAAGTATGACTCCTCACATGAATCAACTTAAACTTATAAGAAAATGATTTATCAGCTCCAAAAACTCCGTCGTTTGCTCCGTCGTTTACCCGATTACGTATTTCGCCCGTAAAAGATAAATATTTCACATTTTATGAAATAATTCAAAAATACACTATCGTAGGAAATAAAATAAGAATCTTAAGTTTCGTTCACGAGTTAAAATTAGGTCTTCTGGTCAGTATAAATATACTGTCAGTGAAAACAGCGGGCCGGGATTCCCGTCGTTTCAACCAAAATTTTACTCGTAGCTTTCTACGTTCAAGTAGAATTGAGTGGTAAACTCCGTTTATTTAAATAATTTTCTAACACACCAAGAATAATTAAACATATTACTCTGCATTCCTGTTATTTAAAACAGCGAAAAACAGGGTGTTACATTACACCCTACTAAAAAAAATTTCGTCCTCGAAATTATACGTACCTGTAAATAAATCAGGATATTGTAACTTCATTTTATCTTCCACTTCCCACGTTGCTTCCAGTACCCTCATTCCAAATAACTTTGACCAGGGGGATTTGTTTACCTCTGAGCTGCTTCGTCATCTTATCCACGATTCGTACAGGCAAGGTCTCGTAAGACAAATTTTCTTTTAATTGTACAACATCGGGTTCAATTACGTGAGATGGATCAGGAATATATTTCCTTAATTGTGAAACATGAAAAACATCATGAAGATTGGAAAGAAAAGGTGGTAAAGAAATTTTATAGGCTACAGGACCCACACGACGAAGAATTTGGTAAGGTCCAATGAATTTAGGAGTGAGTTTTCTGGATTTAATTACCCGACCAACCCCAGTCGTAGGCGTGACTCTCAAAAACACATGTTGCCTTCTTCAAATTCAAGAGGTTGTCGTCTCTTGTCAGCATAACTTTTCTGTCTACTTTGAGTTGTCCGCATTTTCTCCTGAATCATTTTCACCTTTTCCGTCGTTTGTTGCACGAAATCTGGTCCTAGCAATAAACTCTCTCCATCCTGGTACCAACATAACGGTGTTCTGCATCGTCGACCATATAGAGCTTCATACGGTGCCATCCCTATGCTTGAGTGGAAACTGTTATAAGTGAATTCTATCAAGGATATGAATTCATCCCAACTCCCAGAATTTTCTAAGGTACAAGCTCTGAGTAAATCTTCAAGTGATTGAATAGTCCTCTCAGATTGTCCATCAGTTTGTGGATGATATGCCGAACTCAACCTGAGTTTCGTTCCTAAGAGTCTTGTAAACTTGCCAAAATTTTGACGTAAATCTCGGATCACGATCTGAGATAATACTGGTAGGTACACCATGTAACCTAACAATTTCGCCAATATACAACTGAGTCAACTTTTCCATCGAATAACTCATCTTGATAGGTAAAAAGTGAGCCGATTTGGTCAATCGATCAACTATTACCCATATGGCATCATGCCCCTTCCGAGTCCTTGGCAAACTTGATACAAAATCCATTGATATGCATCCCATTTCCATTCTGGAATATCCAAAGATTGTAGCATTCCGCTGGTTTCTGATGCTCAATTTTACTTTTGACAAACTAAACAAGAAGCTACGTATTTCATAACATCTCGCTTCATACCATCCACCAATACAATTTCTTTAGATCTGATACATCTTTGTAGCTCCGGGATGTAAACTTAACTTACTCCTATGAGCTTCCTCAAGAATCAACTTCTTCAATTCAGCGTCATCTGGTACACAAATCCTTTCCGAATCTAAGATTCCATCAGTTCCCGCTTTAAACTTTGGATACAGCTCCTCGTCGCACTAATTCGCTTTCCTTTTGTAGGTACTGATCACTTCCTTGTTTCTCTCGTATTTGTTCCATTAATTGATTTGAGACAGTAATCATACCCAAACAAATCTTTCCAGGTGACACTGCTACTGATAAACGCATATCTCTAAATTCCTCTAACAACTCACGTTCTTTGATCATCATTATGCAGCAATTGATTTCCTGCTCAAAGCATCTGCCACTACATTCGCCTTTCCAGGGTGATATTGTAGTTGAAAATCATAATCTTTTAAAAATTAACCAACGCCTCTGTCGCATATTCAGCTCCTTTTGACTGAATAGGTATTTTAAACTTTTATGGTCACTGAAAACATTAAAAGCGCCCATACAAATAATGTCTCCAGATTTTAAAGCAAACACCACTGCAGCTAATTCTAAATCGTGCGTAGGATAATTCCTTTCATGAATCTTCAATTGCCTTGACGCATAAGCTACGACTTTTCGGTCTTGCATCAATACACACCCTAGTCCTTGGTGAGAAGCATCACAATAAACTTCAAAAGGTTCTTTAGGATCTGGTAGTACCAACACAGGTGAAGTAGTCAACCTTCTTTTTAATTCTGAAAACTTTCTTCACAAGCCTCCGTCCATATAAACGCTTGATCCTTTCGAGTTAATTGGTAAGTGGTCCTACTATTTTAGAAAATCCTTCAATGAATCTTCGGTAGTATCCTGCTAATCCCACAAAACTACGGATCTCTGTCACCGTCGTAGGCCTTTCCCATTCCAAAACAGCTTCAACTTTGCCGGATCCACAGCGATTCCTTCACTCGAGATTACATGCCCTAGAAATTGAACTTGGTCTAACCAAAATTCACATTTTTCGGGTTTCGCGTAAAGCTGTTTCTCCTTTAGAATTTGGAGAACCACGCTGAGATGTTCAGCATGTTTTTTTTACTGGGAGAATAGATTAGAATGTCGTCATAAAAACAACGACAAACTGATCTAAGTAAGGACGAAAAATCCGATTCATGTAATCCATGAATATAGCAGGTGCATTCGTCACACCAAAAGGCATCACAAGGTACTCGTAATGTCCGTAGCGTGTTCGAAACGCTGTCTTAGAAACATCCTCCGCCTTTACACGAATCTGTGTAACCCGATCTTAAATCTATCTTTGAGAAAACAGTCGCTCCACGCAGTTGATCCATCAAATCATCTATCCTTGGAAGCGGATATTTGTTCTTGATGTTACTTTATTCAGCTGACGAAAATCTACACACAATCTAGACGTTCCATCCTTCTTTTTCACCAGTAACACTGGAGCTCCCCATGGTGATACACTGGGTCTAATAAATTCCTTCCTCATCAGTTCCACTATCTGCTCCTTTAGGATTTCAAGTTCTGCTGGCGACATACGATATGGCGCAATAGATATTGGTCCAGTGCCAGGAATCAGATCAATCGCGAACTCAATCTCTCGAACAGGTGGTATCCAGGTACATCTTCAGGAAAAACGTCGAGAAACTCGTTGACAGGTATACACTGCAAGTCTAACTCACTCTTAACATCTAAGGAAGACAATAACATGTATCCTTGTGCTCCCTCTTTTAAGAAGCTATTACTTGATTAGCAGATAAAAATCCAGAATTCTCATCCTTAGGAAAAACTAAAGTTTTACGTGCACAGTCTATTAGAATACGGTTGGATGATAACCAATCCATGCCCAAGATTACATCTAACTGTACTAAGGCAAACAGATCAGATCAACAAGTAATGTCTATCCTGAATAATAATAGGACAGTTCAAGCAAACACACATTGACAGTAACTGGCTTAGCAGTTGGAGTAGAAACAATCAGATCATACGATAATGAAGAAACAGGTAGTTTCAGAAGTTTCACACAATCCATCGAAATAAAAGAATGGGTTGCACCTGAATCGAATAGTACAATTAAAAGCTTACGTTTACGTCACACGTACCTTGTACAAGATCGTCAGAGTTTGAAGCCTCAGCTCCACTCATTGTATAAACTCTCCCCTTGGCCGTCGGTTTATTTGTTCTGGTGGTGTTAACAGTCGATCCTCGCTTTGGTGCATTACAGTCCCTTGCCATATGCCCCACTTGACCGCAGTTGAAACATTTAGATCCCCTCACAGGACAAGTATCAGCATAATGTCCGGGATCCCCACAGTTGTAACATCTCTTGACTTGGCCTTGATTTTGGGTTTTCTGACCCCCACTTCCTGATGCTGGATAATTCGGACGATATGGTTGTCGGTTCTGATTATTCCCCGGTGGACGGTAATAAGGTTTATTCTGGTTCTGCTTTCCTCTCTGGTTTTGAAATTGGCCCTTCGGTTTCACTGGTCCGCCGACAGCTCCTTTATTATCTCTTCCCCCCTCATAATTTCCACTTTCTGCACTTTCCACTAAGGCTTGGAAATTCTGATTTCCAATGGTAGTACTGATTCCTTAATTTCAAAACGAAGTCCTCCCTCAAAACGCTCACATTTCCAGTCTTCATTAGGATTATTATGAAGAAACGAAAATACTTGGCAAGCGATTCAAATCTTGTTGCGTATTCTCCAACAGTCAAATCTCTGTTGTAGTCGTAGAAATTCTGCCTCTTTTCAGCACGCGCACTCTGAGGAAAGTACTTGTTAAGAAAGTAGTCCGGAATAAGTCCCAAGTCACCTCCTGATGCTCCATCTCCAGAAATTGTCTGACGCCTTTCCACCAATATTCAGCGTCTCCCACGAGCAATAGGCAGCATAAGACACCTCACTCCCACTGGAGTGTGAATCAGCTCAAAAATCTTTTCTAAGTCTTGGATCCATAAGTCAGCTTTCACAGGATCCACATCCCCATTGAATTGTGACGGATCTTGGCGTCTAAAAGCAGTCAGATTTTTGCCTTCAACAGCCTGTTCAGCACGAGCCTGTTCCTGTGATTCTGAGCAGTCATTGCAGCAGTTTGTTGTGCAATAGCGGCAGCTACGTTTTCCATAGCTTGTGCAGCATAATCCACTCCTCATCGTACTCTTCATTCTCAATACCACGTCCAGCAACACGACCCCTCTACGACCCCTTCCACGGCCGCGTCCACGTCCCGTCCACGACCACGTCCAGCTTCTGGTTCAACAACTGGTTTATAACTGACCTACAAGCCAATCAGTTAAACCAAAACACCGAAACTGAAACGTAAACGTAGATAGTAAACACATTACTTCAAAAGTAATTCAAACAAGTCTACTTCAGAGAAACACAACGTCTACACAACAGACCTATTTCCCAACATTCCCGAAAGACTCGACCAGCTCTGATACCACAATTGTGACACCCTCTCGGGATCATCACAAAGTTACCCCAATGCGGAAAATTTAATTAAAGTGCTGGTTACTTTCGGAAAATAAATAATAACATTTCTTCGAAACTGGTGATAATTTTTTTTCTTTTCAGTGCACGACCAAACATGACCAAAATAAAACAAACATACACTAATTTATCCATATATGTATATACATATGCATCATTGTTATATATATATATATATATTACATATGACAACACCACTAGGAGATCACAAAAGGACCTTTACCAAGTAGGTCATTCTCCTCAACCTAAGTAAAGCAAATATAAAGACATATACAGACAGTAGTGTATGTCTAGAACCATACAAAAAAACTAATGGCTCTTAGTAGCCAAGTTAACTGACGAATATCACCACCCCAAAATAACTAAACCTACAGCTGGTCGGAGCTAATGGAACCCATTAGGGAGATCAGGATGATCACCCCCTCCTAAAGCAGAACTATCCGATGAGGATACTGCTGCTCCCGCACCCTCACCGGGTACATCATCATCCTCAACAGGTGGCAAGTCCGCAAGGATGTCCTCTACGAACTCCTCAGGGTCCTCCTCTATCACCTCGTCTGGAACTACCTCAACAGGAGGCTCAGCAGGCACTACTACATCTGGTGCAGCTATCTGTAAAGGCTGTCCCAACTCTGGGTGAACCTCAATCTCTCCGTGCTCCAACAAGTACTGCAGGTAAAGTCCTGGTGGAGGTAATGGTATCTCGCAAATCTCGACAAATACGTTCTACGCTGAGGTCCGACAGCTAATGTGCCAGTAGTCTCACATGTCGGGCCAAAATAGGTAGCGCTCCTCGCCCCGGGATTAATCTCCCATGCGCCACCGTGCGTACGGTTCTAAAAACGATGCTGCGGATCACCGAATGTGCCAGTGGCATCATTGGATCCATCTATCCTCAGATATAAGAAAAGTACCACAAGTAGAGAACAAACAGAGAAACAATGCAAGAGGGAGAAACCAATGTATAGATTTAACGCGAAATCATATACCCGACACTAACAAAACACATAAACATTCATACATAATATCACAGGGTTTCATACCCTTGCATCATCAATTTTGAAAATTATGTATACAACACTTCAATAATTGTCTCTAACAATATACCTAATCTCATGAGATATCAACAACATATGGTGAGTTGATCAGACTCAATAGCCACTCAAGGCAAAGGCACTCAAGCCAAAGCCACTCAGGCAACGGCACTCAAGCGAATCCCACTGTAAACTGTCCAAACCAAGGCACAGTAATACAAAAGTGGGCTCATTGACCACCAAGGTACAATGATATAAACACATGAATATCCCCTTGATACCATGATTAACTTTATAGACACGTCTGCCTTAAATGCATGTAAACCTTTTATTCTCGTCATTCTCCTTGTGTATAAAATTTCCTCTGTTGAAGCACAAAACGCTTACAACCATCATCGTTTTAAGTATCTTAACTCTTTTATTAACAACACAGGACCTCAAGTCCGAATGCTAAATCACGAGACCCATCAACCGATGCACCAGTTTTAGGCTCGTGGTCATAGAAAACATTTTAAATGTTTAAACAGTATACCTCATGTATACAGTAGATACCCAATCTACAGGACCTTAAGTCCGAAGGACACTCAATCCACAACACCAACGAACATTAGTACCCTGACATCTCAGTTATTAAGTTCAAAACCACTTGTTAATATAGTTAAGTGAAACTTGATTCTAAAAAATCAACTGATATAAAAACTTAGTTTTCCTGAAAATAGTTCCCTAAAAACTCAACTGGTTCAAACTACGTACTGCCATTTCCAAAATAACATTTGCCATCAATTTACGTTTTTAACGTCAGTTAAGCCTAATATTAGCCTAGTATTAGCTTTTTCCACTGTAATAATATTTAAAAATCATAATTAAGTTATTTTTGACAATTATTTTCATAAAATAACATTTTCTAATTTTCCAGAATTTCTTATGTAAAAATTAGCAGTAGTAAAATATTTTCACGGTTTCGCCCTCTCTGTGACTCATAGTTCACTTTTTCACTGCTTATTCATTAAAATAATATTATTCTTCCAATATCCCTTATTATTCTCAAAAAAAATTCATTAATATTATATTCCAATATTTACCAATTAAACATTGAATATAATTTTCCAAGCTTATTAAAGCTTTTATCTGATTAATCGATTTGGACACTGACCACTGTCAGGCTACTCAAACATCATTTCTCAGTAACATACAATATAATTCTACACAAATTATACAGTCACAATAACTTAACAATTAACTGCAGATAAATAATTTAAAAGCAGATAATCAAACGCAGAATAGACAAAACAACTGAAAGCAAATAACAGAAAACAAATACACACCCACAGAACCAATACAGACCAATACACAAATGGTATATGACCATCCGAAAATCCTTTAGGAATTCCCCTCTTACCTCTTGTAGAATAACCTTTAGTGCAACATGTGTAGATATTAGAGAGTTAAGATCCATGATCATTTATGTGCACATGAACTAAAATTTCTTCCTCCCTTTATGACCTAGGTTCGGCCCAAGCAAGAAAATAGGGAAGGAAGATTTGATTTTCAATAAAATCTTGGGTTTAGATAAAAGAGATGATTATAAGCATATAGGACTTGGTTTCACTATTTTAGGAGTTTTCTACAATTTATGGTGATTTTTCAAAGTTATGATCATAAAGATGAATATAGTTGGAAACTAATGATCAAGACATGGAAATAGAAAACTTCATGAAGAACATGACAATAAATGATGATAAGAAATAAGAATCACCTCTTGAAGCTTAGGAAATGAGCAAGAACCACTAACTTCTTTTGCAACCTCAAGCTTTTGCTATACTTAACAATGGAGTTTTTGGAGAGAAAGGTTGAAGATGAAGATGACTCTAGACAATTGTAGAATGTATGAGTTACTTAAGAAGCAGAATGTGGCTGCCTCCACCATGGGCCATGCGCCATTTTGGCCTTGCCAAGCCCAAGCCCATTTGTTTCATTTTGTTAACCATAAGCCATTAAAACATAACTAGTTCAAAATGAGTTTATGACATCAATTGAATTGTGAGGGATTCATACTCTTAGATTTGGTTTTGGGTCTTTGGGCCGCAGCCCTCTAACGGGTTTGGAACTAAAATTCTGGCCCAATTCACTTGGAAAAGCATAGAAACTAACTTGGGGTCCAAAGTGCAATTAAGAGAAAATTCAAGGAATTAAGTGCAAATTCTATAATTTGAGACGAAAGTGTGACTCCTCCACATGAATCAACTTAAACTTATATGAAAATGATTTATCAGCTCCAAGAAACTCCATCGTTTGCTCCGTCGTTTACCCGATTACGTATTTCGCCCGTAAAAGATAAGTATTTCACTTTTTTATGAAATAATTCGAAAAATACACTATCGTAGGAAATAAAATAAGAATCTTAAGCGTTTCGTTCACAAATTAAAATTAGGTCTTCTGGTCAGTATAAACATACTGTCAGTGAAAACAGCGGGTCGGGATTCGCCCGTCGTTTCAACCAAAGTTTTACTCGTAGCTTTCAACGTTCAAGTAGAATTGAGTGGTAAACTCCGTTTATTTACATAATTTTCTAACACACCAAGAATTAGTTAAACATATTACTCGCATTCCTGTTATTTAAAACAGCGAAAAACAGGGTGTTACAATGGACACGTAGATCTGGGATCTGTGTCATTGTACTGGGGGTCCTGCAATGATTTTTGTGGACTGTGTGTCCTAATTTGATGTGGAAAATGTGAGTTCCATATCCGCGAGCCTAAGACTGGTGCATCAGCTTAGGGCTTTGTGATTGAGCACTCGCACTGTGTGTCCTGTGTTGAGTTTAAAACATATGGACTGTGTGTCATGTGATGTGATCATTGAGTCCTGAGTGGATCAATGTATCTGGTATGGACTATGGTTCCATATGACACATTGGGTTTTTGTGTGAACCAATGTATTTTGCTGGACTGAGTGTCCAATTTTGTGCGATAACTATTGTGATTCGGAGTGATGCAATAGGTTGTGGACAATAAACTCCACTGTTCGCAGTGACCATTGGGATTCTGTGTGAGCCAATGAGTTACATTTTTGAACAATAACCTTGGTGTACTGTGTGTGACCAGTGTGTTATGTGTTCTCTTGGACATTGTTTTATTTCGTTTTTACAATGGGCCATGTGCAGAGCTTGATCAACTCAAAACGAAATAGAAAGTTGTGGGATCTCATGAGATTAGGTATCAAAATAGAGCCGAGATATTGAAGTGTCATGCATTTTTATAAAATGACGATGACTGTCGGATATGAAATCCTTTGAATTATTCTACTGTTAGATAATTCTGTATACTGTAATTTTATGGTATGTACTGTTTTGTGTGTCGTGCATGGGGTTGTCTTTGTAAAACTCATATATTGGTAACTCACCTTTGCATATCTATTTTGTTGTTTCTTTTCTATGTATGTGGAATCTATGTATATACGTTCAGATGGACCCGAATGCGGTAGATCTGAATTACTCGGGGGTCCGAGCCCTTATGTTCGATAATGCTGATCAGGGGAATGCCTGGGTGATCAACACAGGAGCTCGGAGTGCCACGTACACGGGTTCGATGCGGACACTTCGAGGGACAGTAGCTGATGGACCCCAACAACTGATATATACTAGGGAGACGATAGAAGTTTCACTGCCTCCCATATGGATGATTCTACAACACTTGGTACGTCATGGCGATCTGGAGCATCAGCCACCTCCTCATGTTCAGCCACTACAGCAGGTTGCCCCGGAGTCTCCTCCAGGGCCTATAGTCTTGATACCAGAGGATGCGCCACAGGAGATGGAGGAGGATCCTGAGGAGGATCCGATAGCTGATCTGGACTATGTGCCGGAGGATGATGGAGTTGTCCTAGATGTCGAGGTGGGAGATGATGCATCCCCTCCTGATACACCTCCTGGAGGTGGGGGAGTTTACACAGGACTCTCCAATGGGTTTCAGTAGGTGATGGCCAGCTGTAGGGTGTAGTCTGTTAGGTAGAGTGGGACTTTTAGATAGTCTGACTGTCTGGCTACTGAGAGCCAATCTTTTTGAGTAGTGTTTTTCATACTCCCACTATGACATAGTTATGTTGTTTTTCAATTGATGTGATATAGGTGTGATAGTAGATGGTGACCTGGTAGGATAAAGGTCTTGTATAAAGCTTTGAGGCATATGTATGATATATAGTTGTATATTATATTCCTGGGTGTTAGTTGTATGTATAATAACGAAAAAGAAAAAAATTTATCACCTTTTTGACGAAAAATAAGTAAGTAGTAAACTTATTTCTTTTTCCGAAGGAAACCAACAAATTTATATTTTTATTAAGGTTGGAGTTTTATAACAAGTTACGTAAATGTGATCCCTTGGGAATGGGGTGTCGCATTAGTGGTATCAGAGCTGGTCGAGTCTTTCGGGAAATCTTTGGGAATAGGTCTGTTGTGTTGATGTTGTGTGACATCTGAAAAGAGATTGTTTGAATTACTTCTTAGAAGTAATGTGTGATAGTTAGTGAATTCAAGTTTCATTTTTTGGTTGCCATTTAACTGATTGTGTCTTGTAGGTCAGTTATGGAACCAGAAGGTGTACTTGGACATGGACGTGGACGTGGACGTGGAAACGGTCGTAGAGGTGGTCGTGTTGATGGTCGAGCACAATTTGAGGAGAACTATGAGGAATATTATGAGGGAAATGGAGGTATGGTTTTTTCTGCACAAGCAATGGCGGATGTTGCCGCTGCTATTGCACAGCAAACTGCTACAATGACTACTAAGAATTTACAAGAACAACTTCGAGCTGAACAGGCTGCTGAGGGTAGGGGTCTTACTGCTTTTAGACGCCAGAATCCTCCACAATTTCATGGAGACGTGGATCCTATAAAGGCTGACTTATGGATTCAGGAAGTAGAGAAGATTTTTGAACTAATCAACAGTCCAGAAGGAGTAAGAGTACCTTATGCTACTCACTTGCTGCTTGGAGATGCTGAGTATTGGTGGAGAGGCACTAAACAATTGCTGGAAGTAGAAAATCAAGTGATTACTTTGGTGATTTTAAGAACATGTTTCTGAACAAGTACTTTCCACAGAGTGCTAGAGCGGAGAAGGAGCAAGAATTTTTACGTCTGTACCAGAGGGATCTATCTATAGGAGAATACGTGGCTAAGTTTGAGTCACTTGCCAAGTATTTTCGCTTCTTTCAGAACAACCCGGATGAAGAGTGGAAGTGCGAACATTTTGAAGCGGGACTACGATTTGAGATTAAAGAGTCTGTGTTACCATTGGAAATCAGGAATTTCCAAGCTTTAGTTGAAAAGTGTAGAAAGATAGAACAGATAAGGAGAGGAAGAGATAACAGGGGAAATGTAGGAGGACCGGCTAAATCCAAGGGTCAATATCAAAACCAGAAGGGGAAACAAGTCCAGAACAAACCTTATAACCGACCAGGGAACAATCGGAATCAGCAATCGTATCATCCTGTAGCTACTGCATCAGGTACTGGAGGCCAGAGGAATCAAAATCAAGGCTTAATCAGGAAATGTTACAAGTTGGGGATCCAAGTCATATGGCGAACAATTGTCCAGTGAGAGGACCAAAGTGCTTCAACTGTGGTCAGACAGGACATATAGCTAGAGACTGTGGTATGCCAAGGACTGCGCCAGTTGTTAATACTGTGAAGTCCAATAAGCCGACAGCTAAGGGAAGAGTTTACACCATGAGTGGTGCTGAGGCTTCTGAATCTGCCGATCTCATACAAGGTAGTTGTGATATAGCTGGTAATCTCTTAACTGTACTTTTTGATTCGGGTGCAACGCATTCTTTTATTGCGATGGATTCTGTGAGACATTTGAAATTACCTGTTTCTTCTTTATCCTATGACTTGATTGTTTCAACTCCAACTGTTGAGCCAGTTACCGTCAATTCTATATGTCTGAACTGTCCTATTATCCAGGATAGACATTTTCTTGTTAATTTGATATGCCTGCCTTTAATACAGTTAGATGTAATTCTAGGCATGGATTGGTTGTCTTCCAACCATATTCTGTTAGATTGTGCTCGTAAGACTTTAATTTTCCTAATCCTGAGATTTCTGGATTTATATCTGCCAACCAAGCAAGAACTTTTCGAAAGAAAGAGATCAGGGATACTTGCTTTTAACTAACTTAGAAATCGAGAGGGAGATTGATCTGAGTACAATGCCTGTAGTAAGGGAATTTCCGGATGTTTTTCCTGATGATGTTCCCGGTTTGCCGCCTGCAAGAGAGATAGAATTCTCCATCGACTTAGTACCAGGAGCTGGACCAATTTCAAATGCTCCATATCGAATGGCACCTACAGAGCTGGTTGAATTGAAAGCTCAGCTGGAGGACCTTTTGTCAAAACAGTTCATTCGACCAAGTGTTTCTCCTTGGGGAGCACAAGTTCTTCTAGTGAGAAAGAAAGACGGAGGTTCGAGACTTTGCGTGGATTTTCGACAACTTAACGGAGGTTCGAGACTTTGCGTGGATTTTCTTAGTGAGAAAGCTAAGAATAAGTACCCTTTACCACGTATCGATGATATGATGGATCTGAAGTTGACACAGGCAACACAAGAAGGGGGGGTTGAATTGTGTTTGTTAATATTTTTCGAAAACAGCCTTTTTCAAAAAGATTTACTCACACAAAAAATAAGGAGCAGAATAAAGCACACAGAAAAGAAGTCTTTTGAAGGATTAACAAATTCAAGTTCAAATCCCCACAGTTAGTATAAACACGTAAAACCAAAGAGATAAGGGATTAGAAGATTTACACAAGATGTTTTAATCCTGGTTCACGTCTCTTCCAACCAAGAGCTACGTCCAGTCCCTTCTACTTGAAGGATTTTTCCACTATTTTCAAATAGATTACACCAAGTATTCAACACCTCTCCAGGCTCACAAGTATTTCTTTCTTACCAAGCCTCTTCAGGCTCTACCTCTAATAAAGAGTTTTGATTTCTTGATCTTCTAACTCACTATATGTGAGAAGTATGAAAGTTTAAGATCAGATAAATATTATAGCAAGAATTCAAACTATAATATTACAGACTTTTGCTTTTTGAATGAATAAAAGAGTATTTGCTTCGCAAGAGATTTCTTGAGATTTCTTTGTATAGCGCAAAAGTTTTTTCTTCAAAAGCTTTAGTCTTCTATTTATAGGGTCCTTGATCTTCTCTTCAGAATCTTCAACGGTTGTATTTGAAATTCCCGTTTAGTAATAGAGTCAACCAAGTAAATATCCGTTGAGACTCAGCTGGCTCGAGGCCTTTGTACTGTGAGACAAATTCTTGCATGTAAAAGCACACCTCTAAGCAAAAGCAGCTTGAAAACAGTTTTGCCTCCTTTGTACAAGTTCCAACTATATCAGCGTAAAAAAGGTGACAGGTACACAACGTTTTGCATTGTACTATTCTGCTTTTTGCAAGTCCCCTTTTTTGTACTATGTTTCTCTCAATGAAACAAGGCAATGCGAACCGTTAATACAAAAAGAGAAGAACCATTATAAATGAAAAGAATATCAATCATAAGAAATAAATTCGCTTTGGTTCAGATTGGTATAAATGCTTAAGAAAATCTTCGTCCAACAAACGAGAGTAAAGGCAAGATAAGCAATAAGAGTTTTAAGGCTCCGTCCACTGACGTGGCAACCAAAACCTCGTCTACTTAAAACATCGGTCTTGCCAGTACTTGCGATATCTAAAGTCTCCGTCCAGTGACGTGGCAAAAGCAGACTAAGGTTATTATTAGAGAGAAGCTCTCGTCTATACCAAGAGAAATTCTCCGTCCACTAAAAGCATTCAAGCGCTCGTCCACTGACGTGGCACTTGAGTTAAAAGGGAGATCCTTGATAGAGTGGACTCGACCACGTCTTTCAGCATAAGATATTCAATATAAGACATATGGACGCGGATTTCCAAGGAGAATAGACTTAACATTTTAGCTTATAACAACAGAGATTCTTTAAGACTAAAGGCACTTGTTAGATTAAAGCATTAACACTTTGCTACACAAATTTAATTCTCATTGTTAACATCAAAACCTAGAGATTATTTAATCCAAATTATTTTGGTTCCAACAGGATCAACTTCGAGGAGCTGTTGTGTTCTCAAAGATTGACTTGAGGACGGGTATCATCAGATTAGGGTAAAAACGGGAAGATATTCCAAAGACTACGTTCAGAACTCGTTATGGACATTATGAATATCTCGTAATGCCGTTTGGAGTGACGAATCCACCTGCTATCTTCATGGACTACATGAATCGGATTTTTCGTCCGTTTCTTGATAAGTTCGTTGTTGTGTTCATTGATGATATTCTTATTTACTCTAAGAGTAATGAGGAACATGAAGAACACTTACGACAAGTTTTACAAGTTTTGCATGAGAAAGTTTTGTATGCAAAACAATCTAAGTGCGAATTTTGGCTTGAAGAAGTGAAATTTTTGGGACATGTGATTACTGAAGAGGGAATTGCTGTCGATCCTGCAAAAGTGGAAACAGTGCTTTCTTGGGAAAGGCCAAAGACAGTAACGGAGATCAGAAGTTTTGTCGGTCTAGCTGGTTACTATAGAAGATTTATTGAAGGATTTTCCAAGATAGTTGCGTCGTTAACCTTGCTTACGAGGAAAGACCAACCTTTTGTGTGGACGGACAAGTGTGAAGAGAGTTTCCAAAAGATTAAAGAACAGTTGACAACCTCACCAGTATTAATACTGCCTGAACCGAATGAACCTTATGAGGTATATTGTGATGCTTCGTATCAAGGTTTAGGTTGTGTGTTAATGCAACATCGGAAGGTCGTAGCTTACGCGTCACGACAGTTAAAGAATCATGAAAGAAATTATCCGACGCATGATCTGGAGTTAGCTGCGGTGGTTTTTGCACTAAAGATATGGCGACATTATTTGTACGGGGCAAAATTTGACGTCTTTAGTGATCACAAAAGTTTGAAGTATATGTTTGATCATAAGGAACTCAATATGAGACAGAGACATTGGATGGATTTTTTGAAAGATTATGAGTTCAAGTTACAATATCATCCTGGAAAGGCGAATGTTGTAGCTGATGCACTTAGCAGGAAAACCATTCATATCTCAGCTATGATGGTAAGGGAATTTGAGTTGATAGAGGAATTCCGTGATCTTAATTTGGTTATGGAATTACGTAGAAAAAAGATCAGTGTGGGAATGATCAAGGTCTCTAGTGGATTACTGGATGAGATCCGAGAACAACAAATCCTGGATATATTTCTTCAAGAAAAGAAGGAGTTAATGAAACAAGGAAAAGTTGCAGAGTTAAGTTTGGAACCAAACCAAATCTTGAGGTGCAATGGACGAGTATGTGGACCGGATAATCCAGAGATGAAGAAGATGATTTTAGACAAATCACACAAGAGTAAGCTAAGTATTCATCCTGGATCAAAGAAGATGTATCAGGATCTGAAACAACGATTTTGGTGGCCAGGAATGAAAAGGCAAGTAGCAGAGTATGTTACATCATGTCTGACTTGTCAGAAAGCGAAAGTAGAAAATCAAAGACCTGGAGGTATGCTTACATCATTGGACATACCAGAATGGAAATGGGAAAGCATGTCTATGGATTCTGTGGTAAGTTTACCGCGAACTTCCAAGGGTTTTGATTTTATTTGGGTGATTGTTGACAGGCTAAGGAAATCAGCACATTTCTTACCTGTTAAATCAATTACATTGTAGAAAAGCTAACTGATGTTATATCAAAGAGGTGATCAGACTTCACGAGTACCGTCAAGTATCGTGTCAGATCGAGATCCGAAGTTTACTTCACATTTTTGGGGAAGCTTACATTAAGCTCTAGGAACCAAGTTGCGGTTAAGTTCAGCATATCATCCTCAAACCGATGGATAAACAGAGAGGACGATTCAATCGTTAGAAGATCTACTGAGAGCATGTGTTTAGAACATCGTGGAAGTTGGGATGACTTGTTGCCACTTATTGAATTCACGTATAACAATAGTTTCCATTCAAGCATAGGGATGGCTCCTTATGAGGCTTTGTATGGAAGAAGGTGTCAAACGCCTTTGTGTTGGTACCAAGATGGAGAAAGCATGATTTTAGGTCCTGAAATTGTGCAGCAGACGACGGAAAAGGTTAAACAAATCCGTGAAAGAATGAAGACATCACAAAGTAGGCAGAAGAGTTATGCGGATGAAAGGAGGCGACCTCTCGAATTTCAAGAAGGTGAACATGTATTTCTGAGAGTCACACCAACGACTAGGGTAGGTAGGGTTATAAAGTCCAGAAAACTCACTCCTAAATTTATTGTACCTTACCAAATTCTTCGCTATATTGGTCCAGTAGCCTATCAAATTTCTTTGCCGCCTTTTCTTTCAAACATCATGATGTATCCCATGTCTCACAATTATAGGAAGTATAGTTCCTGATCCATCTCACGTAATTGAACCTGATGAAGTACAATTAAAGAAAACTTGTCTTATCAGACTTCGCCTGTACGAATCGAAGATTAGTTGATTAAGCAGCTCAGGGGTAAACAGATTTCCTTAGTCAAGGTCATTTGGGATGAAGTGACTGGAGAAGCAACATGGGAAGCTGAGGACAAGATGAGATTACAATATCCTGAAATTTTTACAGGTGCGTAATTTTGAGAACAAATTTTTTTTTTAGTGGGGTAGTAATGTAACACCCCGATTTTTACTGCTTTCTAATATCGGTAATAAATATATAAATGATTATATTTTTATTCGAGACTTAGAAAATGATTTTGGTAAACCAACGTCATTTCCATGTTATGCTTAGTCTTATAAGCTTACGATAAAATTTTGGGTTGAAAATTCAGACGAAGCCCGGTCTAACGTTTTCACTGACAGTAAAAGTTTACTGCTCAGAAGACCTAATTTTAAGTCTTGAACGAGATAAAAAATATTTTTATCATATTTGCTTCGATATTGGAAGTTTTTAAAATTTAGCAAAAAAATAAAATATTATATTTGCTGCGGGCATATACGTCGAGATATCTCTAGGAAATCTGCGTCAGATGAACTAAGAGGGTCTGCAACGGAGCTCAGATGACTGATGTGACTGATGTGACTAGCATTTATGACGATCCTATCCGTATCATAATGGCGCATTTATGACAAATGGATATTTTTGCTTAGAATTGACCATTTTACCCCTAGTTGGTCTTGATAATTGCAAGTTTGCCATTGTAATTTTGGACCATTTGGTCCCTAAACCCACGGCTCCCCTCCCCCATTAAGCTAACTTAGGCAATTTTTCTTTCATTCCATTTCTTCTTCATTCACCAAGTTCATACTTTTCTTAAGAACTCCTTAAGAACATCAAGGAGAATTTGTGAAGAACATCATCCAATCAATCAAGTTTTTAGAGCAACAAGAGGTAACATCTCTTAATCTTATAATCTTAAGCCTTTCTCTTCATAACTTTTATGGATTCATGCATATGTTCATCATGTTCTTGATTTTATTCAAAGTTCATGACAAGTTCTTCAAAAATCCATAACTAATTCTAGAAAAATCCTTTTGACATGAAACCAATTGCTATGATCTCATACTCATCTCTATATTCATCATATAGAAGCATATGATCATGAAAAATTTCCTTCCTATTTTTCTAAGCTTGGCCGAATCCATGAAAAAAATGGAGTTCATGGGTTTTGTTTCATTTTCAAGTCTTGAATCATGATTTAATCTTTTAGTACCTTGATAGCTCTTGTATGTAAGTGGATTGAAAACCAAGAATCTAATCCAAGCTTGTTTATTTTCAATAGGGCCGAAACCCTATGTTTTGTTGTTGAAGGAATTTTTTATTCCAAAGTTGTCTAAACCACTTGAAATCAACTCTAAGTTTTGTATGTTGATTGAATCCAAGAGTTGAGCAAATTTTCAAAATCTTAGCCTATGATCTTGAGGAAAAACCGAAACCCTAGCTTGAACTTTTGGGAAGATTTTTGATTCAAAGTTGTTAAGTAACACTTGAATCTAATCATATACCATAAGTTTGTGTAAAATTCAAGAGATGGAAATCAAGTGAAATTTTAATCTCACTTTTTGTATTAAAACCGAAACTCTAGTTCTTGGAACTAGATGAATTTTATTTCAAGTTCTTAGTTCATGATCTTGATTTAAGTTCTTATTCATGTCTAAGATGTTTAAGGATCATAAATCCCTAAGTTAACAAATTTTCAACTTTCCTAACCTAGAAATTTTGAAGAGGCCGAAACCTAACCTTCATAATCTAAGTATGTTGTTGTTTGATTTGATTTATTTTGGTTGCAATTCGTTTGAAGGAATCGATCGAGTTTGTTTAGTCTAAATCGTCGAAGACAAATCAGATCAAAATCGGGCGATTACTTGAAACCGTTGATTCAACTCTTGAGGTAAGGGGGGTAAGCCTGAGGAGTATAAGATAACCACATGCTTATTTGTTAGAGTCGTCTGTATTGACCGTAGTGATTTACTGTGTTTTAAATTATCTACTATTAATGTTTTAATTGACTGTCTGCTGATTAACTGTTTACTTGAGTAATTGAGCTATATGAGCTATATGATATGTGAATATATCTGATTATATTTTGGTATATTATAATTGTGGTGCATGTCATGAAGTGATATCTGTCATGCTATTCTGTGTTGAAACGTATCTGCTGTTGACTGTTGGACTGTGAAATCTGACATTGGTCAGTGTTTAAAATTAATTTGAGGATAAAAGCTTAATAAACTTGATTAATTAATCAGAGTGATTAATTTGTGTAATTTTGAGAAAAAGTGGAAATATATTATTTTAATAATATTTTTGGGGAAAATACGTCAATAAAGTGACAGTGAGGGCGAAACTGTGAAATTTTTCACAGGCTCTAGTTTTTCCAAAATAAATTCAATTTTATTATAAAATGTTATTTAAAGTGATTAAGTTCCAAAAATAATGTATTTTAGCTGTCAGAATAATTACGCGAAGCAAAACAGTTATTTACACTATTAAAATATTGTTATGGAAAATTTTGAGAAAAAGGTTTATATTTTGGAATTATTAATTTTATTTAATTGAGATTTTATAAGTTGATGTTTCTTGAGAACAAAGTTTAGAAATAAATAATTTTAAACAGCAAAGAATTTATTTACGGTTTTACGTTTTATCAACGTTTTAACAGAAAAGAATTTATGTAAAAGAGTTTTTATTCAGTGAAAGTATTCCGTTAAACTTGGATAAGTTTTCGGAGATTTGGTTTTGTATTTGTTTTTCACTGAGCAAACTATTTTACAAAGGATAAACGAACCTAGGAACCGAGACGTCGGGGTTCTAGTGTTCTGTGGACACGTAGATCTGGGATCTGTGTCATTGGACTGGGGTTCCTGCAATGATTTTTGTGGACTGTGTGTCCTAATTTGATGTGGAAAATGTGACTTCCATATCTGCGAGCCTAAGACTGGTGCATCAGTTTAGGGCTTTGCGATTGAGCACTCGGACTGTGTGTCCTGTGTTGAGTTTAAAACATATGGCCTGTGTGTCCTATGTTTGTTTGCAGTAAAAGTCTTAATAAGAAATTAAGCATGGTCGTTAGCTTTGTGCTTCGACAAGGAAAGATTATTACAACAAAGAAAACAAAACGAGAATAAAAGTTTTTCTCATGCATAGCTGGCAGACGTGTCATGTGATGTGATAATTGAGTCCTGAGTGGATCAATGTATCTGGTATGGACTATGGTTCCATATAACACATTGGGTTACTGTGTGAACCAATGCATTTTGCTGGACTGAGTGTCCAATTTTGTGCGATAACTATTGTGATTCGTAGTGATGCAATAGGTTGTGGACAATAAACTCCATTGTTCGCAGTGACCATTGGGATTCTGTGTGAGCCAATGAGTTACATTTTTGAACAATAACCTTGGTGTACTGTGTGTGACCAGTGTGTTATGTGTTCTCTTGGACATTGTTTTATTTCGTTTTTACAATGGGCCATGTGCAGAGCTTGATCAGCTCAAAACGAAACAGAAAGTTGTGGGATCTCATGAGATTAGGTATCAAAATAGAGCCGAGATATTGAAGTGTCATGCATTTTTATAAAATGACGATGACTGTCGGATATGAAATCCTATGAATTATTCTACCATTTAGATAATTCTGTATACTGTAATTTTATGGTATGTGTTGTTTTGTGTGTCGTGCATGGGGTTGTCTTTGTAAAACTCATATATTGGTAACTCACCCTTGCATATCTATTTTGTTGTTTCTTTTCTATGTATGGAGAATCTATGAATATACGTTCAGATGGACCCGAATGTGGTAGATCTGAATTACTCGGGGGCCGAGCCCTCATGTTCGATAATGCTGATCAGGGGAATGCCTGGGTGATCAACCCAGGAGCTCGGAGTGCCACGTACACGGGTCCGATGCGGACACTTCGAGGGACAATAGCTGATGGACCCCAACAACTGATACATACTAGGGAGACGATAGAGGTTTCACTGCCTCCCATATGGATGATTCTACAGCACTTGGTACGTCATGGCGATCTGGAGCATCAGCCACCTCCTCATGTTCAGCCACTACAGCAGGTTGCCCCGGAGTCTCCTCCAGGGCCTATAGTCTTGATACCAGAGGATACGCCACAGGAGATGGAGGAGGATCCTGAGGAGGATCCGATAGCTGATCCGGACTATGTGCCGGAGGATGATGGAGTTGTCCCAGATGTCTTGGTGGGAGATGATGCATCCCCTCCTGATACACCTCCTGGAGGTGGGGGAGTTTACACAGGACTCTCCAATGGGTTTCAGTAGGTGATGGCCAGTTGTAGGGTGCAGTCTGTTAGGTAGAGTGAGACTTTTAGATAGTCTGACTGTTTGGCTACTGAGAGCCAATCTTTTTGAGTAGTGTTTTTCATACTCCCACTATGACATAGTTATGTTATTTTTCAATTGATGTGATATAGGTGTGACAGTAGATGGTGACCTGGTAGGATAAAGGTCTTGTATAAAACTTTGAGGCATATGTATGATATATAGTTGTATATTATATTCCTGGGTGTTAGTTGTATGTATAATAACGAAAAAGAAAAAAATTTATCACCTTTTTGACAAAAAATAAGTAAGTAGTAAACTTATTTCTTTTTCCGAAGGAAACCAGCAAATTTATATTTTTATTAAGGTTGGAGTTTTATAACAAGTTACGTAAATGTGATCCCTTAGGTGAGAAAAGAATACTTGTTTGAGTGTTGAGCTTGAAGATGCTAGGTGTGCAAAGAATACTTGTACTGTAATTTACTCAGTTATAGTGGAAACTTGGTGCTGCCAAGAAACTAGACGTAGCCCTGTGGATTTTGGGGTGAACCAATATAAATCTCTTGAGTGATATTTCTCTTTTCCTTATCTCTTTAATTTGCTTAAGTATTGATTCTGTTTAAGCTTTTAACTTGGGGAGTTAATATTGTGAATATCAAACTCTGTTTTACCCTTCTCTGTTTGCTTGTGTGTTCTGTCTTGATATTAGACGTTTCACTCGTCTAAATTTCTTATATCTAAGCTTTGCTTGTTGTGTCTACGAAAATCTTTTTAAAGTAACCAAAAAAGTTGGTAAACACAATTCAACCCCCTTCTTGTTTTAACTTTGGTTATTTCAGCCATGTCTACTCCTGTCACATTAGTCAGTAGTCCAGACGATATGATGCTAAGATCTTAGTTCCAGAAACTCAATGCGCCACTATTCTCCAATTGGAAATAGCACAGTGCCAAAATACATATGCCATAGTGCCAAAACCTATATGCAGTAGTGCCAAAATCCATATGCAGTAGTGCTAATATCCAGTAGTGCTAAAATACCTAGTATATCTATCCTCTATAGGATACTTAGAGCAACGCGTCAATGACTAAAGAGTGCATGCATCAATGCCTCTATATGACTCTCACTGCCTCATATCCATAACAACCTAGTGCCTCAAGCTCCCATCATAGCCTCAACTCGCATTCTATGTCACATCTCATCCCTTAGATAATTTAATTAAGCTAGGCACCTCTAATTCACATTCATTCTCTCACCAGCATGAACATCTCCCGAACAACATATATCTATACTTAAAAGTCAACTAAGCACATTATCAAACCAGGCAGATCATTCATAATACAATAATCATAAAATATTCAAACAACAAAATAAAACGTCACATGTAGTAGAATACCTCAACCAGCGTATCACAAACAATCTAATCATAAAGTCAAACATCCTCAAATATTATAAGATTATCCTAATGTCGATAAACCTACAATCCCCAAATCATCATTGGTATTATGGAAAAGTTTCCAATGTGATTTTGGTCTTGTCAATTATTCAACCACTAATAGGGTTTAGGTCGCTCTACACCATTATTATAAATTATATACTACTTATCCGTGCTGACAACAGGATATTTCTTTCTCCCACCTGATTGACGTGCGTGCTTTCCTGTTCAAGCTCCGAATGCGTCCCCACTACTGCCACGAACCTCAGCACGCTTTCCAACAACATCCACAAATCTGCCACCATCCATCCTTACACATCCACCATTCTACTTTCCGTCCCGATTATACGTACGGGTATCATAATTCACCGGAAACACCAAATACCAACCGAATCAACAATAGGGTTTCAAATAAATAAATCTATTTGAATAAAGAGACAAAATTGATGGAAAAACTTACGAGAACAACAGTTGGACTTAGGGGAAATCGGATTCAAAATAAGCTCATGAATCCTAGGGAAATGCTACCAAAATAGAGCTAATGTTCGAGCTCAGTTTCTCTGGCCACAGAGCTTTATTTACAAAAATTAACGGTGACAATGAAGAACTATCCTTCCTAAACCTTCTCACAAAGTTTCAGCCCGATCCAACGGTTAACGAATCTCATATCGTAATTATATTGTGACAGATTAGATGGTATCCGGGTTGAGTTTCTCATCCTTTCAGTCCACTGTCCGAACTGAATATCTCATGCTCTGGACATTTTTTCGATATTATTACCATTGGATATAAAGAACCACAAGTCTTGAACCTTATTCTAAAATTTGAGAACGATCCAACGGTTGAAGAGTGTTTAGCGACTCTCTCACCGCGACTGCTCCAACTAGGTTTCAAAGCTTCCAACAAAGACTTCTTGTAACTATTGAGGTTTCTCTCTCCATTCTTCTCCTATAATCCGAAGTAGTGGGTGAAAAAGAGAGTTAAGGGGATGAGGAAGAGGATCCTCCATTGAAATGAAGAAAAGAATGATCCAAGATGCAAGCTGTGCTATCATGGAGTCATAGGTTTTTGAGAGAAATGACTTAGAGAATTTTGATGAAAAGAATGAATGAATGAATGAAGTGATGAAGAGGAGAGAAGGCAACCACAAAATTGGCTAGGTGTGGGAGGTTTTCAGTCAAGTAAATTGAGTGGTTAAGGGATAAGAGATGTGTCCTTAATAACCATAGTTAATGTTAACTAAGCTAGGTTAAGTTAGAAATATAGTATTATAAGCTAGCTAGTCTTTGTAATCATCATGGCTACGAATGAAATGTGTGGTGGATGGGTGTTTGAAGGGTGTGGTTGGTTGTGCACCACAATGAGGAATAAGAAGCCAATTTGATGATGTCTTGGTCTTGGCCATGGTTGCCATTTAACTAGGATAGGTTAGGTTACTATATAACTATCTAGATATTCTAGGGTTTCGCATTTATGATCATTTATGGTGAAGATACCATGGCTCATCATGGTGACTCATCCCCTCTGAGTCGTCATGGATGACTCACCGTTCTATCTCCCGGTATATCTATGCTCATCTGTATCTGGTTCCGTAGTTAACCCAATTACTGTTTTTGAGAGGAAGATGATGAAATGAAAGCAAAATGAAATGGGTTTGGTTTATTGGATGTGGCTGCACGAAATTTGCTAGATGTGGGAAATCTACAACCATGTAAAATGAGTGGTTGAGGGTGAGGAGATACGTCTTGCTAATAACCATGAAAGCTTGGGGGTATTTTGGTCTTTTTACCTTAAAAATATCTAGATATTTAGAAATCGCCATAAATGCGCCATAAATGCTTGTCCCCTCCGTCACATCAATCACTTCCATCACCTCAGCTCCATATCGGGCTCCGTCGTTTTATCCGATTAGGGTTTCCGTCATTTTTCCCCAAAATTCTCCCGAATAAAATCTAATATTTTATTTTGGGTAAAACTTTGGAAAATAGACTTCCTCATGGACATACTATAAAAATCTAAAATTTTTCAGTTTCTACTCAAATTAGGGTTTTCTGCCGATATAAAATTATACTGTCAGTAAAAACGCATACTGGTTTCCGTCTGAATTTTAAACCCAAATTTTAACCAAAGTTTCCTACCATAGAGTAGGTTCTAGATATGATTTTGTTTTGTCCAAAATCATATCCTAGGTCTCAGATAAAAATATAAATAAATATATCTTTACCGTTAATACAACGTATACGAAAATCAGGGTGTTACACTGCCTTTCCTGTTTATTATTCCTTGTTCAAGTTTTAGTTCAAAAATTCATGTACTTTACTTTGCACTCACACAACAATTTTTGGTTACCTTCTCTAACTCCTAGAACATATAATCAGATTTAGAATTTTATTATACCATTATAATCCCTGTGGGAACGATCTCTGAACTTACTGTCTATATTACTTGATGCGATTGTGTATGCTTGCACAAGCTTAAAGACAACTGTTTTAGATGCAACAGGTTTCAACGCCAGTACGGTTGGTGATAATGTTGTGTGCAGTGGTCCAGTGGTTGATATACTGCATTAATTGACATTTTTCGTAGGTTATGTACTCATGCAAGCAAAAATGAAGACTACTTCAAGGACATTAGGGAAAAGCCTATGATATTGAAAAAATTGAGAATGCGTAGAGACAATAGTCTACAAATCAGGATGGTGTCAGGATTGAAAATGTTGGAGGTCATGTAAGGGAACCAGTTGCATTTGAAAGGCAGACACCTGGTGGTGCACCATCAGGTAATGGACAAAAGGGTAAAAGGCCAGTGAAATGCGGGTGTTGTAGAGTACATACTTTGTCTTTGGGTGTGGCTATTTTACTTCATTGATTAAATGTTACCTTATTTTTTATTGTGTAGAAGATTTATTTTCGTTCCTTCGAGATTAATGTGACAAATTGGGTGCAATATAATTTATGTATTGTTACGACATCGTGATGTCTAATAAAAAAATTGTTACATATATATCCTTAAGGATCAGATTGGTGATGCGGAAACTATTGGCACGACCCTACCCAGACTCACTACCAAAAAAATAAGTTGGGCCATATTATAAATAGGAAATGAATTACTGCCCTGAGCAACGAGGTTAACAATTTTTATTTTTGTTGTGATGTTATAAGCCTAGTGTTGAAGTTGATTGATTATTAATTTTTTGTATTACTGTTGCAGATTATTATGTCAGTTTATAACTGTCGTGGTAAGTGGTTGAGGACAACTTGTACAAGTGATCAATGGGGGAGGTAACATATGCTTGATGAAAATCGTATATCTAGTATTACATTTGTTGAGAGCACATATATATGTTATCACGATTTTATGTGGGATGTATGATTCATGTGGATATAATTGTGAATACTTATGTAGTATCGACAAGTTATGCTTATAATCAAAAATAAGTATGGCGAAGTCTAATAATTAGTTATCACTGGTACTGTTGTTGAACCATGTTAGACCTGAGTTGGTGTAAAATATTGGTTGATCTCATATAGCATTTTCCAAAGTTTAATGTATGTTTAGTGGGCCATAGGGAAAACCAAGTAATAGAATCGATACACAGTTCCCCCATCACCAATTAGTAAGATACTATGCAATAACTTGTATGTGTCTCAGGGGGAGTTGTGGATCATGATATTTAAAATGCCAAATTTTTGTTGGTGAACAATGTTTTAATTGATACATACCAAATTTGTCACCACGTAGATACTTAGGTACCAATTAGAATAATGTTGCATATGTGTGAATAGTTACAGTTCAAACATGAAAAATAAAATGGTGGGCCCATATTAAGGTACTCCCAGAAAAAAAAAAAAACCATAGTCAGTTGTAGCTACGAGTTAAAGTTTATACAAACAATAGCAATAAATCCCTAGAGGAATAATAAGCCCATAATAAGTCAACTACCAAAAAAGCTATGTCCACTTCACATCACTTGGATTACTTGTCGAAGACTTTTTCCACAATAGTTCAGTGCTGTTCTCGACATAATGCTCCAGGTCATTGAAAGGGTCGAGCAACAATCTTAGAGGTGTCTTCATCTTGATATGGCCCTCTTGAATCTGAGTGCAAAATTTTATAAGCAAACATCAATGACTATGGATAGATGAGTGAAGTATACCATGATGAAAAACAGATTGGATTTTACCACTCCAATAAGGTTCGCATTGAACCCTTTTCCCATGCCCATCCAGTCTTTGACCCAAGTAGCCGAGTTCGAACTTCAACTTGTATGTACACTGATGTTATGCATTGTATGTTGCTTGCTATCCTATGATGTATGTTCAACTTGCTTCCTATCTCCATGCCGATGTGTTTAGATGCTTTCTTACTCCCAGTTTCTCTGTTTCTGTTGTTAGCATGTATCTTTTATGCAAAGAACGGCGAGCAGCCAGGAGAGGAGTAACTCTGAGGAGCCGCGATTCTGTAGTTAGGATTTCCAGTTGTTTAGTTCAGTTGTATTCCGAGGATTACTTCCGAAAAGGTTATATTAGCTCTGTATGTGACATTGGGGTTGGGTTATCTTTTATGTTTTATGTTTTATGCTTATGTTTTATTTCTTTTAAAAACTTGTTTCTTTTCCGCGTTTGTTGAACTAGTTCATGCGAGACCTTTCTACCTATGGACCTTTTTATTTTAATTAAATGACGTATGCATGTTTTATAATTATTATCTCTATCTTTTATGCTTTATATAACATGCAGGGTAGAGGGTGTCACAGAAGACCCATTATAGATACCTCATTCTGGAAAGGGGGAGGCAGTGGGATGCCATTGCATTTGTCATGAGCTCATAGACTTAAAATTGGATAATTAAATGAAAGAGACTTGTATGAAAGACTGAGATTGTTTGGACACGAGAGGTGTCCTTTGTATGCTTTTATTTATGTTACTATACGATGGACCCATACGATGCACGGGTGAGATATGTGTCGGTGGTATAATTTTATATTATTCTCAGACAATACAAATGAAAAGCTGCTTTTTTTAATAGCTTTAGATAAATAAAAAGTTGTTTTTCAATAGCTTTTTCCGGTTAAAATTTAAATTTAAATTCATCTATCTTATATAAAATAATGCACACATTTTTAGGATAGTTCATTTATTGTTTTGAACCTATTTTCAACATAATGTATAAATTTTAAAATTTTATTTTAATTTTCAAGATGCAACAAATAAATAGGAAACTCTATGGAATAAAAAAATAAGTGATATCCAATACTTCTGGATAAATGAAAAATCATTGTTCTTTAATAGATTTTTCTATTCAAAATTTAAATTTTAAATTCATATTGTAATATAGCATCAGGCCCTAAATACAATACCAAAATAGTATGTGTTAATAGCTTTCTTTTGTCTTTACACTTTTTTCGGCAATATTAAGTTTAATTTGTATGTCACTGAAACAACATTTTGCAAACAATGTAGAAGCGAATTATGTTTTTGTAGAAGCGAATTATGTTTCTTGTGTGGTTTTCATATGTATCACTTAATAGTTAATAAATAACGAATTTGTATCTGCTGACTGAAAGCAAGAGCCTAAAACTCCAATCTACAAAGCTATCCATGCCAAATTGTGCGTGGCAAAGCAAAGGATCTATTGGAACAACAGTAAAATAATTTGTCTCATTTACATGGTTCCCTTGGTCATCATTTCGAAACAATTCGAGTGTAAGTTGAGATGAATCACAATAACACATAACCATTGTAAGTTGTAGAAAACAACTTGGTTTACCCTAAACAATCTCAACATTAATAAAGGTTCAACTACAGTGAAACATTTTTGTTGTCATAAAATTCCACAATTCAAATATTAATTAACCTAATTGTGTCATCCCTCGACTTTATATCCAATGCATTTGACACCGCCAGAGAATACTTCTCATCCTTATAGTTCCTCTTCCTATTCAAAAACCAGTATAGGATCTTGAATTGCCGAGGGTTGGCAACCACAGTCATCAGATTATCCAAGTCAGTAACACTTAGCTCACCAGCTCTGCCAACAACAACAAAAATAATAATAATAAATCAAAAGCTCATTTCTATAAAGTACATGCAAAATCAAATCCAAAGCTATAAGATATAAATCGCAAGCCAGTAAATCATATCACTCTTATCTAAAAAATAAAGTAAAGACCAATGATGATGAGAAAAAAAGTGACAAAGAAAGTAAACATTTTTTTCATGTCAACATCAGCCTTCTTGCAGACAATGTTAGGAAATCGCCTTCCAAAGAAAAAGTAAGGAAACAAAGAATGAAATTTTAAGAGAGAGGAAAACCTCGTTTCAATTTCTTGATAAGCCTTTTGCTTAAAGTGAGCTTGCTACTTTCATCTCACAATTTCAAAGTTGATTTCCTACAACATGCAATATATAAATAACTTAAGATTAAGATCACTCTAAAATGAGAAGCAATATTCTGATTCCCGTTGAAAACCATCCTAAAGCTCAAGTATTAGAAAATTAAATTTGCAAATGATAAAATGACCAAAACAGAACACAATAAATGCCACAAAATAATATGTCCGAAATAAAATATACAATAGGACTAAACATGCAAACCATACAGGATTACATAGAGCCACATTAAGCAAATATTCTTAAGTCATAAAGAGACAACTTGTGCAGCCTTTTTACTTTTCTTAACCTTCATCCTCAACAGATACTTACTATTCGTATGACTATTATGAAGATATTGACATGTAAGTTTGACAAAGCAACAGATGTTCTAGATAAAATAAGCCTTTAATCAAATTGATTATTCTATTTCTATAGTTCTTCATAAAAAAAAATCTTGGTAAACAGCTTAATTAATATTAAACAAACATAGCAGGGCATAAAAGAGGTGGTAATGGTGAACTACCTTTTGGCAGCACCTAGTTGTTCAAGCACATCAAGTGTTTCAAGTTCTTTTACTATCAAATCCTTCTCCAACTTTGCTGCTTGTTTCTCCACTTTATTTATGTTGAAGTCTACCCATGTTTTCCCTTTATCTTGTCGAAAACTGATATGTCCCACATGGATGAGAACTCAAATAAAAAAATAGATGAGAATGCAAAATCTGAGGCGAAAACTAAAACAAATTGTTTTATTATATAATAATAATAATAACAAAAACTTAATAGTAAATCATGTATATATTATACTCATAAAATAGTTAATTCTATCAATAAGACAAATTGTTCACAACTTGAATGCCAACAAACAAAACTAATTGCATACATCTTCTAATAATTGTATACAACGTCATGATCAATAAGCTAGAAATAAAGAAAATATAAAATACATACTCTATACTATATAACTGAACAAAGCACATGAAAGTAGCCAACAATTGATGTTCATTTGCTTCTTGTCCTTTTCTTTCTTTAACTACTCACTATGATTAATAAGGTGCATGTTCATTAAACCTTAATTTTCAAGGGGGAAATTCCTTACTTTTGAAAAGTTATCTCAACATGATAACTTGATAATTCATTAAAATGTGCATACAAAGTACTTTGAGTGGTTCAAAAGACCAAGGACATAGAGTTCGATAAACCTGTTAGAAGTTTTACAACCCAAGTAGTTCTAAAAGATTGCAATGGAGTAAGAAGATTATAAACTTCCAACATAAATAATATCATCTGCTAGATCTTATCAATTTCACTACTTACATAGAATTTGCCTCACGCAGTTCGGATATGAATTATGAAGATGCAAAATTCCATGTCTATATTCACTTAACAAATAACTTATAAGCAAACATAAAAATGACTTAAAGCAAAAATCTAAAAGCTTACACTCATCCTATCATGAATGCAAAAACATATTTCCCTGTAATCACTAACCCATCAATCCACATTGTGGAAACACTATAAAAAAGCAAGCACCCTTCTCAACTATGTAGTAGAATAAAAAATATATATAACCACACTTCTTAATTCGGCAAAGAATAGAATATAGAATATATAGAATAGAATAAACAATTCATAAAAGCCATATATTAAATCTTTCATCTTCTTTCTTCATAAAAGTAGTGGTAGCAGTAAGTAACCAACTGCATGAATTTTTTCATTCATAAAATTTATCAAATAATTTATTTATAACAAATAAATTAACAAAATTATAGTGTAAAATAAAGACCAAACCATCATAACTGTGCATTAAAATCAGAGTCATTTGACATAGAACATGGGCAGACAACAACTATGATTTGAAAACTATGATTTCATTGAGGCATTTCATCTAACAATATGCGGGCATCACAAAACCGGTGCAAAACCCTCCACCAAATCATGTACTAAAGCAAACCAAAACATTATCAAAGAAGGTTGATACCTAGAAGTTGTGAAAGGCACGAAGAAGAAAGCTTTTCCAACCCCCCATGAACCATGTCCTCAGCTAAACCATCTTTTGGTAGGCTACTAACTTTCTTCGATAAACCCTCATTAGGTGATTTCAGGAAGCAATGATCGGTAAGACACAGCTGTCCTTTATCATTTATTCGCAATCCATTCTTATAACCATTAGAGAGAATGTCAAACATACAACATGGTAAAACTAAATATTGTGAAACCATTAAAACTTTTCCTTCTTACAACAAATTTACGTATTTCATCACGAAGCATATAAAGAAGGAATTAATCGAACTAACTAACAGTACACACACTAAGTTATACTTTTTTTCTTCTATGTGAGTATCATCCTTACTCTCATGGTTGTAGGCATAAACATCCTCGCTTGCTTCGATTCTCCTCCCACAGTTCCATTCAATTTCATACTCTCGATCTCTTCATTCAAACACTGGGACTTTCAACAGTGGCTTGTTTAGATAGAATCCAATTAAGTAATACAATTTAAACTCTCTTGGAACTTCAACCACCGTGCAGGTCTCATTTAATTGAAGCATGTAACATAACTCTTCAACTTTTTATTTTAAATTTCTAAACCCACCTACATCGGTAATTGCATATGCATTAGTTTTTATAAAACCACTTACCTCGTTAATAGCTGAGCCATTAATTTATTTGTTAATTAATAACTTAAAAAAATATTAAATTAGAAATTTAAATAAAATTACCAAAAAGGGTTGCATTTTGGAAGGAAAAAAGGCCCTCAATGACTGCTACTTTTATATATATAAAGATAAAGATTTGCACTCCCTTGGAACTTCAACCACCGTGCAGGTCTCATTTAATTGGAGCATGTAACATAACTCTTCAACTTTTTATTTTAAATTTCTAAACCCACCTACATCGGTAATTGCACATGCACTAGTTTTTATAAAACCACTTACCTCGTTAACAGCTGAGCCATTAATTTATTTGTTAATTAATAAATTAAAAATATATATTAAATTAGAAATTTAAGTAAAATTACCAAAAATGGTTGCATTTTGGAGGGGGGAAATGTCCGCCAGTGGCTGCTACTTTTATATATATAAAGATAAATATTTACACTCCCTTGGAACTTCAACCTCCGTGCAGGTCTCATTTAATTGGAGCATGTAACATAACTCTTCAATTTTTTATTTTAAATTTCTAAACCCACCTACATCGGTAATTGCACATGCATTAGTTTCTATAAAACCACTTACCTCGTTAACAGCTGAGCCATTAATTTATTTGTTAATTAATAACTTAAAAAAATATTAAATTAGAAATTTAAATAAAATTACCAAAAAGGGTTGCATTTTGGAAGGAAAAAAGGCCCTCAATAACTGCTACTTTTATATATATAAAGATAAAGATTTGCACTCCCTTGGAACTTCAACTACCATGCAGATCTCATTTAATTGGAGCATGTAACATAACTCTTCAACTTTTTATTTTAAATTTCTAAACCCACCTACATCGGTAATTGCACATGCACTAGTTTTTATAAAACCACTTACCTCGTTAACAGCTGAGCCATTAATTTATTTGTTAATTAATAAATTTAAAATATATATTAAATTAGAAATTTAAGTAAAATTACCAAAAATGGTTGCATTTTGGAGGGGGAAAATGTCCCCCAGTGGCTGCTACTTTTATATATATAAAGATAAAGATTTACACTCCCTTGGAACTTCAACCTCCGTGCAGGTCTCATTTAATTGGAGCATGTAACATAACTCTTCAATTTTTTATTTTAAATTTCTAAACCCACCTACATCGATAATTGCACATGCATTAGTTTCTATAAAACCACTTACCTCATTAACAGCTGAGCCATTAATTTATTTGTTAATTAATAGCTTAAAAAATATTAAAAAAGAAATTTAAGAAAAATTACAAAAAAGGGGTTGCATTTTGGAGGGAAAAAATGCCCCTAGTGGCTGCTACTTTTATATATATATAAAGATAAAGATTTGCACTCCCTTGGAACTTCAACCTCCGTGCAGGTCTCATTTAATTGGAGCATGTAACATAACTCTTCAATTTTTTATTTTAAATTTCTAAACCCACCTACATCGGTAATTGCACATGCATTAGTTTCTATAAAACCACTTATCTCGTTAACAGCTGAGCCATTAATTTATTTGTTAATTAATAGCTTAAAAAATATTAAAAAAGAAATTTAAGAAAATTTACAAAAAAGGGGTTGCATTTTGGAGGGAAAAAATGCCCCTAGTGGCTGCTACTTTTATATATATATAAAGATAAAGATTTGCACTCCCTTGGAACTTCAACCACCGTGCAAGTCACATTTAATTGGAGCATGTTACATAACTCTTCAACTTTTTATTTTAAATTTCTAAACTCACCTACATCGGTAATTGTAACATCCATTAGTTTATGTGTAGTTTACATATGGTGATTAGGTTTAGGACTTGAATTACATTTTTGAGATGTGGTATGAGGCATGGAGACCTTTGCATGTTAAGTACGCAGCTTTTCCGTGTGAGTTTGAACATAGAGACCAATTATGGTTTCCCGGTTAGTGTCTTTTAGATATTTGAGGGTGGAACAATAAATTTGGAGTTAGAGATGAGATTAGGCATTTTTGATGGTTAGATATTGTTTATTAGGTCTTGAGGAGCCTATATCTCAAATTTGAGGTCAATCGGACTTCAAACGAGCTCTGAACACAAAGAAACACCCAGGGTCAACATTGCTGACCCGAGGCCACGCTGAGCGTGGGTAAGTCACGCTGAGCGTGCGAAAGTGGTGCCATGCACGAGGACACGTGGCGGGTGACGTGGCACGCATGCATGCAAGCTGATGGACGCTCCCACGCTGAGCGTGGAAAACTCACGCTGAGCGTGAGCGTCAGGAATTGGAAAAAAAAATAATAAGGGCTCAAGTGCATTCACTTGAGCCATTTGATATGAAAACAGAGAGTGAAGCTGAGAAATTTGAGAGAACAGAGAGGAGAGTTTAGAGAGAGAGGAGGGAGAGTTCTAGAGAAAAAGACAAAGAGAAAGGAGGAAGAAGACAACTTCAACCTCAACCCTCCATTGCTGAACTTGAAGTTCTAGGTGAGGCAGCCTCTGTTTTCTTCTCATAATTTTTTCGTTCACCGTTAGATTTTGTCCAACTTTTAGAGGCAGGTTCGTCACTAAGGGTTTTTCTTATCCAACGGTTGAATTTTCTTCAGGACTTCCAGAATTCGAGTTATTCAACTCAGAAGCAAGGAGGAAAGCCAACCCGGGTAGCCCCTGACCAGCCACATTGGAAGGCTCGATCCAGACTCGTTTACCGTTGGATCGTGTTGAAATTTTTAGAGAAGGTAAAGGAGATGTATTTATTTTAACTGAACGGTTGAATTTATGAATAGAGGTCTATATTGTATTTTTCGAAGCCAAAACAGAGGCGGGTTTAACAATATTGTTGGCAGATTTTGAGTTTCTAAGTTGGGTTTTCAAACTTTGCCTTTTGGTGAAATTTTGGAGGATCGGAGGCCTCGGCTGAAGTGAGACAGAGTCGTGAGAAGTCGGGAAGGAGTCGTCTCGCTTCGTTTTCGTAGCCATACGTTTTTCAGGTGGGGGAAAGAAACCATTTAACGTCGGAAACGGCGCAGTTACATTTAGTTCGATAATGGCGTAGGGCGACCTAAACCCTACTCGAGAGCGAGTAACGGACAATGTCCATGTCACATTGGGGACTACTTAGTGGTACCAATGATGATATTGAAATTGTGCGTTTATCGTCGTTACGATAAAAATATATTATTCTGTTACTTTATGACTGGCTGTTGTGACTGCTTGGATTGATTGCGTTATTATGATGATTGATGACTGATAATGAGTGTTGGTATTTCCTATTAAAATTATTATTATTGTTATTATTATTATTAAAATTATTATTGTTATTATTATTATTATATTGGAATTGATGCCATGATTGATATGATGACATGATGCCATGATTAATATGATGATTTGATGGAATAATGTTATGATGCCATGAGTGTAATGATTATGAGTAGAGTTTGAGTAAGTGATGAGATATGATGAGCATTGATGATGTATTGGGGAAATCATACTTTATGTGTTAGTAGTGCCTAACCGAGACGATTGACGTTATATGATGATGAGATTTTATTGAGGTTATTTATGAGGTGATGATGAGCGGTTAGGGCACTAGGGGGTGACCTGAAACATGGTCTGTGATATGTGGACCTGAAACATGGTCGCTTTGTGGACCTGAAACATGGTCGTTGGGGTCTATTCCTCGGAGGGAGAATTCCCGGGGTCTAGGCTAACGACGGACCGTCCCAGACATGATTTCATTTTAGTTGCAGCTATAGTTCATGCGTTGCATGAGCACCCTGGCCGGGGTCCAGAGGTGTGCACCGGTTGTGTAGCTATAGTGCCATTGCTTTGCATGGGCACCCTCCAGCCGCGGACGAGGGTGTGCGCCGGGGCCTCTGGGACGTGTCGATTGTTGTGATATCCAGATATGGCCGACTACCTGAGAAGATTCATATAGCATTTGCATTGCATCATGATGGGAGTAGAGGAAAGACCCTAGATGTGGATTGAGGATGTTTGTGTTATATATATATAAACTATATTTTGGGAGATGGATGTTTATCGTGCTGTTATAGAATTAAATGTCGCTAAACCCTTTCCACGTTTGATGTTATATGGCTTCTTATCCCCTTTTCTTTTGTTGTATGTTTGTACATATATGTTTTGTATATCAGATCCAGATCGTGTTGATGGCGCACTGGGATCATCCGTGGATGACTCAGGACCCGGGGTTCCCCCTCTCGGGGACCTTTGAGGTGGAGTGCTTAGATTCGAACGGGTGGCTCGTGGACCCAGTCACTCGCTTCGTTATGTATACGAGTCCTACGTCCATCACCTCCGGGTTCGGACAGGGAGCGCCGATAGGATTCGTCGGCACGTTCCGCTTTGGCACTACCCTTCGTTTCCAGGTAGGACAGCCAGATGGACACATACCGCCGATGTCGTCGATGCCAGGCATGGCCCCAGATCCCTTCATGGTACCCTTTGAGGTACTAGTTCCAGGACTTGCACCGGCACCAGCACCAGGACCCGAGTTGGCACCTATCCAGGAGGAGGACCCGGTTGCCCCCGCCCAGGACCTGGCACCCCTTCCAGATGTACCAGCGCCTCCAGAGGTCCGGACTACGGTTTCAGAGTCTTCTCGAGTATCTACCAGACAGTTTCATCCCCGTGATAGTAGACTTTACCGACAAAGGTTTCAGAGGCAGTCGAACAGGAGCTCGTCCAGTGAGAGCGGAGGAGTGTCCGGACCTGCCAGACCATGGGATGCAGACGAGGGTGGTAGTATTTGATGGCTCGGGCCAGTGCCATCTGTATAGGTGTGAGTCAGGTTTTGTTGTATTTTGAGAGGGGATGGGGTGTGGAGAGAATCGGCGAGGCATCTTCCCTTTTTATCTTTTGACGTATTTTCTTTATCTTATGCATCACCGTTTTGTATATATTTCGGGATCCTACTGATGGGAATCCCTTGACAGTTATGTATTAGGAGATGATGTATATATTTATCTATATATATATATGTGTGATGTATGTTGATGTATCTGCATGATTTATAGCTACCTTTTTAGTTTTAAATTTTCTGCTATTTTTGAATATACACGCTTAACGATAATAACGAAATTAGGCTTTAATATTTTGGGTTTTGCTTTAATGGGACGTTGGGGCGTCTCAGTAATTGCACATGCATTAGTTTTTATAAAACCACTTACCTCGTTAACAGCTGAGCCATTAATTTATTTATTAATTAATAACTTAAAAAAATATATTAATTTAGAAATTTAAGTAAAATTACCAAAAATGGGTGCATTTTGGAGGGAAAAAATGTCCCCAGAGACTGCTACTTTTATATATAAAAAGATTAGAGATAATGTCAAACATACATCATGGTAAAACTAAATATTGTGAAACCAATAAAACTTTTCCTTCTTACAACAGATTTACGTATTTCATCACGAAGCATATAAAGAAGGAATTAATCGAACTAACTAACAATACACACACTAAGTTACAGTTTTTTTTCTTCTATTTGAGTATCATCCTTACTCTCATGGTTGAAGGCATAAACATCCTCGCATGCTTCAATTCTCCTCCCACAGTTCCATTTAATTTCATACTCTCGATCTCTTCATTCAAACACTGGGACTTTCAACAGTGGCTTGTTTAGATAGAATCCAATTAAGTAATACAATTTGCACTCCCTTGGAACTTCAACCACCGTGTAGGTCTCATTTAATTGAAGCATATAACATAACTCTTCAACTTGTTATTTTAAATTTCTAAACTCACCTACATCGGTAATTGCACATGCATTAGTTTTTTAAAACCACTTACCTTGTTAACAATTGAGCCATTAATTTATTTATTAATTAATAACTTAAAAAATATATTAAATTAGAAATTTAAGTAAAATTACCAAAAATGGTTGCACTTTGGAGGGAAAAAATGCCCCCACTGACTGCTACTTTTATATATATAAAGATAAAGATTTGTACTCCCTTGGAACTGCAACCACCGTGCAGGTCTCATTTAATTGGAGTATGTAACATAACTCTTCAACTTTTTATTTTAAATTTCTAAACCCACCTACATCGGTAATTGCACATGCATTAGTTTTTATAAAATCACTTACCTCGTTAATAGCTAAGCCATTAATTTATTTGTTAATTAATAACTTAAAAAAATATATTACATTAGAAATTTAAGTAAAATTACCACAAAGGGGTGTATTTTGGAGGGGGAAAATGGCCCTAATGACTGCTACTTTTATATAGAAAAAGGTGTGGACTGGTAATGATGAATTATTTCTATTTGATGATGTTATGACTTGTGTATGAATTTCATGAGATTGGATTGCTTATATTTAATTTATATAAATATTTTGAGTTACATTATTTTGAAAATAAGCGGATACCATGGATGATTTTCCAGTTATCGCGCTGGCTAATAACATGTTTTTTTTTTTGGGAAAATCTTTTATAACTTGTTTTTATTCTCTGGGATTCCCATCTTATTATTATTATTATTTTCAGGGCACGAGGCGATACAGTCGAGATGAATGAGACTTGAAGACCATTTTTAGTTTATTTAATTTCTTGTTATTAGTTAGTATTGTTTTGAACCAAAAGCTAGTTGAGGCTAACCATGTTATCTTTCATCGTTAGGATATTTTCTAGTAGATGCTTGATTTTGAGGCATTTTAAAAATTTAATGTATGGATTTCATTAACCTTCTTTATTGTCAATTTATCAAGGTATTTTTTTTCAGACTTATATTATAATGTGATATTTTATTTGAAAATTCTTATTTGAAAAGGCGTTTTAAAGGATTTTCTTTGCACTTTTGATTTGGTTACTAATTTAACGAGGGACGTTACACCGTTGCCATTCCTAACCAATATACGGAAATATATATAACATGAATTCAAATTTTACAGCTAAAGAAAGAAAGATTACTTACTTTAAATAAGATTAAATAAAGTCAAAATCGATTCAATGAATAAAAATGAGGTCAACAAATTGGACTGAGTCTAACAACACCTAAATATTATAAGTTATAAGGATGCACAATCTTGTTAAAGTATATAACATGGATCAATGATATAGCAAAAATTGGTAGGGCAATGGCCTAACATCTTTATAGTTCTTTGCAATAGCAATAGACATGGTTAAAAAAATTCATGCCTAAAGTGTGATCAAAAGACTAAACTTTTATCATAAATTAACTTCACATAAATCATAATTAAATCAACAAGAAGGAAGAGGTTGGGGATTTGTTGAAGGTAAACAACATAATGGTAGTGTAAAATGAGCATCCAATTGATTTTTTCATAAGAAAATCTCATAAGTTAAAATTTAGGAAGAATGAGTCTTGAAAAAGAAGAATTTGGGGAATAGATATCAATTAATAGACCGGTGTTGAGAGAGCGTTAAATTTTAGGAACAACAAATCTTGTAAAAGAAGAATTTGGGGAATATGTATCAATTAATAGGCCGGTGTTAAGAGAGCATGAGGGAGAGAAGAATTTTAAATATCATAATATTAAAAGAACTATTTAATTGTCAATATTGTTACACTTATATATGGTCAAGATAAAGCACTGGGTCTTTCAGTATTTCGCATATTAGCTTCTTAGTTAGTTAAAACATTGTATTAGGTAATGGCTTTAGTCAACAAAATTGGCTTCCTTTTTCTGTCAACCATCCTCATTTCTGTGCTGTTTGTGAGTGGTGAGTTAAATCCAGTTGTAACCGTTCAAATAACCAACAAGTTGTCAAATTCTGATCAGCTTGGCGTTGATTGCAAAGAAAAGGATCATGATCTTGGCTTTTATGGTTTGAAAATCAATGAGACTTATAGTTTCAAGTTTGAACCTTCTTACTGGTTTGATAGAACTCTATACTTTTGTAAATTTAATTGGATAGAGGGGTTTCATTATTTTGACATTTATATTCAAAAAAGGGATAATTATTGCTCATATCCACATTACATCTGCAACTGGGAAATACTCGAATCAGGGCCATGTAAGATTGATGAAGGTAAACGTGAATGCTTTAAATGGAATGATGAAATTAAAGTGTAATTTGCTTTTATAAGCTTTTTTGCTAAGTCTCGATATGTTGGGAATAATTCAATAAAATAATATTCGAGTTCGAGTTTAGTTCTTTTTTTTTTTTTTTGAGGCAATTTTTGTTTTAGTTCTATTTTAGTTCTTGATACATGGCATATTTCGATTTTGACATATTTTGTGTATTTTATTCCTCATAGATTGGACAATGCACTCTTAGCTGTTTCTCTTTGCATGTGATGTCCTATCTCTACATAATTAGTTGACTCATAAAAAAAAGGGTTTAAATAAGTGGATTTTAGGAGTGTGGTGGCAGGCTCAATAAAGATGGAAGTTGGAGGAGGGATGGCGCAAACAATTTTATCAATGGAGGAAGATAATGAACGAATTAAAAGAGCTATCGAGTCATGTTGAGATGAAGAAAAAAATAATGGATATGTTGAAGTTGACACAAGGAAACACAAGAATGGGAGTTGAATTGTGTTTCTTAACACTTTTTGAAAAACCTTTCAAAACATTTTGCAAGCATGCTTGAAGTTAAACACACACAATAAAATCTCTTTAAAGAAGAGTTAATAAACTCAATATTAAATCCCCAGATGTTAGTTTGAAATAAACTTAAAGGAGTTAAGGGATAAGAGGATCACTACACTAGGATATATCCTGGTTCACTATTTTCCAACCGACAGCTATGTCCAGTCCCTTTTCCTTAAAGGTTTTCTCCACTATTATCAGACAGCTTACAAGTATTATTTACACTTGCCTCTTCAGGCTTACAAGATCACAAGTATTCAACATCTCTCCAGGCATTCAAGTATATTTTTTTTTAGTAAAGCCTCTTCAAGCTCTCTCTAACTTAAGAGATATGAATTTTTCTTAAAAACAATTCACTATGTGTGAACATATGAAAGTTTAAGTTCAGAGAAGATTGCAATGAAAATTCTCAAGAGAAGTTCGAGCAGAGTTTTGGTACTTTGAATAATCAAAGCTTCATTGTTTTCTTTTGTTGGAATTAACAGATAGTGTATGGGTAGGTACCAATAAATCATAGTTATTGATGTACCTAGTAAGTCACATATTCATGTATCTAGGTAATCTCCAAGCACATTTCTCCCTGTCGGCACGTGAAAGCCACGCGCCACCTTCCTGTCACCGAAACCCCCGCGCGCTCGCCCATATCTGCTCGTCGGCCTTTCGTCTTCCTGTCTAGGTGGTCAGTTCTTCGTTTGTTCAACATTTTGACAAGCGGGTCTCCTCCACTTTGGTGCTCTGTTTTTGGTCTCATCCAGTTTATGTATCTTTAATTCCTGGTCCTAGCTTGCTGGTCTGTTCACTTCCTTAGGTGTTAAATGGCTTCAAACTCTCAGAAAACTGATGGTCCTGCCTTCTCTATCTCTGGAACACCAACAATCACTTCAGAAAAATTGAATGGTAAAAATTATTTTGTACGGTCAGCCTCTGTAGAACTTTGGTTTCTTGGTCAAGGATATCATGAACATCTAGAAAAATCCTCAGAGAAAATTTCAGTAGAAAATCACGAGCAGTGGAAGAAACTGACTATCAACCTTGTGCTCTCTTGTGGCAATCTGTGGAGCCAACCATTCTCACAAATTTCAAAGCCTTCAAAACTTGTCACTCTTTCTAGGAAAAGGCTCAAAATGTCTTTGCTAATAACATTCAGCAATTGTATGATGCTGCACAAAATTGGCCACTCTTAAACAAACTGATCATGACATGGTTACCTATGTTTCGAAAACCCAATCTGCAATAGAGGAGTTAAAATTATATTGGGAAGCTGATAAACTTGAAGATATGAAGAAGAAACTTGATAACTTGTATATGGTGTTGGTTCTACGAGGAATGCATCCAGATTTTCATCATGTTCGTGACCAATTCTTAACTAGCCAAGAATTTCCTTCATTATAGAATCTAACTACTCGACTCCTTCGGGTCCCCTCATCAAAAACAGTAGCAAATTCAGTTGACAGTATTAAAACTTCTGCCATGGTTTCTAATCGAGAGGGACGAGGTGGTCATGGAAACCGAGGAGGACGAGGTGGAAGAGGAGGTCGCCCTCAATGTTCTTATTGCAAAAGAATGGGCCACACACAAGACACTTACCATTCTATTCACGGATTCCTTGGAAGATCTGTGAATATTTCTAAGTCTAAAACATCGGAGATAAAGTTTTTGGAAGCCGATTATCAAGAGTATCTTCAGCTAAAAGCTGCCAAGGAACCTCAAACCTTATCTGTTATCGGAGCGCATAACTCCACTGCTTGCATTTCCCAATCTGGTAACAATCAAAGTCCATGGATAATTGATTCAGGTGCCTCTGATCACATTGTTGGTAATGGTTCTTTATTCTCATCCATCTCTTCTCCTAAAATTCCTCATTTCATTATTCTACCTGATGGTTCTAGAGTCGCAGCAACATGAATCAGTCATGTATCACCCACTTCTTCTTTGTCTTTAAATTCTGTTTTGTTCATACCTGGATGTCCTTTCAATGTAATATCTCTTAGCCAGCTTACTCGTTCACATAATTGTTTAGTAACATTTGATGCTAACTCCTTTGTCATACAGGAATGTGGTATGGGTCGAACGATTGGCGTAGGACATGAATCTCATGGTCTTTACTACCTCAAGCCTAATCCTTCTTGGGTTTGCAGTGCTGCCGCATCACCAAAACTGCTTGGGACACCCACATTTGTCTAAGTTAAAAATAATCGTTCCAAGCCTTGAAAAAATAAAACCCTCACTTGTGAGTCATGTCAACTAGGAAAACATGTTCATTCTTCTTTTAGGAATGTTGAAAGTCGTGTTGATTCCCTTTTTTCAGTTATTCATTCTGATATATGGGGTCCTAGTCCCGTTTCTTCTATGGGTTATAAATATTTTGTTACCTTCATTAATGAATTTTCTCAATGTACTTGGGTTTTCTTAATGAAAGAACGATATGAAATTTTGTCCATTCTCACTTCTTTTGTTAATGAAATTAAAAATAAATTTGGTAGGACAATTAAGATCCTTAGAAGGGATAATGCAAAAGAATTTTTCTCTCCTGCTATGTCTTCTTTTTTATCATCACAAGGCATTCTCCAGCAATCCTCTTGTCCTCATACCCCTCAACAGAATGGCATTGCTAAAAGGAAGAATATACATTTTGTTGAGACTACTCAGACATTATTACTCCATGCAAATGTACCTTGTAACACCCCGTTTTTTGTTAAGTGCTTATATGTATGCTTTTTTGTTTGGTTAAGCCTTAGGACATAGCTTAGAATTGTTGTTGAGGGGCTAAGTGGGATTTATAAGCTTCAAATCTCATTCTGGTACATGAGCTCGGCCATGCTCATGTCCAGCACGCCCGTGCTCAAGACTGTGTCTTGTGACCGTTTGGATCACAAGCACAGCCATGCTTAATAGGAAGCACGACCGTGCAAGGGATTGGCGTCGCGGAGACACTAATGTAAGCACGCCCATGCTTAGTAAGGTGCACGGCTATGCTCGGGTATGAAGCTTATAAAATGGCACAGAAACCGAGGGTTGCGTTTTAAACCTTATTTTGGCACAAACAGAAACCCTAGTGTGGCTACACCTCTGTTTTTCCCTATTTTCTCTAAAACCATTGCATTGTTGGAGTTTTAAAGACTCTTGGGAACTTCTAGTTAGTTTGTGCCAATCCTAGAAAGGTAATAGTTCTTCTCTTTTTGGTTTCCTTTTCTTGTTCTTTGAATTGGAAACTAATTGGTTAAAATTGTTGTTTGACCAAGGCTTGGAAGCTGACCGAGCTGCTTGAGGGAACGCGTTTGGTTTATCGTTTGAGCTATCACTATTGGAATCGTCATACCAGGTATGGGGAGAAGGATAGTGTAAGCATTAGGCAAGGGGGTAGCGTAAGATGAGGGGTTCCCATAGCCCCATTGTGGTTAACTATTTTCAATGCCATGTTATATTTGATTATGTTCATTTGGATTAATTGCTATAATTGTTATTTGGTTAATGGTGTGTCTGTTATGATGCCTAATTGATGTATCTGTTTTAATGCCAATTTATGAATGATGATTAATTTGTTTATTCTATGATTAACTAGTGGAGTTGTGCTGTTTATGTCATGAACATTGTTGGTTGATAATGTTGTTATGAGTGTTGGCTGAATGTATGTTCGTTGATGTTGGGATGTTAATAAGATCCCAATTGGTAAATAGGACTCTTAATTAACATAACGGTTAAGGGAATAATTCCCCTAATGTTTCATAAAACATAGACTTAATAGTGAGAGGTGAGTTTCATATCAAATGGTTTAGCCAAGACACTAGGATTTGATTTAAGAGTGTTCAGGGAGATTTGACCCCAAGAACACCATGAGTCTGCCCTGAACAGTACGGCCACGCCTAGGAGCACGGCCATACTTAACTGTGGGCGTGCTCCAGTTTGAATCTGGAATATGGCCGCGCTTTGAGCACAGCCATGCAGGTCAGTGAGCACGACCGTACTCCACTTAAGTGGAAGCACGCCCATGCTGGGGTGAGCACGCCCGTGCTCCCCCTACAAAACAGAACATGGACTTATTGGAATTAAGGGGTGTTGCACCCCAATTATCCCCAAATTATGAAATAATACACCAATCGGATGATGACAAGCTCGATAACTTAATTAAAGATTAATTAAGCTAGTTAAGATTAAGAAGTTGGTTAAGCCGGTGCCCATGGGTTATCGCACGTTGATATGCTTTGGTGCTTTTTGGCCAAAGTGGCCTCGATGCTTTTTGGTCGAGGTGTTGATAAATTGAAGCTTGGTGCTTTTTGGCCAAGAGGGCCTTGACTCATATGGGTTAAGGTGTTTATTTGTTGTTAGTGGGGAAATATCAACATAAGGGAGGTCGTCCTAGAGTACGGCGATTTGGCCTTCAGCGGGTGGTTTACTCAAGGTTTGGTGAACCGAGCTCCCCCGTGGTGCTGCATCCGAGAGTATGGTGCATCGGCTATCCAAGGGGTTCACCCATGGTTTGGTGAACTACTGGCGTTGGTGCTTTTTGGCCAATGTGGATATGTAACTCCGAAGTTGCCTTCCTGAGATTGTTTGGATCCACATGCATAATGGAGTAGCGGAGTAGTGTTGCACCGCATAGCATATGTTGGTTGAGATAGCATGTTGATGTGATTATGTATATGTTGTTGCCTATATATATATATGTTGTATATTGCTATGCCATGCTATGATGTATGTTCATCTTGCTTCCTATCTCTATGCTGATGAGTTTATATGTTTTCTTACTCCTCGTTTTCTCTTTTTCTGTTGTTGGCATGGATCTTTTATGCAGAGGACGACGAGCAGCCAGTGGAGGAGTGACTCTGAGGAGTCGTAACTCTTTATTTAGGATTTCCTAGTTTTCTAGTTGTTAGTTGTTTAGTTTGTTTCAGTTGTATTCCGAGGATTTTATTCCGAAACGGTTATACCAACTCTATATGTGACACCGGGGTTGGGTTATGTTTTATGCTTTTGATGTTCATGTTTATGTTTTACCTTTTTAAAACTATGTTTCTTTCCGCATTGAGAGGTTGCAATGTGGTCCTTTCTATCAAGTTTTTATTCTATGAAAAAATGCATGTTTTTATCTTACCTCTTTTATTTAAAAGTTTTATATATAACATGTGGGGTAGAGGGTGTCACATACCTGTCCGACATTGGGTGATGCGGTTTTGACAGCCTATTTTTTGATAAATAGGATGCCTTCGTCCTCTATTGACAATAAAATACCACATCCCATTCTGTTTCCTAAAGAACCATTATTTCATGTTACTCCACATATTTTTGGATGCACTTGTTTTGTTCATGACTTGTCTCCAGGTCTTGATAAGCTTTCAGCTCGAGGCATCAAATGTGTCTTCCTTGGATATTCCAGATTACAGAAAGGATACCATTGTTACTCTCCTGTTAACATTTAGTGGTATCAGCGCAGGTCTGTCCTATTAGGCCGTTGTATGAGTCTGTTGTGAGTCTGTTGTGTGATCTTGTTTGAATTGCCTATATTTATATGGGCAATGATGCTTAGTGTTATGAGCTGTTAGCTTTTCCTGCTTTAAGTTCACTCCATTAACAAGATGCTTTGAGCATTTACAGGAACTTATGGCAGGAAGAGGAGGCAGAAATGATCAGGCATCCGACGCGTTGGCACTCCTTGCCAATGGGATAGGGCAAGTTCAGAACAACAACAACAAAGGGCCGGCTGAGTTTCAGGGTCTCGGCAAGTTCTAACGGAATAATCCGCCATCTTTCAAAGGAGCTTACGACCCCGAAGGTGCTCTGTTGTGGAAAGGGAGATAGAGAAGATCTTCCAACAATGGACTGCAATGATCAGCAGCGAGTTATCTTTACCACTTTTATGCTCGCTGAGGAGGCTGAGCACTGGTGGGAGAATTGTCGTCAGAGGATGGTGGCTGAGGGCACGGCGGTCACGTGGGTTATTTTCAGAGAGGTTCTTGGAGAAATATTTTCCTGCAGAAATTCCTGATAAGAAGGAGATGAAATTCTTGGCGCTGAAGCAAGTGACTATATTAGTAGGAGAATATGCGGCAAAGTTCGAGGAGTTGGCTAGGTATTACACACTATATCAGTTTATGACTGAGGATCGTTCTAAGTGTGTAAAGTTTGAGGATGGCCTTCGCCCAGAAATCAAGCAGGTGATCAGTTACCAGGAGATCAGAGTCTTCCAAACCTTGGTGAACAAGTGTAGGATCTTTGAGGATGCCTACAAGTCCAAAGTGGCCAGTTTCAAGGGTTCAGATAGCCAGGGCAGCAGGAAGACCGAGCAGAAGGATAAGGGCAAGCAGTGTTACGGTCCAGCCGGACGAGATTTCAAACAAAGTGGTAGGAAGCCACGGTTTTCTTATGATAGGTCTAGGGGTGGGAACTCTAATACCCCTAGGCCCATGAAGTGCGGCAAGTGTGGCGCACCAGATCACTTCAGTGCAAGGAATCAGAAGTCATCTGCTTTAGGTGTGGCAAGCCTGGCCACATCAGCCGAGAGTGTGGAGGAGCAAAGTCAGAACCTCCAAGTGCTAGCAAGAGTCAGCAGTCTCAGGCTAATCGACTGAAGACAACTGGGAGAGTCTTTACTCTTAGTGGAGCTGAGGCCTCCGAGTCTGAGGACTTATCCAAGGTATGAGCTTAATTGATGGAACTCCTTTAATTGTCTTGTATGATTCGGGTGCTACACACTCGTTTATATCACATGATAGGGTCAAGAATTTAAATTTGCCTGTTACCTTTCTTGAGTATGATTTGATTGTTTCCACACCCACAAACAAGCTTGTTGGTAGAACTTTTACTGTTGATCTTGTATGCTTACCTTTAAAACAGCTTGACATCATTCTTGGCATGGACTGGTTATCTTCCAACCACGTCCTTTTGAATTGTTTTGATAAGACCTTAGTCTTTGGCACTCCTGTGGAGTTTAAGGATCCTAGATTTCTCTCTGTCAACCAAGATGAGGCTTCTATGAAAGAAGACGTCCAAGTGTACATGATGTTATCTTGGAAGTAGAGAGCCCTCCTGATGTTGGAAGTTTGCCTGTTGTGCGGGAATTTCCTAAAGTGTTTCCGGGGGACGATTATAACTTGCCCCTTGAGATAGATGTTGAGTTCACCATAGATTTAGTGCCTGGCACGGGCCAATATCCATAGCGCCCTATAGAATGTCTCCTCTAGAGCTAGCTGAGCTGAAGAAACAGATAGAGTATCTGATTCAGAAGCGGTTTATTAGGCCTAGCGTATCCCCATGGGGAGTGCCAGTGTTGCTAGTGAAGAAGAAGGATGTCAGTATGAGGTTGTGTGTCGACTATTGGCAGCTCAACAAGGTGACCATTAAGAATCGGTATCCCCTCCCTAGGATTGATGATCTTATGGATCAGTTGATTGGAGCTTGTGTTTTCTCGAAGATAGATTTGAGGTCAGGGAACCATCAGATTCGGGTGAAGTCTGAGGACATCCCGAAGACAGCGTTTAGGATGCGTTATGGTCACTATGAGTACTTGGTTATGCCTTTTGGTGGGACCAATGCTCTTGCGGTGATCTTTCACCCTTACTTGGATAAGTTTATGGTGGTTTTCATAGATGACATCTTAGTGTACTCCAAGACCAAGGAGGAACATGAGGAGCACTTGAGGGTTGTCTTGCAGACCCTTAAGGAGAAGCAGTTGTATGCTAAGTTGTCTAAGTGCGAGTTTTGGTTAGAGGAGGTGAGTTTCTTAGGACACATCATCTCTAAAGGTGGGATAGCCATAGATCCGGCTAAGGTAGAGACGGTGCTCCAGTGGGAAGCGCCGAAGTCCGTAACTGAGATTAGGAGTTTCTTGGCTTTAGCAGGGTACTATAGGAGGTTCATAGAAGGTTTCTCTACAATAGCTTTACCCTTGACCCGTCTCACCATGAAAGGGTAGCTCTTCGAGTGGGACTCTAAGTGTGAAGAGAGTTTCCAAACCCTAAAGGATAGGTTGACATCAGCACCAGTGTTAGTTTTGCCAGATCCTAGTAAACCTTTCGTAGTTTACTGCGGTGCTTCTAAGCAAGGGTTAGGTGGTGTGTTGATGCAGAATGGTAAGGTAGTAGCTTATGCTTCTAGGCAGTTGAAAATCCATGAGAAGAACTACCCTAACCATGACCTACAGTTAGGAGTTGTTGTTAAGTCTCTAAAATGTCTGTGTGCATTTCCCTAAGTTTTGATGAAAGCTAAACATTAGATAATGATTTTATCAACCTACTTTGTGGTTGCTAACCTGTCTACTGAGTGTACAGATCATAAAATAGCAAAACTCACATGTCTGTCCACATGTATGACAACCTGTCTGGATAAGCAAAAGTCAACCCGTCTGCTGACTAGGATTGTTGACTTTCTACAAATCAGTTTCAACCTGTCTCTGTTATGTTCTCTTACTCGTCTAAGGTTCTTCGATAGGAACTCGAGTACACGAAGCTTTTGTAAGCTGTCCCCTCAAGCAGAAGACTCTGAATCTCTCTCTCACACTTATCAAGAAAATTAGAAGGTCATTCTCTCAAGCAACCTAGGAAGTCTGAGATAACATCCAGTTAAAGAATGTTTCCAACATGCTTTATTCCCTAGTACTCTTGGTTATTACACGAAAAGGGAAATATACTCTACAAAGTACAAAAGCATTCTGCACAACTCTGATTTGGCTACTGCACGATGCATAAAGCCATGATCCTTCATGTTAGAGTACAACCAACGTCCCTATTGCGTTAATGGCTGCCCAGAACGACTCTATTGCATTTAATGAAGTTCTGCTTGAAGCCATCGTTGCAAGGAATGTCTCTAACGGATATTAAATGTTTGAAGGCTATAAATACAGAAGTCATTGAAGATGAAGACATCAGAGATTACAAAGCATTAAAGAGCCATTACTCTATTCATTCAATTCTTCATTCTTTCAATCTGTATTCTTCAATCATTTGAAGTTATTACGCAGTCTTTCCTAAGTCCACATTTAATCCACTCTCTGAGTGTTAGTGAAAGAACTGTTTGTCTGATTGTATTTATTACAAACAAACTTCTCAAAACAAACCCGTGTGAGCCTGAAGAGGCTAAGTGAGCAAAGAATACTTGTCTTGGAGCCTGAAGAGGCTAGGTGTGCAAACAATACTTGAAGTCTGTAACCTGATCAGTTATAGTGGATAAAACTTGGTGCTTCCAAGGACTGGGCGTATCTCTTTGTGTTAAAGAGTGAACCAGGATAAATAACTGTGTTAATCTCTCTTACCTTAAACTCTTTAGTTGTTTTGCTTATATTATTTGCTTTCTAACTAAGGGGTTAAAAGTGTGAATATCAAGCTTATCTGTGTGATTGTGTGCTTTTCTGTGAAAATATACCAGACAGGTGACCTATCTGTGTAAGCTGTTTTACACTTTTCTGAACCTAGCTTCTGTGTGCGAGAAGTTTTCAACTTTGTTTTAATTTCTGATAAACACAATTCAACCCCCCTTCTCGTGTTTATAGTTGTCTATTTCAGTTGTGGTGTTTGCCTTAAATATTTGGAGGCGTTACCTTTATGGAGCAAGGTTTGAGGTCTTTAGTGATCACAAGAGTTTGAAGTATCTCTTTGATCAGAAGGAGTTGAATGTGAAGCAATGTAGGTGGATGGAGTTTCTTAAAGATTATGACTTTGAGTTGACCTACCACCCAGAAAAGGCCAATGTGGTGGCAGATGCCTTAGGTAGGGAAAACCTTGCATATCTCCACTTTGATGGTTAGGGAGATGGATCTGATTGAGGAGTTTAGAGACCTGAGTTTAGCTTGGGAAGTTACCCCTAAGAGCATTAGGCTTAGAACCTTGAAGATTACCAACAGTTTGATGGATCGAGTTAGAGAGGGCCAGAAGTTAGATAAGTTTCTCTTAGACCAGAGAGAGTTGCTTACTCAGGGTAGAAACCTTAGTTTTAAGGACGAAAGTGATGGAGTTTTGAGGTTCAAAGATAGAGTTTGTATACCAGACGTCCCGGAGCTTAGAAAGTTGATCCTTGAAGAAGGACATAGGAGTTGACCGAGTGTACACCCAGATGCCACTAAGATGTATCAGGATCTTAAGCGTATGTTTTGGTGGCCTAGGATGAAAAAGGATGTAGTTGAGTTTGTCTATGCGTGCTTAGTGTGCCAAAAGGCCAAGATAGAACACCAAAAGCCTTCAGGTAAGTTGCAACCTTTGAGTATCCCAGAATGGAAATGGGATAGTATCTCCATGGATTTTGTGTCCGGACTCCCTAGGACTCCAGCTGTTTTTGAGGCTATATGGGTTGTTGTGGATAGACTGACTAAGTCCGCCCAATTCATCCCTACGAACATGGAATACCTTTCGGAAAAGTTGGCCATGTTTTACATCAAAGAGATAGTTAGGCTACATGGTGTACCCTTTGGCATAATGTCACATAGAGACCTGAGGTTTACCTCTAGGTTTTGGAATAGTTTGCAAGAGGCTTTAGGAACCAAGCTTAGGCTAAGTTCAGCTTATCATCCACAGACTGATGGCCAGTCTGAGAGAACCATCCAGTCCTTAGAGGACTTGCTTAGAGCTTGTGTGCTAGAATAGTCTGGTAGTTGGGACAAGTTTTTGCCCCTGATAGAGTTCTCCTTCAATAATAGCTTCCATTCCAGTTTTGGGATGACAACTTATGAGTCTCTTTATGGGAGGAGATGTAGGATACCCTTATGTTGGAATGAACCTGGTGACAATGTGGTGTTAGGACCAAAAATAGTGCAAGAAACCACAGAAAAAGTTAGGATGATTCAGGAAAAGATGAAAATGGCAAAAAGTAGGCAAAAGATCTACCATGACAAAAGGAGGAAGGTGCTCGAATTCCAGGAAGGTGACCATGTGTTCTTGAGAATTACCCTGACGACTGGGGTTGGTAGAGTGATGAAAGCAATGAAACTTACTCCTAGATTCATTGGTCCTTACCAAATTTTGAAAAGAGTCAGTAAAGTCGTCTACCAAATAGCCTTACCACCGTTCTTGTCCAACCTTCATAATGTTTTTCATGTGTCTCAACTCAGAAAGTGTGTTCATGACCTTAGCCACGTGATAGTACTTGACGCGATACAGTTAAAAGAGAACTTGATTTTTGAGTTATTACCTTTTTTTTGTCGAGGATAGGAGGGTGAAGCAGCTAAGAGGCAAGGAGATTCCTTTGGTCAAAGTTGTTTGGAGTGGGGCTACTGAGGATAGTGCTACATGTGAGCTGGAGAGCAAGATGATGGAAGCATACCCGCACCTTTTCAACTGAGGTGAGTAGAAATTTCGAGGACGAAATTTTTATAAGAGGGTGGAATTCTAACACCCCATTTTTCGTTAAGTGCTTATATGTATGCTTATTTGTTTGGTTAAGCCTTAAGACTTAGCTTAGAATTGTTGTTGAGGTGCTAAGTGGGATTTCTAGGCTTAAAATCCCTTTCTGGTACATGAGCACGGCCATGCTTATGTCCAGCACGCCTGTGCTCAAGGCTGTGTCTTGTGACCATTTGGATCACAGGCATAGCCATGCTTAATAGGAAGCACGACCGTGCAAGGGATTGGCGTCGCGGAAATGCTAATGTAAGCACGCCCGTGCTTAGTAAGGTGCATGGCCGTGCTCAGGTCTGAAGCTTATAAAATGGCACAGAAACTGAGGGTTGCGTTTTAAACCCTATTTTGGCACAAACAAAAACCCTAGTGCGGCTACATCTCTGTTTTTCCCTATTTTCTCTAAACCCATTGCATTGTTGGAGTTTTGGGGACTCTTGGGAACGTCTAGTTTGTCTATGCCAATACTAGAAAGGTAATAGTTCTTCCTTTTTTGGTTTCCTTTTCTTGTTCTTTGAATTGGAAACTAATTGGTTAACATTGTTGTTTGACCAAGGCTTGGAAGCTGACTGAGCCGCTTGAGGGAACGCATTTGGTTTACCGTTTGATCTATCGCTGTTGGAATCGTCATACCAGGTATGGGGAGAAGGATAGTGTAAACATTAGGCAATGGGGTAGCATAAGATGAGAGGTTCTCATGGCTCCGTTGTGGTTAACTATTGTCAATGCCATGTTATATTTGATTACATGTTCATTTGGATTAATTGCTACAATCGTTATTTGGTTAATGGTATGTCTGTTATGATGTCGAGTTGATGTATCTGTTTTAATGCCAATTTATGAATGGTGATTAATATGTTTATGCTATGATTAACTGGTGGAGCTGTGTTGTTTATGTCATGAACACTGTTGGTTGATAATATTGTTATGAGTGTTGGCTGAATGTATGTTCGTTGATGTTGGAATGTTAATAAGATCCCAATTGGTAAACAAGACTCTTAATTACATAACGGTTAAGAGGATAATTCCCCTAATGTTTCATAAAACATGGACTTAATAGTGAGAGGTGAGTTTCATATCAAATGGTTTAGCCAAGACACTAGGATTTGATTTAAGAGTGTTTAGGGAGGTTTGACCCCAAGAACACCATGAATCTGCCCAGAACAGTACAGCCACACCCAGGAGCATGACCGTTCTTAACAGGGAGCACGCCTATGCTCCCAGTTTAAATGTGGAAGATGGTCGCGCTTTGAGCACGGCCATGCAGGTCAGTGAGCATGACCGTGCTCCACTTAAGTGGAAGCACGCCCGTGCTCCCCCTGTAGAACAGAACGTGAACTTAATGGAATTAAGGGGTGTTTCATCCCAATTATCACCAAATTATGAAATAATACACCAATCGGATGATGGCAAGCAAGATAACTTAATTAACGGTTAAGTAAGCTAGTTAAGATTAAGAAGTTGGTTAAGCCGGTGCCCATGGGTTACTGCACGTTGATATGCTTTGGTGTTTTTTGGCTAAAGTGGCCTTGATGCTTTTTGGTCGAGATGTTGATAAGTTGAACCTTGGTGCTTTTTGGCCAAGGGGGCCTTGACTTATATGGGTTAAGGTGTTGATGTTGATGATGATAAACTTGGGTGCTTATTGGCCCAAGCGAAGGAGGTGGTTGCCCTTTGTTTGTTGTTGTGCCCATGCATTCACGCATCGGAGTTGTTAATGGGGAAATATCAACATAGGGGAGGTCGTCCTAGAGTACGGCGATCTGGCCGTCCGCGAGTGGTTTACCCAAGGTTTGGTGAACCGTGCGTCGGCTTTCCAAGGGGTTCACCTATGGTTTGGTGAACTGCTAGCGGTGGTGCTTTTTGGTCAATGTGGATATGTAACTCCGAAGTTGCCTTCCTGAGATAGTTTGGATCCACATGCATGATGGAGTAGTGGAGTAGTGTTGCACCGCATAGCATATGTTGGTTGAGATAGCATGTTGATGTGATTATGTATATGTTGTTGCCTATATATATATATGTTGTATATTGCTATGCCATGCTATGATGTATGTTCATCTTGCTTCATATCTCCATGTCGATGTGTTTATATGTTTTCTTACTCCCTGTTTTCTCTGTTTCTGTTGTTGGCATGTATCTTTTATACAGAGGACGGCGAGCAGCCAATGGAGGAGTGACTCTGAGGAGCCGCGACTCTTTAGTTAGGATTTCCCAGTTTTCTAGTTGTTAGTTGTTTAGTTTGTTTCAGTTGTATTCCGAGGATTTTATTCCTGAACGGTTATACCAACTCTATATATGACATCGGGGTTGGGTTATGTTTTATGCTTTTGATGTTCATGTTTATGTTTTACCTTTTTAAAACTATGTTTCTTTCCATGTTGAGACGTTACAATGTGGTGCTTTCTATCCAGTTTTTATTCTATGAAATAAATGCATGTTTTTATCTTACCTCTTTTATTTAAATGTTTTATATATAACATGCGGGGTAGAGGGTGTCACATACCTGTCCGACATTAGGGTGATGCGGTTTTGACAGCCTGTTTTTTGATAAATAGGATGCCTTCGTCCTCTATTGACAATAAAATACCGTATTCCATTCTGTTTCCTAAAGAACCATTATTTCATGTTACTCCACATATTTTTTGATGCACTTGTTTTGTTCATGACTTGTCTCCAGGTCTTGATAAGCTTTCGGCTCGAGCCATCAAATGTGTCTTCCTTGGATATTCCAGATTACAGAAAGGATACCGTTGTTACTCTCCTGTTCACAATTGTTACTATATCTCTGCAAATGTAACTTTTTGGAAGGCAAACCATATTTCTCACCCTCCATAGTTGAGTCTAATACTCTTCAGGAAGTTGTTCCTATTCCCTATCTCGGTCCATCACCTTCTTTGTAGGAATTTGAGACAATGGTCGATGCTACTCTAGATTTTCCTGACAATCCTCCACCTGAGCAGACTCAAAGATCACCCATCCTGTACCAGCATCGTCCACGACTTCCCAATACAGAACTTGAAGGTACTGTCCTACTCCAGCTGACAACCCGACTGCGAACCTACTGAAGAGAATCTTAACTTACGCATTGCTCTTAGGAAAGGTACTCGATCCACACATAATCTTCATCCTATTTATAATTTCTTAAGTTATCATCATCTCTCTCCTTCTTATCATTCTTTTGGGTCTTCTTTATCTTCTGTTTCTCTTCCTAAAAATATTTGTGAAGCACTTGATCATCCAGGATGGTGACAAGCCATGATTGATGAAATGCAAGCCATGGAGCGTAAATGTACCTAGGAGTTAGTTCCCCTTCCTCCGGGCAAGAAACTTGTTGGCTTTCGGTGGGTATATGCTATAAAAGTTGGGGCCAATGGACAAATTGATCGTCTCAAATCTCGATTGGTCGCAAAAGGTTATACCCAGATTTATGGCCTTGATTATGGAGACACTTTCTCGCCCGTTGTTGTCCAAAAAGGTGTGATGTGCAAGTATACACAGTCAAACAAGTAATATAGTGCGAATAAAGATCGTTCCCACAAGGATTTAAATGAATTGAATATAAATTCTAGTTTTAACCTTTTCTACTTAGCTTAATAAAAATAAAAAGTAATTTTAAGCAATGTAAAGTAAATGGAATAATTAGGTGCCAGAGCATTAATTAATAAACGTAAGGAATTAATAAAAACAATAAATGGGTGCTTAAAAACAGATATGGAAACAGCTAAGATTTTAATCCTCTATAATCTCCACTTTAGGGTAATTTATGCTTCAGGATGCTACAACATTTAGTCCAGGAATTTGAGAATTGCTTTCCAACAGTAAAACTGAGTTCATTAAAAGCTTCTTATTCCTAAGTTCAAATTAATTTCCCTCAGCTGTCAGATAAATACGTCCGGCTACTTAAAGATTTGAAGGCTATTCCTAGCTCATTCAACACAATTAATTTTCCAATTAATTGTTCTATCTTCATCTTCTAGTCAAGTCCACTAACTTGGTTTTTCCAAACTAACTTAGCTGATATTTCAGATCAGTTCATCAGGCTAAACTGAAATTAAACATTAAGGCAGAAAAGAATAAAATGCATAACATCCATTGCATTGAATTACCCATCAGTTTAATTACAAATTCATAGAATCCTAACTTAAGAGAATTAGCTCATAATGAGCTTAAAGATGAAACAAAACAATAAAATGGTAAAATAAAGACATAAGCAAAAATGAAATTACAGAGAGGACAAGGGAGCTGACGGCTGCTACAGTACGAGCTGCTACAGTACAAGCTTACTAAAAGCAAGGTCACACTTACTATTTGTACTACCTCCCAAAATAGGGCTACACTCTCTCTCATCCTCACTTTTTGGGCTATTACACAATTCAAATACTAAAATATTCCTTGGCCCAATTCCCAAGTACACTCAGTTGTTGCATAATATTCTCTCTTTTCCTTTTTGCACAGCGCAGCAGGTACTTTGTCTTCTAGTGACCATTAGTTTGGAAATGATTTTAGCTTGTAATGATCTACTCTCCCGATGCTGCGACATTCCGAAACATCCCAAAGCACTTCCTTCAGCAATTTACACTTCTAAATCCTGCTCAAGCTCCAACAAACTTTTTAGCAATAACAATTCATTAATTACAGCTTTTCCTGCAGTTAATAAAATCAACTCAAATATTTACTCAATCGAACAAAACTTGAGTTCTTTTCCCAAAATTTATCAAAACAAGCACAATGATTAAGCTAAAAGAATAGTAATAACTCTTATTTCTAAGAGTTATCACACCCCCAAACTTGAACCATTGCTTGTCCTCAAGTAATGACATCCAATCAAACATTATCAAACAAAATCAGAATAGTATAAGCAAAATCCATGGCAGTCTTCAGATGCAATTTCAGAAACATGCTCAACACAAAATACCCTTTTCACCTTCCAACGTGTGTGTGTGTGTGCTCCCTAAGCTTTCAACTCAGTTATAGCAAGGAACTCCAACCAATCCACCCCTCAACAGAGTCTTAGGAGCAATTTTCCAAATATCCTTTGGATTCAAGGATGAAACCCCACCAGATTGTCCTCCTAAAAACAGGGGTTTAACAAAATATTGGAATTATCATTTCACTCAATTCACTCTACTTTATGTTCTATGTTGTTGGTTCACTCTATCTTCATTCACATGTAACTCTATCATAGGCTTGACAAATTTCTAACAACCAAAAACATAAACACAAATTGCACATAGCAAGAGGGCTTTAATGGGTTGTAATGAGGCTAAGGTTAAGGAGTGAAATTTTTGGAAAGTAGCTAACTTAGGTGGAGTTCAAGATCTCTTAACCAAACCATTCACCACCAAACTTAGACATTTTTGTACTTATGTCCACATTTCTGATGACATGAGGGGGGGTACCCTTTTTTTTTTTTTGGACAAGAAGGGCAGCACATTCAGTGCATCATATTCAGTGGGACATAGTCTGTAATTTCTCTGCACACTTTAAGTTTTACATTGTTCTTTTTATACTTTGCCCTTTCCTCCTTTTTATTGCTTAAGTATCCTTAGGCACCCCCCCCCCCCCCCCAAACTTATATTGATGGTTGTCCTCAACCATTGTGGTTAGGACCATAACCAAAGGAACCAGAATCAAGACCCAAACTCCACCTAAACATGGTAGTACACTGTTTTTCAGGGAAATGAGCTTGTAATGTTGGTTAATACCAAGAAAAAGGTCTCAGGCTCAAAAGGGCGTTACAAAGATTAACACATGAGGGTTGGCCTTGTAAGTCTCAGTAGGTAACACAAGAAAAGGGCCTCAGGCTACTATGTGTGCAACAGTGAAATATGCAATCAGTCATAGCAATCAGTCAAGTTCTGCAGAGAAAACACATGAATGGAATGCATGATGCAAGAATCTGTTGAAGTCCAATAGCTCACAGGATCGATGTTGTAGAGTGTCACAGCATCACACTTATTCTAACTCACCCCCAAACTTAGGTTGAAATCTAATGCAGACCTCACCCTCTCATCCTTTGGACAAGGGTCCTTGCAATCCAATTCCCCCAATTGATTGATGATTTAACTGAAGTCCTTCTCTTAAATTCATTTAAGCTAGGGATTTTTGTGGTGGGAAGGGATTAGTTGATGGTATGTATGTATTTCACATGCATTAAAACATATGCCAACAAAGTATCTTCATCAGATGCACATGGACAGCCAAAACCATTCATTCATTCAATTAAAAGTTGCTTTCAAAAAAGGGCCCCCACTTTCCATTAATCACAATTTCTTTGAAATAATGGGGCAGACACACTTCTGCTAACTAATTAACAGCACAAACAACTACGTCTAATAACCAAAAATTAAAAACATTAAGCTAAAGAGAGATTAAAGGGTAGTCCTGGTCATCTAATGCTGCAGCATCTTGGGTGGAATTTCTGCTCAAGGCTGAGCCAATCTGGCACTGCTCCTAGTGCCTCATCCTCTAGCCATCTGCTTCATGGTGGGCTGCTAGTTGCTGGGTTTTCTTTTGTGATTTCCACTTCAACACTAGGCTCTTGTTTAGCAGCTTCATCCACTCCTCCACTAGCCTTAGCTTTAGCTTTTGCCCCCTTTGCAAACTTTTGACTTAGAGGAACGTTATCCTCTAAATCATCACTAGAGTCAGAATGTTGTAAAGCTGCCAATTCTGCTTTAGTTAGTCTTGGCCTAGGGGGAGCTGTGTGCTTGATTCTGCCTTTCTTGGGTAGAGGAGGGCCTTCAGGCTCAGCTTCAGCTACTTTCTTCTTGCCCTTGTCCTTGGTGCTAGGTTGTGCTAGAGCTGGAGTTGGGTCTCTTGGAGGTGTAGGAGGTGTCCAGTCAGAACTGATCTCATTATTGTTCATTGAATATTCACTGTTAGTAGGGTCCACATGAGGAATTTCTGGTTCAGGTTCTGGCATGTTAGGGTTTTCAAGAGAGACAACAGAGTCTTGTTCTGGAGCAGGGGGTTTCTTGGGACAGTCTTCTTCTTGGGCTCAGGTGCAATATATTTAAATGGCTCAAAAACAACTTCAAGGAACAGGGGAGGATTACTACCTTGTCTCATTTTGTTAACTCCAAGATTCCTCTGCTGCCAAAGATACTGCTCTTTGGAGAATTCCCAAACGAGTTGTTGCTGTTTCAAGGTATGCTGCAGCAGTTAATAGCACATGTCCACCTTTGAGTTCACATCATCTGGGTGACCCTGCTGCCCAGATGGAGGAACCGAACCTTGTACCTTTGCGGCAGAGATTCCAAACCGCTTGATAGCCAGCCAGTCTATAGTCCCCTTCTTGCCTTTAACTTCATCTTCAGGTCTGGGCTTCACTCCACATTGTAGACACAAAGAAGTGATCGAGGATAAGAAAAACAAAAGTCCTTTTGGCTTGAAAGCGCATGAGATGATTTCTTTCTTAATCAGCCTGCCCACGTTAATCTTTTTCCCTTTCAGAATGCAATATAGCAGGATTAATCTTTCCCTGTTCACTGTTTCCAGATGAGCAGTGGGTAGAATCTTGGTTCTGATTAAATAGTACCACACCTTGGCCAAGGGAGTGAGGTCAGGTCTGGCCACTTTCCAGTTATCCCCTTTTTAATCCAGTCCGCCCCTTCCACTGTGACTTCCTTCATCATATCATTCAGCTCTGTTTCTTCAGCATTCTTCAACCCTTGATATTCATCTTGAACCTCTTTCAATCCCCACATTCTGTTCAAAGTTGTGGCAGTGAACAAAACTTTGCAATCCCTCACTCTCACATATTTTTGCTCAGGTGAAGTGAGGTTTGCATAGAACTCTCTGACAAAGAGGATAATGGGTTCTCTCGGATGGGCTGCAAATTTCTTCTAGTTGTGAGTATTAATGTGCTCAGCAACTTCCTTTTTTAACCCAAAGTGTGGTGAATGAAGGAGGAAGGAACCCTTCTCCAGGTGGAAACTCCGCTTCTTTACCTTCTTATCAAACTTCCTTCTCACTTCTTCATTCACGAAACGCCTATCAGTGCTTTCAGTAGAAGAAGAGGAGGTGGGGGTAACTAGCTTTTTGGACGATTGACCTCTTTTCTTACCCATAGTGTTGGAAGTGGGTACACACAGGTTTGGGTGATGGTGACAGACAAAGATGGATGGTGACAGGAGAAGATAAATTGCGAATGTGGGGTTGAGTGTGGGGTTAGGGCAGAGGTGGTGGGTGCTTAAATAAAAAGTGGAAGGTTGAGGTGAGAGGTTGAGAATGGACGTGAGTGGTGGAGAGAATGGGTGGCATTAAGTGGGTCACTATTTCTGTAACTCCTCCCCTCCCACAAACTGTTCAATTTTTGAAATTGAAATTTCCCAATTCTTGCATTTGAACTTGGGCTTTGGAGCTGTCCCAACTGATATATCCCCTAGCCCCTGAATAATGGGCTGGACTTGCCAAGACCCAACTCCCAGCACAACCTTTAGAACCCAGCGCATGCTATAGCTTACTGTGACACAGGTGACAACAGTTATTTAATCCAACTAAAATAACATAGCGTAAAACTAACATTAAAAATTAAACTAAAATTAAAATTAACTAATTAAGCAAAGGATAAAAAGCTGGGCTGCCTCCCAGTAGCGCTTGGTTTAATGTCCTTCAGCCTGACTCCATACTTGTGGTTAAGGGTCTGTGAGATGAATGGTGGCCTTCATTCTTGCACAAGGCTCACCCCAGTATTGCTTCACCCTTTGACCATTAATTTTGAACTCTCTTCTAGAGCTTTCATCTAACAAATCCACAGCTCCATGAGGGTACATTTTGACCAATTTAAAAGGTCCAGACCACCTTGACTTCAACTTCCCAGGGAATAGTTTCAGTCTGGAATTGAACAAGAGCACTTGCATGCCTTCAACTAATTCCCTGGGCTGGATTTTCTGATCATGCCAGGCTTTGACCTTGCTTTTGTATGCTTCAGCATTTTCATAAGCAAAGAGCCTAAACTCTTCAAGTTCATTCAACTGCAACATCCGTGCTTCCTCAGCTGCTTGTGCATCAAAATTCAGCTTCTTTATGGCCCAGAATGCCTTATGTTTCAACTCTATTGGTAAATGGCAAGCCTTGCCATAAACCAATCTGTAAGGGGACATGCCAATGGGAGTCTTGAATGCTGTTCTGTAAGCCCAGAGAGCATCATCTAGGTGTAAGGACCAATCCTTTCTAGAAGGATTCACCATCTTCTCAAGAATCCTTTTTATCTCTCTGTTGGAGACTTCAGCTTGACCACTGGTCTGAGGGTGATAGGCAGTAGCCACTTTGTGTTTCACTCCATATTTGGCTAGCAAGTTAGCAAACATCTTGCTGCAAAAATGAGAGCCTTCATCACTGATTATAGCTCTAGGTGTGCCAAATCTGGTAAATATGTTCTTATGCAGGAATTTTGTGACTACTCTTGCATCATTGGAGGGCAATGCTACTACTTCTACCCATTTGGAGACATAATCCACTACTACCAAGATGTAGGCATTTTCATAGGACATAGGAAAAAGTCCCATAAAATCTATCCCCCACACATCAAACAATTCAATCTCCAAGATTGTATTTAGTGGCAGCTCTTGTTTATTGGAAAAATTCCCCACCCTCTGACATATGTCACAATTCTTAGCAAACTCTTGAGCATCTTTAAACAAAGTGGGCCAGAAATACCCTGATTGCAGTACTTTAGCTGCAGTTCTTTTCCCTCCAAAGTGACCACCATAAGGAGCTGTGTGGCAATCACTAAGGATATCTTGCATTTCCTCTTCAGCATCACATCTTCTCATGATCGATCTTGACATCTTTTGTACAGAAAAGGTTCATCCCAGTAAAAATGTTTGACTCGATATAAGAACCTCCTCTTCTGTTGAGAGTTCATTTCCACTGGAATTACCCCACTGACCAGGAAATTCACAATGTCTGCACACCAGGGTGCTGCAGCATCTTCTATCTGCAAAAGATGTTCATCAGGAAAATTCTCCTTGATTTCTCCTTGAAGTTTGGCTTCTTCTCCTTTTACAATTCTCGAGAGATGATCAGCCACCTGATTCTCAACACCCTTCTTGTCCTTGATTTCCAAATCAAATTCTTGAAGCAATAACACCCATCTGATAAGCCTTGGTTTTGCATCTTTCTTGTCAGTGAGATATTTGATAGCTACATGATCTGTGTATACCACTACCTTGGTCCCCACCAAATCCGGTCTGAACTTATCAAAAGCAAACACCACTGCCAGTAACTCTTTTTATGTAGTGGTATAGTTGACCTGAGCATCAATGAGGGTCTTGCTAGCATAATAGATAATATGGAAAATCTTGTTATGCCTTTGACCTAGCACAAGCCCCTACTGCAAAATCACTTGCATCACACATCAATTCAAATGGCTTTTCCCAATCTAGAGCTACTATTACAGGGGCAGTGACCAAAGCCTTCTTCAAAGTTTCAAAGGCTGATAAGCATTCATCTGTGAAGTCAAATGCACTATCATGCTCCAGCAATTTGCACAGTGGCTTGGAAATTTTTGAGAAATCTTTGATGAATCTCCTATAGAACCCAGCATGTCCTAGAAAACTTCTAATGCCCTTGACAGAATTGGGTGGTGGAAGTTTTCAATTACCTCAATCTTAGCTTTGTCCACTTCTAAACCTTTCTTTGACACCTTGTGCCCTAGCATAATGCCTTCCTTGACCATAAAATGGCACTTCTCCCAATTCAGAACCAGATTAGTTTCTTCACATTTGTCCAGCACATGCTCTAAATTGTCCAAACATCCCATGAATGAATCTCCAAACACTGAAAAATCATCTATGAAAATCTCCATGGTCTTTTCAATAAAGTCAGAAAAGATGGCCATCATGCACCTCTGGAAAGTTGCTGGAGCATTACAGAGCCCAAAAGGCATTCTTCTAAAAGCAAATGTACCATAAGGACATGTAAATGTGGTCTTCTGCTGATCTTCTGGTGCCACTGCTATCTGGTTGTAGCCTAAATAGCCATCTAGGAAACAGTAAAAGTCTCTCCCAGATAACCTATCAAGCATCTGATCAATGAATGGTAGTGGAAAATGATCCTTTCTAGTGGCTTTGTTCAGTTTTCTGTAATCCATGTAAATCCTCCATCCTGTGACTATCCTTGTGGGGATAAGTTCATTCTTTTCATTCTTCACCACAGTAACTCCTCCTTTTTTGGGAACACATTGCATAAGGCTCACCCACACACTATCTGAAATGGGGTATATAATTCCTGCATCAAGCCATTTTATGATCTCCTTCTTCACCACTTATTTCATGATTGGATTCAGTCTTCTCTGGCCTTCAATACAATTCTTGGCATCTTCTTCCAACAAGATTCTATGGATGCAGAGACTAGGGTTGATTCCTCTAATATCTGCCATTTGCCATCCAATAGCCTTCTTATGCTTCTTCAAAACTGAAATGAGATTGCTCTCCTGCTCAGAAGTTAAAAAGGAAGAAATGATGATGGGAAGGGTTTCTTGATCTCCAAGATAAGCATACTTCAAATGTGAAGGAAGTTGCTTCAGTTCAAGGCTGGGAGGTCTTTCAATAGAGGGTACAATTTCCTTGAAGGTGTCTGCAGATACATCTAAAGACTCATATTTCCTGATCCAAGATCTTTGCACCACATTCTCTTCAACTAGCAGCTTCAACTTTTCAACTCCAAAATCAATTTCATTATTCTGTTCAAATTCATCCTCTGAGTTCTTCCCTGATTCTACCAACTGTTCTTGCACTAGAGATTCAATACTAGTAATAACAGAACAGCTCTCCATCTCTTCATCAGGATATTGCAATGCATTGAATACATTGAAAGTGACTTGTTGATCACTGACCATCATAGTAAGCTCTCCTTTTTGTACATCTATCAATGTTCTCCCAGTTGCAAGAAAAGGTCTTCCAAGGATAATTGGTACTTCCTTGTCAGCTTCAAAATCAAGAATAATAAAATCCACTGGAAACACAAACCTGTCCACCTTGATTAGAACATCCTCAATCTTTCCTTCGGGATAAGCAATAGATCTGTCAGCAAGTTGCAAAGTTACAGTGGTAGGCCTTGCCTCACCAATCTTCAGTTGCTTGAAAATGGACATTGGCATCAGATTGATGCTAGCTCTAAGATCACACAGAGCCTTCCCACAGTAAGTATTCGCTATAGAACAAGGAATTGTGAAATTGCCTGGATCTTTCATTTTCTGAGGGACCTTATTCTGTAACAGTTGGCTACACTCCTTTGTCATTGCCACTGTCTCAAATTCTCCCAACCTCTTTCTCTTGGTCAGAATGTCCTTCATAAATTTGGTGTAATTAGGCATCTGCTGCAAGGCTTCAACCAGAGGTATGTTGATATCCAACTGTTTCAGAATTTCAAGAAATTTGTTGAACTGTTTTTCTTGAGTTGCTTTCCTCAACCTTTGTGGGAATGGAGGGAGTGGCCTTTCTGGGATCAGCTTAGCCTCTTTCTGCTTGGGAATTTCCAGCACTGGCTCTACAGCTACTGGAATCACTTCAGGAATTTCCTTTTCTGTCTCAGTTGTATCAGTCTTCTTTGTTGCTGGCTGCTTAAATGCTACAGCATCTAGCAGCTCTTTACCACTTCTCAGATTTATAGCTTTGACCTGCTCCTTTCCTTTATCAGTTGAAGATGATGGAGTTTCTGTAGATGCAGGCAAGGTTCCAGTTGGCCTATTTGTGAGGGCAGAAGCCAACTGTCCTACCTGATTCTCTAAGTTCCTCATAGCTACTCCTTGATTCTGAATTTGAGCCTTAGTTTCTGCCATGAAAGCTCGTATCCACGAGGATTTAAATGAATTGAATATAAATTCTAGTTTTAACCTTTTCTACTTAGCTTAATAAAAATAAAAATTAATTTTAAGCAATGTAAAGTAAATGGAATAATTGGGTGCCAGAGCATTAATTAATAAACGTAAGGAATTAATAAAAACAATAAATGGGTGCTTAACAACAGAGATGAAAACAACTAGGATTCTAATCCTCTGTAATCTCCACTTCAGGGTAATTTATGCTTCAGGATGCTACATCATTTAGTCCAGGAATTTGAGGATTGCTTTCTAGCAGTAAAACTGAGTTCATTAAAAGCTTCTTATTCCTAAGTTCAAATTAATTTCCCTCAGCTGTCAGATAAATACGTTCAGCTACATAAAGATTTGAAGGCTATTCCTAGCTCATTCAACACAATTAATTTTCCAATTAATATATTGTTCTATCTTCATCTTCTAGTCAAGTCCACTAACTTGGTTTTTCCAAACTAACTTAGCTGATATTTCAGATCAGTTCATCAGGCTAAACTGAAATTAAACATTAAGGCAGAAAAGAAGAAAATGCATAACATCCATTGCATTGAATTACCCATCAGTTTAATTACAAATTCATAGAATCCTAACTTAAGAGAATTAGCTCATAATGAGCTTAAAGATGAAACAAAACAATGAAATGGTAAAATAAAGACATAAGCAAAAATGAAATTACAGAGAGGACAGGGGAGCTGACGGCTGCTACAGTACGAGCTGCTACAGTACAAGCTTACTAAAAGCAAGGTCACACTTACTATTTGTACTACCTCCCAAAATAGGGCTACACTCTCTCTCATCCTCACTTTTTGGGCTATTACATAATTCAAATACTAAAATATTCCTTGGCCCAATTCCCAAGTACACTTAGCTGTTGCATAATATTCTCTCTCTTCCTTTTTGCACAGCGCAGCAGGTACTTTGTATTCTAGTGAGCATTAGTTTGGAAATGATTTTAGCTTGTAATGATCTGCTCTCCCGATGCAGCGACATTCCGAAACATCCCAGAGCACTTCCTTCAGCAATTTACACTTCTAAATCCTGCTCAAGCTCAAACAAACTTTTTAGCAATAACAATTCATTAACTACAGCTTTTTCTGCAGTTAATAAAATCAACTCAAATATTTACTCAATCAAACAAAACTTGAGTTCTTTTCCCAAAATTTATCAAAACAAGCACAATGATTAAGCTAAAAGAATAGTAATAACTCTTATTTCTAAGAGTTATCACCCGTGTCCAAAATTACTTATGTTCGACTATTTCTTGCCATTGCTGCCATTTATCACTGACCATTGTATCAGTTGGATATTAAAAATGCATTCTTACATGAAGAATTAGAAGAGGAGATTTATATGGAGCAACCGCCTGGGTCTGTTGCTCAGGGGGAGTCTAGCTTGGTTTGTAAATTGCGTCGATCTCTTTATGGACTCAAATAATCCCCACGAGCTTGGTTTGGAAAATTCAGCTTAGTTGTCCAGGCTTTCGGAATGAAACGAAGTGAAGCAGACCATTCTGTCTTTTAGTGCCATACCTCTCCGAATAGGTGTGTTTACCTGGTGGTCTATGTAGACAATATAGTCATCACGGGAAATGACCAGAAAATAAATTGCTCAGCTGAAGGAACATTTATTTAGTCACTTTCAGACTAAGGATCTGGGAAAGCTGAAATATTTTCTTGGAATTGAAGTTGCTCAGTCAGAAGAAGATGGGATTATCATCTCATAGAGGAAGTATACGTTAGACATACTTAAAGAAATCGGTACAATAGATTGTACACTAGTTGATAGTCCCATGGGTCCAAATCAGAAATTGCTTCCCAACCAGGTGGAGCCTTATTCTGATCCTGAGAGATATCGAAGATTGGTTGGGAAGCTCATCTACCTCACTATTACAAGGCTAGATATTTCCTTTGTAGTTGGGAGGTGAGTCAATTCATGCAATCTCCTCATAATGATCATTGGGATGTAGTAATTCGAATCTTGAGATACATTAAAAAGACCCCAAGACAAGGACTACTCTATGAAGATAAAGGAAGCACTCAAATAGTTGGATTTTGTGATGCAGATTGGGCAGGATCTCCCATTGATAGGCGTTCCACTTCAGGGTATTGTGTGTCTATTGTAGGAAATCTTGTCTCATGGAAGAGTAAGAAGCAACATATTGTTGCAAGGTCTAGTGCAGATGCTGAATATAGAGCTATGGCTGTAGCCACATGTGAGCTCATTTCGATTAAGCAACTTCTACAGGAATTGATGTTTGCAAACACTCAACAGATGAAGCTGTGTTGTGATAACCAGGCAGCCCTGCATATAGCTTCCAATCCAGTATTCCATGAGAGAACTAAACATATCGAGATTGATTGTCATTTTGTCAGGGAGAAAGTCCTTTCTAAAGAAGTTATCACCGAATTTGTTAGTTCTAATGATCAACTTGCGGACATCTTTACAAAATCTCTAAGGGGACCGAGGATTCAGAATATTTGTTCCAAGCTTGGACCATTTGACTTATATGCTCCAACTTGAGGGGGAGTGCTGGAATTAACATATAGGGTATAGGTAGTTGTACCAATAAAGCATAGTTATTGATGTACCCAGTAAGTCACATATTCATGTATCAAGGTTATCTCATGCATGTTCTTAGGAACTAGAACTTCATTAATATTCTTGTAAATTACACATTGTATTTACTCCCTAAGTGTATATAAATATAGATAAGCTGATTGGGTTAAACACTCAAGCATTTCACAAACCTTAAGTCTTTTCAATATCTTTAATGAAGTCGTCCAGTATTTATAGAAGAAGTGCAACTTCAAATCTTGTTCTTCAACGGTTTTCAAGATATATCCGTTTAGAGATAGCATTTAATGCTAAGCACGCATAGACAAACTCAGCTACATCCTTTTTCATTCTAGGCCACCAAAACATACGCTTAAGGTCTTGGTACATCTTAGTGGCACCTGGGTGAACTCAAACCACTCCTATGTCCTTCCTCGAGGATCAACTTCCTAAGCTCTGGAACATGAGGCACACATACTCTATCCTGAAACCTCAAAATTCCATCACTTCCTTCCTTAAAACTAAGGACTTTACCCTAAGCAAGCAACTCTCTCTGGTCTAAGAGATACTTATCTATCTTTTGACCTTCTCTAATCTAATCTATCAAACTACTGGTAATCTTTAAAGTGTGACACCCTCTACCCCGCATATATTTATAAAGCCTTTAAATAAAAGAGATAAAATAAAAACATGCATATTATTTCATAAAATAAAAACTAAGGTAAAAGGTACCGCAGTGTAACAATGTCTCAACGCGGAAATAACATAAATTTTAAAGGAAACGTAACATGAAAAACATGGCATAAAAGAAACCCAACCCCGATGTCACATTACAGAGCTGGTATAACCAAAATCCAGAAACATCACAGATAACAACTAAAACTAAAGATAAATCCTAACTACGAGTAGCGGCTCCTCGGAGTCACTCCTCAACAAGCTGCTCACCGTCCTTTGCATAAGATAAAGGTACATGCAAGGCAACAACAAAAGATGGGGAGTAAGAAACATATATAAGAACATAACGGCATGAACGCAGTTAGCAAGATGAGCATACACCACAATCAAGCATATATATATATATATATATATATATATATATATATATATATATATATATACATATATGTTTATAAACATATCATTCTCATCATAACAACAATGTATGCTATGCGGTGCAGCACTACTCCACTACTCCGTTATGCACTTGGATCCAATCTGAGACACCTCGATGTCCCATTAAAGAAAAACCTAATTAACTAAAACTTAATTGTGATATTATTGTTAAGAAAATTTATAAAACGGCGAAGATATAAAAAACCTTGAATGAATCAACCATCACATATAAACATAACATCACACACACACACACACACACAGATATATATATATATACATATATATATACATATAACATCATACTGATACTGTCATAACTAACTATAGAGGGAATCCCATCAGTAGGATCCCGTATAAAGGTACAGACTAGGTGAAATAAGAAGATACATCAAAAGGGCTAATAAAAGATACCTCGTCGTCTCTCAAACCTAGTCGCTCTCAAAATACATCAAAAAGTCCTCACCACACACCTATATACATCTAATTGGATATGCACCGGCCAAACCTATCAAGGATGACTGTTACTACCCTCACTCTCACCCTGCCTCCTCTAGGTCTGGATGGTCCTATTACTCCTCTGCTGCTGCTAGAAGAGCTCCTCCTAGGACGCTACTGGAACAAGCGTCGGTATGCCAAGCTGCTCCGAGATGATAATCTGCAAGACTCGGATCCAACTGGTCTCACATCTGGGACCTCTAGAACATCTGGTGCCAAGAAGGGGTCAATATCAGGTACAACCTGATCATCAGGTGCTTGTGTAGGTACGGGTACCGGCTGGAATATGTACATGCACAGGAACTGGCACAGGTATGACCTCGGGCATCGGCGGTATCAGAGGTATCGACGCCACAGGAAGTCCGAAGGGGAAGGGAAATGTTAACCCGACCCTAAAGGTCCCAACCGAACCAAAAGGTGTTCCCATTCCTAACCTCATGGTCACCGACACTTGACCCGTGTAAACAGCGAAATGGGTAGTTGGGTTTTCAAGCCATCCATTTTCGTCCACGAACTCAAATTCAAAAGTTCCCGTCAAGGGAACCCTGCTGGCTCCTCCATCCATGGATGATCCCAATGAGTTATCAGAAAAATCTGAGTCTGTATGTATAACGATAGAAAAGACAAACGCAAGAGAAAGGAAAAGGAGATAAGAAACTATCTAACATCATAACATGAAAAAGTGTATGTGACACCTCATCATTAAAGGCACACAGACATGCATCACGGATATATATATATATATATATATATATATATATATATATATATATATATACACACACACACACAGTCATCCTCGAGACACATTATCATCCTCACTCATGCAACATGTGCTTACGCTTGAGCGCTAGGCTCCCCAAGCTTGAGCGTGGAGCTTCCTTCAAGGTTAGGTCACCGCCACCGCGCATGCCCACTCATAGCTTGCCATGTGGAGTCAAAACAAGTCCATGTCTGGTTGACCTCCCACGCTTGAGCGTGCCAAAGGCCATGCTTGAGCGCAGAAGGAGTCACGCTTGAGAGTGGGTTCCTAGAAAGCAACCCTAATTGTTGTTTCAACTCGTTCCAACTTCGTTTGATCGCGTATTTGCCATACAAAAGTTCCTATATCTTAACCAACATGTCAAGCATCTAATCCAAATCTTAAACACATTCATTATACGTAAAAACAATCACTAAAACACGTATGTTACATTACTACCCCCTTAAAAGAAATTCTGTCATCGGAATTTACGTACCTCAAAACAAGTGCGGATACTGTTGCTGCATGTCTGTCTCACGCTCCCAAGTAGCATCTCCGATAATATCATCCCGTATGACCTTAACCAAAGGAATCTGCCTATCCTTTTATCTGCAATCTTAATTGGTAAAGCCTCATATTCTAGATTCTCTCAGAGTTGTATAGACTCAGGCTCAAGTACATGTGAAGGATCAGGATAATATTTTCTCAACTGTGAGACGTGAAAGACGTCATGAGGATTAGAAAGGTTGGGCGGTAAGGCAGTATGGTAAGCTACTGGACCAATCCGTCGAAGAATCTGGAGCGGTCCAATGAATCTAGGGGTAAGTTTTATAGACTTTATAGCTCTACAAATTTTAGTCTTCGGAGTGACTCTCAAAAACACATGATCACCTTCCTGGAATTCTAAGGGTCTCCTCCTCTTGTTACTATAGCTCCTCTGCCTATCCTGCACTTCCTTCATCTTTTCCTTTATCTTTTTAACTTGTTTCGTCGTCTGCTGTACGACATCAGGACCCAATACATGGCTTTCACCAGTCTCATACCAGCACAACGGGGTTCTGCGCTTTCTGCCATACAAAGCCTCATACGGTGCAATCCCGATACTGCTGTGGAAACTGTTATTATATGTGAACTCAATCAATGGCAAGAACTCATCCCAGCTGCCAGTGAGCTCCAACACACAGGCCCTCAAAATATCCTCAAATGATTGAATAGTCCTCTCTGACTATCCATCTGTCTAGGGATGATAAGCATAACTCATCCTTAACTTCGTCCCTAAGGCACTATGCAACTACCTCCAAAATCTAGATGTAAATCTAGGATCTCGGTCGGAGACAATGCTCGACTGCACACCGTGTAACTTAACAACTTCCTTGATATAGATCTGGGTCAAATTTTCTAAACTGTAACTCTCGCCATTAGGTAAGAAGTGAGCACATTTCGTTAACCTATCGATGATAACCTAAATCGCATCATGCCTCTTCGGAGTTCGTGGTAATCCAATCACAAAATCCATGGCTATACTATCCCACTTCCACTCTGGGATATCTAACAATTGCAAAAACCCTGCTGGCTTCTGATGCTCTATCTTCGCCTTCTGGCACACCAAACAAGATAAAACATATTCTGCCACTTCCCTCTTCTTTCTCGGCCACCAAAACATCTTCTTTAAATCCTGATACATCTTCGAGGCTCCTAGGTGAAAACTCAGCTTACTCTTTTATGCCTCCTCCAAGATCATATTCCTAAGTCCTATGTCTTCTGGCACACATATTCTATCTCTGAACCTTAGAACATATCATCAGCTCCTCTACTGAATTTTGAAGCTTTACCTTCATCTATCCCTCTATTCACCTCCTGAAGATACTGATCATGTACCTGCTTATTCTTAAGCTCTCTAAAAAACTCACTACTGATGGTAATCATGCTTAAGCATATTCTATCTTCATCCAACTCCATACCTAACAAAAACGAGATATAGGACAAAACAAGATAAAATACAATAATAGAGTACAAAATTCATAATAAAATTTCTATTTGGAATATTAAAAGAAAATTCATATTTAAAAAAAAATGAAAAACAAAACAATAAGAAATGATATGATCACCCAAAGAGAGTAAGAAGAAATGAATCTTTTCAATACAATCTCCAAACTTATTTTCTCATAGTCATATGGTAGAGACTCTTGGTGATAACCTGTTGTGAAATGAACCAGAAACAAAAACGGGATATAGAATAATAGAGAAGAGAGAAAAAGAACTCAAGATATAAAGAAGAAACTAGAAAGCAAAGAGTATTTCCTTCTTTTCTTGTATCCACCACTCAAGTAACTTACACCCTCTATTTATAGAGTTAATATTACATGGAGTTACATACACCATAATAAGGAATAATAATAATAATAATAATATACATTAACATCCATATAAATGAGTGTACTCTAAAATTCTTTTTACTATGTAACTCATGGACATCCATATTGAATATTATTCATAACAAAAAGCATGATAAAACTCGTTTAAAGTGAATAATAAAATCTTAATTCATTCTAATTAATCTAGATGATGTCTAATATGAGGGAGTCATTATCTCCCTCATAGGTGAGAGAGAGTTAATGACCTGCTATAATAGGTAACATGGGTCAACTATATCATTTTAAAGTGTTTATAGGTGATATTTATAAATACCTTTTTTTGCAATATAGCCCCTGCATTTAGAACTAAAGAACAACTTGTTAGATTTAAACTCTTTTCCAATTGCAAATTGGAACACCAATCCACCTACCAAAAACCTTCTCTAACGTGAGTGAACCCACGAGTCCAAAAAATAACCTCACTTGGAACTAGTTAAGCATGTATCATGTTCCAAAAGCCCCTTTTCAATGAATTCATTGTGATTATCTTCCCAAAAAAAAAAACATCCATCACCACCAGACAAGCATCACCGCTCCTATAGAGAATAAACCAGAAAACAACCAACTACGTCTGACAGACACAATAATCAGCCACAATCACATTCTATTTATTTTTTTTATTTATAATCAGAAGAACCCATTTCCCTTCACCATGAATTCCTTACAATCAAACAGAATATCTCTTGGTCTGGAAAACAACAAATTGAACCTATGCTACAGTTGCAGTAAAGACCATTTCTTCATCTTTGGAACATGGGAAGTGAATTCAACTGATTCAATTCAGCAGGAAAAAAATATTCAATGAAACAAACAAGACAATTAAAAAAACAACATAACACAAAAGCACAAAAAGAAAATAACATTTCAGATTCAGAAGCCATAAAGCAAATGGTGGCTTCATCGACGCAAAGGCCAGGTGGCGCTTCAGTGGCAGTCGGCTTGGAGCACCGGCGGCATCCCTCGGCGGCAACGCACAACGGTTCGAATCCTCCACAAATACATCTGTTAACGGTGGTCGATGAACACTTTCCTGCATTTCTCGTCAAAGACAATGGTGGTCTGCCACCTCGAACGGTAGAACCCGATGAAGGAAATTAAGGATTTAGATGTTCATTTAATTGGTTATTCATAAATAAATTTCGAAAAACAAATGGCCAAAGTGAAAAATAAAATGGGAACAGGAAGCACAGGTAGCCCATCAATAATCTCATTCATCCAATTTTAAAATATTAAATCTGATGGTCATAAACTCTCCAATGACACCGTCGTTCTAGAAGCCACCGTTAATCTAACACTTTATTTTGCTCACTCAGTTGGATCCCGATTCAAAAGAGGTCCTAGGTTCCGTGCCCGTCCGGAAGCTGAAGCAAGACCGCACTTCACTGTCACATAGACGCACACACGCATAAGACATCACAGACTCCATTTTTTAACCGCTCACAAGATGCCTTCTTAAATCAATTCAACCCTGAAAAACAACCTTCCCCATATGTCGACGGTAACACCCCAGTCCCAACAATGGCAGTGGGAGAACGCCGCCGCCGGAGCCGCCGCAGGGTTCGCCACCGTCGCCGTTATGCATCCCCTCGACGTTGTCCGAACTAGGTTCCAAGGTTTTCATTTCTCTCTTCTCATATAAATAGATAATATTTTAGATTTGTCCTACGTTTGTTTTTTGAATAATTATTTGATCTTGCAGTTAACGATGGTCGAGTCTCTCATCTTCCTAGTTATAAGAACACTGCTCACGCCATTTTCACCATTGCTCGCTCCGAGGTTTGTTTCTTAATCAATTACGGATGCAATTTTTAATTAATGTAATTCCGTAATTCTCTGCAGCTCAACCATAAAAAGATCAAGTCCATAAAAAGCAAGTTTGTTTCGAACGCTAAGTATTTTTTTTCCCTCAAAATATTAAATACATCATCATCCAATAAAAAATTTATTTTTTTGATTCTTTAACCAGTGTTCTTGAGGGAACTCAGTTAAAATTCTCCTTAAAAAAAATTGTTAACAATTTTTGGCATGAAGACAGGAAACAAAATTTTGTTTCTTGTACAAATTTTTTAAAACAATAAATAAAGTGAAAACAAGGTGTCGCTTTTGTAATTATTTATGAAAACATGAAATAAAAATAGGAAATTGAAAACAAAGCAAACGTACCTTTAATTTCTATAGATAGAGAGCAATCTCTATTTCATTTTGCACCTTGTACATCGTTTTACTGTCACACTTGTTAAGACAGCTAGGATCATTGATATAAGGCTCAATGTCCTTTCCTTCCACTTATAATTGAGGGGTTTGGTGTTGGCAACTTGGCATCTGTTGCAAATTGCAATATAAGAGAAAATTTTGCTTTGGGTGCTTTGTGTATATCATACTATAGAGTCTGAATGTGCTACTTACGTGCCATGCTTTATCTTGCAGGGATTAAGGGGGTTATATGCAGGCTTTCTTCCTGGGGTTCTTGGGTCCACTATTTCATGGGGTTTATATTTCTTCTTGTGAGTACCAATTTCCATCTGTGAGGATTTAATTGTATTAAGTCAACTTCTAACCTATCATTTCTATATCTGATGCTTACTTGGAGAGAATGATACTATATAGGCTAGCAGACACTTTGATGTTTATGCCGTGATATTTGTGCATGTAGTCTGCATTAACTTGTTTCAGTGAGTGTGAAAATCCTCTCTCTCTCTTATCACACACGCACACACCCACACCCACAACCACAAGACACAAATACATCTAGCTTCTTTGTCTTAGTTAGGGCAAAATCAATATGTCAATGTCTGCTAATCTACAGTACATGTTAATGTTAGAAGAATTGTTTATTCTATGCATAAAACATGCATGACGGATGATACTCACTATTTGTTAGTACTTAAGGATTGGTTTGGGCATCTATGTGCTTATATGATAGGACCAATGTATAGAACCTGGTAGTTTCACTTAACATCAAACAACTTTTGGAAAATCACTGCTCATTCTTTATCTTGTGAGTGGATTCTCCTCCCTGCCCTCTCTCCCCCTGTTTGTTCGCTATACTGGATTTTTTTACGTCCCAGACTTGAACGATTTGTTATGATTGTTTGAGTGGTCACTGATACATCTGATTGCTTTCCTAAAAGGCCAAAGTCATCACACCAAACTCTTTTTTTCAATTGTAGCTATGACAAAGCCAAACAAAGATATGCTAGGAACAGGGATGAGAAGTTGAGCCCAGGTCTTCATCTTGTCTCGGCTGCTGAAGCAGGAGCTTTGGTGAGTGTGATAAATTCCTGTATTATGAATGGATAACCACAGATATAATTCTTATTAAGATAATTGCTTAGTGTGATAAATTCCTGTATTATGAATGGATAACCACAGATATAATTCTTATTAAGATAATTGCTTAGTTCATATGTTGATCAACCCTGATCATGATGGCATTGTTATTTGTTGTTGGAACTTGAAGTTTAGTTTCTGCATCTCCTTAGCTTTTGCATTTTTAAATCTTCTTTCTCTTCATCCCAAGCACAAGGAGCGATGAGAGGTGATACAGTGATGTAATTGTGGTAAACTGTCTTAGATGAATTTGCAATGGAAATTGTTGTTGATGAATGTGTGAATGGAACTAATATACTTAAGTTGACTACTTTATGTTTGTCTTCAAGATATAGCTTAGCTTTCATGGTTAGATGGTTAGATGCAAACTTATTGTGGCAGATTCCTGAATGGGGTCAGAACTGACCCTTCAGTTATTTTGGTTTCCATTACCTTTGTCAGGTTTGCTTGTGCACAAATCCGGTTTGGCTAGTAAAGACAAGATTGCAGCTTCAGACACCTCTTCATCAGACACGACCATACTCTGGGCTTTATGGTCTGCTTTCCATCTTACATTAACTTTATTCTAAACTGTTCACTTTGGGGTTTTACTTTTCAAAGTACTCATGTCATTTCTACTTTAGCTATAGATTTTTAGCTACAACATTTAGCTTACTAGTTTTACAAGAGGGCCTTCTTAATCTTAGTCTCCTTTTCCAAGTTGGGTTTAAAATTAGTATCCAGAAGTTGAAAGATAGCTCATTTTCACCGATTGATTCAATTTGAGTCATAGAATTGGTGGAGCATTTATCCGTCTCACCCAAAACTGGTCGTGTTTGTTCCTATATTAATGCTGTATGTGCACATAAAGTATCCATGTCCAGTCATTAATTACTAACCAGTATTAAGCATACTTGTTCCACGACATCGTCTTGTATGATGTTGATTTTCAGACTGTGGTTAAATATTAGAGAAAACGAAACTTGTTTTCAACTTTAGTTTATATATAAATGATATAAATGATTTCACTTGTTTTGAGAAGGGAATGGTCAATTATGATGTAAGAGGCAAAATGAATAGATCATAGGGATGCAAGATGTAGCCTTCACTGAGGATTTCAAAGCAGCTCAGCGTAGGGAATTCTTGTGTCACCAAATGGAATGAAATGCTCCCAAACCTCCTGATAATTCAAGTTTGGGGGAAGTTCAAATCTATGTTATCAATCGCACAGCTATAGCAGCAAATCGTGGTTTCACGGAGCGGAACAGGGCTTCACCGCTACGCTTTCTGCTGGACTGTCACGTTTTCTTGGAGTGGTGATGGCGGCCACAAAATGCACCTGAATCGCAAGAGTGGTGGCCAGTGGCCGACTCTATTGTGATGTCGGGATGAAAAATTGGTTTTGCCCCCGATTTTTAGCCATTTCCCTCTCTGTTTATCCGTTTTTTAGGTAACTTCCCCCTACCCTTTAGTTTTAGGTCAGACTATCTTCTCTCATTCGAAAATAGCCTCTCCCTTTACATCAAACTCAGCCAACGGGAGACCCATTCGAAAACATCCTCTGCTCCTCCTACCCTCTTCGTTTCCAATGACAGCGACTACGTTTTCGGGTGACTGATTTGGTTCTTCTCTGCACCATTTCGAATATTCGAACACCCATTGTATTATGAAATCATGAAATGAGAGAGAGAGAGAGAGAGAGAGAGAGAGAGAGAGAGAGAGAGAGAGAGAGAGAACGGGAGAGTTCTGTAAACTGAGAATGAATTCTACGATGTTGCATGAGATTAGAAGATCGATGTATTTATAATTATACATTGATCTTAGCGGCGATTTTATGCACAAAAAGTATTTATAATTATATGCCGGTTTTTGGGTCGGCTGCTCCACACCGCTATCTGTTATGTTCTGTAAAATGAATTCTATATTTGGACCTTGGTGTGCTGCAGGCGATTTTAATTCTGCTTCTTAGTTATGAAAATTCATGGAGTTTAGCTGGTAAAATTCATTATGATAGCAGTTAATTCCAAGTTTGTTTAGAGGATTGTGCTTTTTGATGCAAGCTTCAAAGGTTCTCCTTTTACTTGGGCTTATATTATATAGTCAATCTTGGATAGCAGAGCGTAGCAGCCAACCGCCAAAGTCAAAGGGCTATGAGGTGATCATAGTGGTGGTGGATTGATTATCTAAGTACAGCCATTTCCTATTATTAAAGCGCCCCTACTTGGCTAAAACAATGGCAGAACTATTTGCTAAAGAAATCATCCGGCTGCATGGTACTCCTAAGTTGATAGTCAGTGACCGGGATCCGTTTTTCATCAGTGACTTTTTGAAGGAACTCTCCTCCTATCGCCTGGAAACGGATGGTCAAATCGAGGTGTTGAACACGTGCTTGGAGGGATATTTGCGTTGTTTTGCTTCTGAACGGCCCAAAAGTTGGGCGCACTAGGTGCCTTGAGTAGAATTTTGGTACAACACCTCTCTATTGGCATGACTCCATTCGAGGTAGTCTATGGAAGGAAGCCTCCAACACTGCTCAAGTTCTTGAGAAATGAAAGAAAGGTGGAAGCCATGGCCAGCGAGCTGTGTGACAAGGATGAGGCAATGGTCCAGCTCAAGTTCAATCTGTCTAAAGCCCAAGAACAGATGAAGCGCCATGGCGATAGGAAGAGAAGGCCTCTACAGTTCACGGTGCGGGAGTGGGAATTCCTAAGGCTGCGCAGCCTGCGCCCACACAGGCAGCAATCAGTTGTGTGGAGGATCAGCCAGAAATTGGCTGCAAGCTGTGTTGCATAGGTACAGGTACGGTACCGGTACCCGGTACAGATACAGGTACGAGATATGGCATTTTTAGAAAAACTAAGGTACGGGTACGTTAGTATTTTTAAAAAAAAATATATATATATATATATATATATATACATATAAAGATAATAACATTTATAGGTATCGTATAACATAAAAAGGAGCTTAAATTGTTCAAATGACAATATAGCATATCTCAAAAAGAAACTATATGTGTTCAACCACAAAAAATCTAAGCATGAATATAAAAATCATGGCCTAATAGTCTCAATATCATCATTTCCTTGCCCATCATCAGTAAAATATAATCCAAAATTCAAATAAACAAAAAAAAAATATAAAACAGTAAAACATGTGTTGTTATTATATTATTATATTATTATATCATATATTAATTAATCGTCATTGAACTATTGAAGTAACCAGTAAGGGTCAGGGTTTATTTGTTTACTAAACTAAGAACTATGACCGCATGACCCACTACCACTACCACTACCATGTTCTTGTGTCAGGGTCCAGGGACAAATGCAAATAAAATAGATATCATCAAATAAAAAAGTATAACTTGTTCGGTGGGTTCCTAGTTCCTACTTGCTAATAAAGGGACGAGTGGAACAAAAAGAATGGAGTGGAACAAACATAAAAAATGGATGAACCGTAGAAAGAGTGAAAGACAAAAAGAAAGGGATGAGTGGAACAAACCTGAAGGCATCGACTGTCGAGAATAATAAATGGAGTGGTAGAACCGTAGAAGTCAGAACAATGTTAATTTGTTTCAACAAGCGGCACTAAGTTTAACTTCTCATCTGAAAGATTGGAAGTGATATTTATATTGGGTTTTTTACCCTAAAATCAAACGACTGTGTTTTGTTAAAAAAGTAGTTTCAATTTAGGTAAAAATAGGCTGTAACCGTACCCCAGCCATACCCAGTCGTACCCATCACAGCCGTACCGAAAAAACGTACCTAGCCGGAATTTCAAAATCAAAGAAATGGGTACATACCTGGTACGTACCGCAGCATACCGAAGCCGTACCCGTACCCGGTACGTACCCGGCATTGGTACTTCAGAAATGAAGTACCCATGCTTCGGAGGCCGCAAGGTATTATGGACCTTTCCAAATTGTGGAGAAATATGGGGTGGCCGCATATGAGCTGAAACTCCCTCCATAGTCTCATGTTCATCCAGTTTTCCACGTCTCTCAACTAAAAAGGTTATTGGGGAATATAACCAACAAGCGGACCTACCTTTGGGAATGGAAGTGGAATTGGAGGATACTGTGGAGCCCGAAACTTTCTTAGCAAGCTTAGTCACCAAAATTTGGGACACCTACCGCCAATGGTTGGTGAAATGGCAGGGCAGTCCCATGGAGGATACCATGTGGGAAGACAAGCTCACTCTTCAAAGTCAATTTCTTGATTTCAACCTTGAGGACAAGGCTGCTGCTATAGGGGGTGGCAGTGTTAGGGCCCAAGAAGCTGATGTGGGCCAAATACCTCGGAATGAGAGGCCCAAAATGTGGAAAGTTTACTCTAGGAGGCACAAGAGTGAGGCAGCTAAAGATGGGTCTTAGGGAGCTGGCAGTTAGTTAGAAGAGAGAGGGAAGGTGTGTATGACATGTGCTAGTATGTTATTTAGGGGAGTTTGCATGAGGAGTAAGAGTCAGTTACATATTGAGTGTGGAATAGGGGCTGAGAATACTTTCTGAGAGGAGGGCTTAGGTTCTGGCTGGTTGAGAGGTTGATCTCTACCAGAGTATTGTATCCATTCCCATAGGGAATGCGATAGCACTATTATTGTTTTCTTTTTCTATCTTTGTTTCTGAGAGCTCTAACATGTGTGATTGCACCCTCCTCCGCAAGGTTTCTTTAAACTCAATTCAGATGGCTTGTTTTAGTCTCTGGCTGGTTGAGAGGTTGATCTCTTCCAGAGTATCGTATCCATTCCCTTATTGAATGCAATAGCACTATTATTGTTTTCTTTTCTTCGTTTCTGAGAGCTCTAACATGTTATGTGATTGCACCCTCCTCCCCAAGGCTTCTTTAAATTCAATTCAGATGGCTTGTTTAAGGGTCATGGTATCTTTGCAGCTTGTGGTGGTGTCTTCTGAAACGAATGACCATGGTTAGCTACTCCTTTGCTTTAACTTGGAGCCTGTTTGGTGTTGAATGTAGAACTATGGGTGGGGTTTGCTCCATGCTATAGACCTAGCTATCTCATTGAACATGCGGTGTATTGTTGTTGAGGCTGACTCCCAGGTAGTCATCAACTTCATGAAGTTACTTTTGATAAGCAGCATCCCTATTACCATTTATATATGGTCATTGTTCACAGGTCCTCATCATTTGATTGCATTGTTTGGAATTGTGTGCTTTGTGAGGCACAGTGTTGTCAAATTACTGCCATGGCAACGCCATAGCATTATGGGCTTATGACGTGGCGGATTCTGTGCCAGCCGCCATATGCCGCAACGTCTATTATATTTGCCATGTTTCCACCATAGGCCGCAACGCTATATTTATATGGCAGATTTTTGTCTGGCTGCCATAATCAGCCATCCATCATTGATAACACTGGTGAGGCAAACAACAGTCAGATGCTATGGCTGTCTTAGGTCATGGTTTTAGTTCTATTTGTTCAACTTTAACGTCCCCCTGTATTGTGATTTAACTAGTACTTTCTTCTTTAGAGTCTTAGTTTTTTTTGTTGTTCGGTCTTTTTTCTTTTACAATGGGGGTTCAGGATGGGTATGTCTCATTCAAGTACCTAAAACATGATCTCTGTGGTATATTTTGTTTATTCTGGTTATATTCATCATTATATAATTTGCTGACCAATCATGCAACTTTTTATCTGTAAATTAAATATCAGATGCATTTAGGACCATAATGAGGGAAGAAGGATTTAGTGCACTTTACAAAGGGATTGTTCCTGGTCTATTTCTGGTATGTTGCTATCTCTTGGTATTTTGCATGTTGATCTTGGCACTTGTAAATTTAAATTCAAGATCACGTATACTTGAGAATGATGATAAACTTGGAACAAAAAGGAATTCTGAAATGCTTCAAGTGATTCATACACTGAGCAGCTAATATATTTATTTGTATACAGTTAATCATGAATGCTCACCTGTTTACAAGAAATAATTTGATAATTCCTTAGCAACAATAACTGTAGCTATTTCGTCGGATGAGAGTTCCAATACTCTTTGATATTTTCAACACTCTAGCTATTTCCTACTATGAGAGTTTCAGTACTCTTTGATGTTTTCAACACTCCCCCTCGAGATGGAGTGTAAAGAGCAAATGCTTCAAGCTTGTTACAAATATAATGACCTTAAGGACCTCAAAGAGACTTGGTAAAGATATCTGCAAGTTGATCATTGATGTTGACCAATGTTGTAGTTATTTCTCCTAATCTATATGCTTGGTTTGTTCATGGAATAGTGGATTAGAAGTAGTGTGCAATGCTATGTAGTCAATCTCAGATAGCGGCCGACCCCTAAAATGCTATAGCGGGTAGCAGTATGACAGCTGCATAGAAGTTTAGGGAAACAATACAAGAAATTTATACCATATACACATATAAAAGCTCAAAAATAGAAGAAGGAGAACCACTTTCAGTCGCAGAACAGAATAGCTTTCAGTCGCTGGAGTCCAGCCAGAGAATAGCCGGAAAATCGCTGGAGGACCACCATAAAGTCACACAAGGGAGAGGAAATGGAATGGGGTTAATTTCCTACATCATAACTCTTCCAAAATTAATTTCATTCTATTAAATGGGATTAAACAGTAATAGAAAGCACTTCCAAAAAACTTGACTGGTATGGCGTTCAACTTACAAGTAAAGGAAGATCTGCTTGTAATTTAATCTGTTTCATTGGGTGTATTGCATATTTATTTAAATTTTATACATGTTTCCTTGCCAGGATATTAATAAGGTTTCCTGAATTTATGGCTGAAAAGTTAATTATATTAAGCCTATGCTTATGATGATAATATTTGTTGATGTGTTTCTATTTAGTTATTTAACAAGCTTTTATAGTTTAATTTATATACTGAAGCCGTTATTATTTTGCTGCTGTGGATGGGGCAATTTTAAAACTCGGATTGCTATATTAAGTTTTAAGTATTTACAAAATCATACATATTATTGTCTTTCTATGATTTATAGAGCCTTTTTGTATGTGCGCTACAGCAGGTCTCTCATGGTGCTATTCAGTTCACGGCGTATGAGGAGCTTCGTAAAGTTATTGTTGATTTGAAGAGTAAGGGAAGTAAAATAGATCATCAAAACCCTCATAAACTGTTGGTAAGTTAATGGACCTTGCATCCATTTAACTTTAAAAGTTCACATGTACTGGTTTATTTACATTTCTTAAATAATTTTTGATATTTGACCTTTTTGACCACTTGTATAGTTCTTTGATCTCTTAACTTATTCCCATAAATCATTGTTCCTAGTTGGTATGGCAAAATGACACATTTCAGGAATCATGACTTTACGGTTGTTGCATGTGTGTGGATAGTGGATACTTTTAGTTGACTTTTGACTTAGATAGTAGACTGTCTTGGTCATGGTTTATTTAAGCTGATAGTAGTTGCCTCAATTAGGTTTCAATCACTGTCTTAATGCCAGAGTGTATTGCTTGATATAGTTCAATGCGGTCCAATCCCTCCTTCAGATTAGATTTTAAGGCTTTATTAAGTTGTTCACTTTGCCATGTTGAATTCAAGGGACATGTCAAATGAGAGAAATTTAGCTTTGTACATATCCTGGATTTCATTTATTGCATACTTATAGCTTTTAAATACGTGCTCGAGTCTATTAAAGTTTCCTGCCTTATGGTGATGCTAAATTGCTAACAAATGCTGTCAGTTGAATCTGTGTAATAATGTGCAACTACTCAGGTTTTTTTTTTTCTTTCCAAAACTCACGGTTGTAGTTTTTCTATATTTTATTAATTTCCCCAGAATTCTGTTGATTATGCTGTTCTTGGAGCAACATCAAAAATTGCCGCAATACTTCTAACCTATCCATTTCAGGTACAATCATCTGTTCCCCTCTCTTTGGAAGGATAAAGATTCTAGAGTCCTTGAATATGATCAAATCAATCATTGAAAAAGTTGCTTTCTCATGAGGCGTACTGGCTTTTCCAGGTTATACGGGCACGATTGCAGGTACAGGAGTGTGATTGAAAAGATAGGGATATTCTATCCAGCTTTTCTTTTGATAATGCATCTTTCTCAGAGCTGGACTGAAATTTCTTTCTTTCTGCAGCAACGACCAAGTGGTGATGGTGTTCCAAGATATATGGATAGTTGGCATGTTGTGAGGGAAACTGCACGGTATATAGTAAAGTCCATCCAAATTTAGTTTGAATCTTTTTCATTGACAAAGAAGAAAAGTGGAAACAGGATTAGGACCTTATAAATATTCTTGGTGATTAGGATCATTGCATTACTTAGGCCTTGGCAACACAATAGTTTGACTCTTGGAGTAACATTGTCAATGAATTATGACGCTTTTATCTTGTTACTTTTGTGTGTATCCAAATTAATATGCTTCTTTGATCATTCCAAATTGGAGTTTTTTTTTTTTTTTTTGTCCATTTATAGATTTTGTTCTGTTCTTGCAGATTTGAAGGTGTCCGAGGTTTTTACAAGGGAATTACCCCAAACCTTTTGAAAAATGCTCCAGCTTCTTCAATAACATTTATTGTTTATGAAAATGTTCTAAAATTGCTTAAACCGATGAGAAGGAATGACTAAGTATTTTCCTTTTTCCTCATGATTTATTTTTCTTTAATTTTTTCTTTAGGTGTTTAATCTCCTTTCATTTGATATGCACATCATTGTATAATTGCTTATTTTTCCTATCACTTTTCAATGATGGGATTCTACACATTATGTAATTTAATACTGTGGAAGCAATTTCTGGATGTTATAAAGCATGCTTTTGCCTTTATGTTCATGTTCCTTCTGTTTCATGACCTAGACTGGATGCTTACATGTTTATCTATGAAATTTCTGTACCGTATTGTTTTCTGTTCTTTTCCTGCTCAGTTCTAGCCTTCTAGGACATGAAATTACTGTATAGTTTTCATTTTACCCAAAATCCTCTTCTAGACACATTAAAAGTTCAGGATATAAATGGAATTAAAAAAAGAAAGAAAGAAAGAAGTAAACCTCGACAATTTGAATGCAATTGACTGTTGACACCTCTGTAAGCATCATCAAGGGCTTGTTTGATTTATTTCTAATTTTCTGTTTTTATTTCATATTTTTATAAATAATTATGGAATTGTCATAATGTTTTCATTCTATTTTTTATTTTTATAAATTTGTATAGAAAACACTGGATTTTTTTTTTTTCCACTTATAATGTCAATAAATTTCATCCACCTCATCCAACATCTGTGTTCTTTTTCTGTCACGTAAAAATTGCAATGTTATAACGAAACTAACAATAAGGATAATATTCCCGTCAGAAAAAAAAAAAATTGAGGATAATATTGTCTAACTCTGAAAAGTGAGAGGTCCAATTTAGAAGGAGGTCAAAACATAAAAAGACGGATTTGAAAACATAAAGAAAGTTGGAGGACGAAAAAACAATCTATTTTGCCAAACTTATACTATTGAACGTTATATTGTTTGCCCAATAGGGCCATAAAAAGAAGAATAATGTATATATTCAAAATATACACGTGATATTTTAAATAAAGAACGTACACCACAATGACTCGAATAATTTTATGTAAGTTTTGTCCTACTTTTATATTGCATATATTATATGTAACCATTCAAGGGGAAAAAGGTCTAGATCTCAATCTAGAGATAATTTATGAATGAAGGAAAGAATTTCATCAGAAACTTCTTGTGCTTTCTCTTGATGTATAAAATGGTGGCCATCTAGGATAACGACTTCAAGATTGGGAACAAGGCTCTTGAAGATGTCACCTTCCACAAAATCCCTTGTACCACCACTTACAAAGCCAAAGTCTCTGTCTCCAGAAATGAACTTTGTTGGAACTGTTATCTTTGATCCTTGCCATGGTGCAAGAAGCTCCCAGTCTCTGTAACCATCGAGCATATGTAATTAAGTAAAAGATTAATTCTTTGACACGACCAATTTTATTTGTTTTTTCTTTTGCTATGAACAAAGTGGTGGTGGATATGTCACGTGTGTGAGAAGAACCATAGCACAATGTTAAGAATGTAAAAATTGATAATCAGGTCACAAGTTAACAATTTTATATAAAGTCTAAAAATTCTCTCATATAAGGATAATCATTTTTTCCCCACTTATTTGTTATTGCATTCAATTATTTGTCTCAAATTTAGGTTTCATGAGCTGTAATACTAAAACATGGCAAATGAGCTTAGCAAGAACATTACAATTTTCGGGGACATGAATAGAAACAGAGAAAAACAGGTAAAACGAGGATTAGATAAGGGTTGTACTTTTAAATTATAATAATGACTTGCGTAAAAGCGAACGGTTTAAATGTATTAAAGATGCATGTCATTTAACTGGTAAGGGTGGAAACAATAAGCTAGCAAGGCTCAACTTTGAGTAATTTTTGGGTAGGCATTGTTATTATTGGCATTCAATTCAGTATTAATGTGCAAGGTTGTGGACTTACGTTAAGAAAGTAAATCTTGGGATAGGAATTTAATAAAATCCCTGTGAAACCAAACATGCACTAAGAAACGAATTGAATATGTAAAAAAATGTTTTCATATTTGTCCACTAGTGAATAAAATGCACAAGAAATAGCATGATAAATAGTGTCTGCAATTGTTTAATTTAAACTATGTGAGAGAAATTTGATTATTTTGTTTCAAATTAAACTAGAAAAGGAGAAAGTAATGAAAATACTAACAGGTCCATTGCACGGTAATAATTGAATGGGCCAGTGAAGCCAGACTCCTGGAATTTGTCAGCAAAGACCATAAGTTCCTCTTCAGTTATCCATGATGGCAAAACAGAAGGCGTTGGCAAGAAATCAACGATCTCCATGCCAGGAGGAGCTACTAGAAGACCTATCTTGGTTATCAGCAAGAACTTCTTCATCACAGTCAAACAATCATATCTTGCAAAAGATCTCTCTGCTCGACCCGGTTTCTGCACGATTTTACTAAAATCAGTGCCTAATATAAGGTTTTAAATTGATATCGCAGTTGTAGTCATATTGCATTTTCCATAATTATGGAGATATAGCATTGTAGTCACGATATGATTTTAGAAATTTCCAAAATCATAACATCGCAGCCTCAATTGCGACCACATACCTCATTTTACAACCTTGATTTATTAAAAATCTTTATCAAAATTATTTAAACCATTTCACCAACTATTCTTGACAATTTTGGGACAACTTTGCTTTTGTAAGACATAGTACATGTGTTACATAAAGCAAAGTTGTCCCAATAGTAGTAAACACCTTTGTTTTAACAAACAGTGAAAGTTACCTGGAACTGGGAGACATGACTCTCATCTCCATATATTTTCCTGATAGTTTCAACAGTTTTTGAAGTTGGAGATCTTGGGTAGTAAGGAACAGATATAGCAACAAATCCCTTGACTCTGTCAGGCCTAAAGAGACTAAGGTGCCATCCAATTGTTGCTCCCCAATCAGATCCAACTACAAATGCCTTTATTCATGACATTAAAAAGGGAAAATATCAAAATTTTCATAACAACGTGTTTGATTTTGATTAAATCTCTCTCTTTTTTTTTTTGTTAATTTCAAAAGCTCTCTAATAAAGATTTTGATTATAAGCTATTTGGAAATTTTTTAATAGGTCGAGATACTTTAAAATTTATAATTAGGTCTCTAAACTTATAAATTTGCAATTAGGTCGAGTTTCTCAACTTGTTAATAATTTATCATAATTCAATCCTTGGGATAGTGTTTACTATTTTATCAGCAGGCTTCACGGTTCAAAAATCCTACCCCAACAATTAAATTACAAATTATTTACAAGTTTAGGGCTCAATTACAAACATGAAACCCAATTGTAAATTATTTAATTAGAAGTTTAGGGAACCAATTATAAAATTATAAAGTGTAAGGATCTATTTAAAAATTCTAAATAATTTAGTAACATGCAAAATAATTAAACCAAAAAATAAATATATTATGTCTTGAAAATATAAAAATGATTCAATAGTAAAACAAGGATTAGTACCATAATCTGGTAAGAGAATTGTGATACATACCTGATGTACACCAAAATGGTCAAGCAAACCTATAAGGTCACCTACGAGGTGGTGAATAGTATAGGAATTGGGGTTGAGAGGAGAATCTGAATCACCGTATCCTCTTAGGTCAGGTGCAACTGCATGATAACCATTCTTGGCCAAGTGCTTGAGCTGGTGGCGCCACGAATACCATATTTCTGGGAAACCATGAAGCAGCACAACTAGTGGCCCTGTCCCTTGTTCAGCTATGTGCATCCATATCCCGTTTGTTTTGATTCTTTGGTGACTCACTTCACTCATGCTAGCTGCTTATTTTTTCCCAAAATTTTATGTGTTGAACAAAAGTAAGAGCCAGCAGGCAACAACACAAGTTCTTTTAAGATGAAGGATAACAGAAGATGACGGAGTCAAACTAAAAGTTTATTAAATTTAGGCTAATGTTTTTTTACATAAGAATTGTTATTTGTTGTATTTTCGGATTGCGTGTATATAAAGATGATAAAAAAAAAGCAAGTGAGGAATAGAAATAAACAGATACAGTATCACATATAATGCCTGTCTAAATTTGATGTTTAACTAACACAACTCTTAAATTTAAATGTGATAGCTGAGGTCAGAGCACAAGTTTGACTTGCTAACCTATTATTATGTCTTCTAGATATCCAAATGTCACTCCCATAAAAATACGGTTCTGGTTGGGTGGAATTGGAGTCACATGAAAATAGCTGACAGGGACTGTTATTAAACTTTAAAGAAATAAAGTTATGTTTTGGTTCATAACTATAATTTTTGGTTTAGTGACAAACGGTTTGATTGAACAAAAGAGAAGTAATCATAGCACGCCAAATTTGAATTTTTATGTGAATGCTGAATTTATGTGTCAAGAATAGGACTGCCCAACAAACTGAGCTATGGATCCAGACAAGTTTCTATTAGTTGGATGTTTGAGATAGTCTTTAAATTAATACCTATTTGGTCAGAAAGTAATGGTAGGATTTGAAAGATTTCCTTTACCTTGGTGGGATCATTGGAATGCTAATAATAAATTTACTCCTGGCAAATCACAGGTCTTTAAATTGTGGTCACAGTCGTACTTAGTAATTCTGTTGCGTCACAAGGGATATTTATGAAAAAATGTGGTTGATGTGACCGTAATTTCAATCAAATGCGATTGCAAAAGACTACCAAAATTATTGTTTCAACTGCGATTGCGAAACTCATTAAAACCCCAACTCCACTCTATCATCAGGCTGTATGAATTGACAAGAAAGAGAAATTAAGGTGAATAACTGAATCTAATTATTATGTGGTCATGCATGGATTAGCTGTTACATAGGTAGAGTCAACATTTAACACGAGAATTAATGAGTTTTTGTTAATGGTAGATGCGGTGGAGCGTGGCAGCTTGTGGAGGGGAAAGAGTGACGGGTTCAAAATGGGTGATGTTTCTCGGTTCATTATCTCTGTGAATTATGGAGTGGTGTGAGGTTGGGGGGTCTTAGTCTCTTGGATGGGTTTTGTGGGAGGTTTGGTTGTGTTGGTGGCTGTGTATGTTTTTTTTTTTTTTTTTGGTTCACAGGAGGGCTAAGCCCAAACTAGCAAGCTACCATGCGTCTAAACGACGCACCCATAATATCCTGAAATAACAAATCCCTACATTCTAAAGGAGGAGACTCTAACCAATGGACTCCTAAATCTGTGGAGTGGGCCAAGTTTGCTAAGCTATCAGCTACCTGATTTCCTTCTTGTAGTACATGAGATAACCGCACTTGCCAAGGACAAGATAAGAGCTCCTTGATGGCTAAGAGAATGGGCGCATAAGGGTGATGGTTATTGATCTCTTTTTCAATCAGGGAAACCCCAACCATCGAGTCACTCTCTATCCAAATTCTCTGAAAATTTCTGTCCCAAGCCATAGTGAGAGCTGTATGGATCCCCATAGCTCTGCCATCAAAACACTAGCAGACCCGTGCAAGGTGCAAAGGTGATGTGACTATTAAATAATAGGCTAAATTATAATTTTGGTCCATTATCTTTAATTTAAATTTAAATTTGGTCCCTATTTTATTATTTATGCCAAAATGTTCCCTTATTTTTCAAAGTTATACCAATTTGGTCCCTCTTTTATTATTTTTTACTACCAAAATAGTTCCTCATTTTACAAAAATTAAATCAATATAGTCCATTTTTTTGTTCCGAAATGGTCCCTCTTTTATTTATTTTTTTTTGTTTCGAAATGTTCCCTTATTTTACAAAAATTATATCAATTTGGTCCTCTTCGTACCACATTTTAAACAGAAAGGACCACATCGAAACCTAAAATAAAGACGATGGACCAAAACAAAACAAAAAATAAAAGAAGAACCAAATTGAAACCTAAAATAAAGATAAAGGACCAAAAATATAATTTAGCCTAAATAATATAAGCTTTTATGCTTTTATTTATTTACTCTACTTAAGGGTAGTTTAGTCTTTTACTTATTGTATCTATATTTACTCTTTGTATTTCAATATGCATTATTGCAACATATTAAAACCCTAGCAACTTCTCTTCTTCTCCATTTGATTCTCCTCCATTTGATTCTCTCTTCTTCTCTTCCTTTTCTCTTTGCATTGTGATGGGCTTCGGCAAGTATACCGGATCGAAGCAAGTAATAAAAATCACTAAGTAATTACCGAGGTCAAACACAGAGATTGGGTGCCCAATTGTTATCAATATTCAAAGGAAGCAGTTAGAGTTGACCAAGTCAAAGGAGATAAGTTGTTGAGAATCAAATAGTTACCTAATTCAATTATCAATTTGAAAGCAAAAGCAAATCAAAACAATTATCGAGAAACAGGGCTGTCAAGAATAATTAGTATAAGCGCAACTGAGAGGTGTCATGTGAGGGAGCGACCTAACCTTTTCCCGTTCAACGGTTATGCTCCAACCGCTAGGGATCATCAGAGGAAACCTAACAAAGTATGGAATGATTACAACGGCCACCTTGTAGGCACTATTGCATACTTTTTTACAAATTATCCACCAAGTTACGGTAGGTCGGATTTGTGGGAGTCTTCATTAAATGGGGGGCCGTGAGGGAGGTGTACATTCCGACCAAGAGAGATAAGTATGGTAAGAGGTTTGGTTTCGTGCACTTCAAGGACGTCCGAAATGTGAAGGAGCTTGAGATTCAGTTACAGTCTATAAGGTTGGGCAGCTTCAGACTAAAAGTAAATCTAGCAAGGTTTGCTAGAGGACCCACCTTTGAAAGGAACTTGAGTCTTCACAACAGGAATATGGTGGCTGGACAAGGGGTGAACAGGGTGGCTGGAAGAGGGGTGATCAGGCATGAGTCTTTTGCTCAGGTGGTCACTGAAAGTAATATCCCTAAGTTGAATATCAATACGGGGCAAGCTACTGTAGTAAAGCGTCTTCCAAATGGTAATGGAAGTGAACGGTGGGGTGGTATGTCTTTTCACATACAAGATGATGAAATGAAGTGGTTGCATGGATCGTACGTTGGAAAGGTATCTCGCATTGAATTTGAGTATGATATTAAAGACAACCTACAAAGGGAGAGGATCTTTAATATAACAGCAAGACTTCTTGGGGGTCTCTTTGTTTTGCTCTCTGTCGTTGGGGAGCTAGACGCCCAAAGGGTTCTACAGGATGAGGCTGACACTCTATCGAAGTGGTTTTTGGATATTAGGCCATGGGATCCGGGGTGGTCGGCTATTGAAAGATCGATTTGGGTTAATGTTTCGAGGCTACCTCCTCAGGCTTGGAAAGAAGATATCTTTAGGAGTTTGGTAGGTACTGTTGGAAGTTTTGGTATGTTAGATAAGGCGTCCAGAAGTAAAGAAAGATTGGATGTTGCAAGAATTCTTATTTCCACATCTTACCCAGAAGTCATTAACAGGAATATTAGGGTGCAGATTAATGATAAGATGTTCATAGTTAGAATCATGGAGGACTCCTTTTTTGATGGTCAACGATATTTTAGTTCAAGGAAGAAGAATGCCTATCACGAAGGTTGCTCGTCCGACTACTCTGATTCAGTCATAGATAGTCTTTTAGACTTGCTGGAGACGGTGGTTTCCGATGATGGGGGCCTGGAGGACCAACAGTTGTTGGTCTTGTCAAGTACAAATTCAAAATTCACTGATGTAAACTTCGTACAGGAAGGTGTAGGTGGGGTGCTCGAGGTCTCGGCAAAAGCAAAAGAAGGGCTCACAGGTCTAGCACAAAATGGAGTTAGTGTGCCTTTCAATACATCTAAGGTGGCAGGGTCTTCACCTAATAGAGACGGCAACTGTCAGCCTATGGGAGACATTGACTGTGATGTGAGTATAGGGGAAAGGGGCATAAAAGGTGTAGTGGGCCTAGGTTCGGTTTCGGGCCCGTCGAATTTGGCAAAAAAAATAAACAAAGTGAATGTTGGGCCTGGAGTAAAGGAGAAAGGGAAGAAGATTTCGAAGCAATCCACTATAGGAGTTGGGGAACACTCCCAAGAGGACGTGGGCCCTTTACTGGATACTGGAGGATTGAATATAAGGAAGGGGAGGAAGTTGGACAACAGGGCTGGGGAAGGAACTTCGTATGGTAATAAAGGGAAGAATGTGGAATCATTGAAGGGTAAAACACACTCAGGTCGTTATGGGCCTCTTTTGTTCAAATTTCCTTTCTTGCCAGGCCCAATCTCAGGTGCTTTGAGGAAGAACCTTCGAAAGGGATCAAGGAAGGGTGGCTATACGGCTATGCTTAATCAGTTTTCGGAGGAGGAAGAAATTATCTCTTCTGTTAGCCCTGTGTCATTCCCTTTGCAATGTTATGAGGTATCTCTGGCAACTCTTAGACATAAGTCATCCGATTTGGGTCTCCTGGCTCTCACAGATGAGGTGGTTGCGGAAACATCATTGTCTTCCTCAAACGCTGATTGCATCGTCTCTTGCAGGAAGAACAAAATCAAAAGAGTGATCCCTAATTTGGTGGATGTGGATTTGCGGTATGCGCATAGTGTTCACAGTTCGATGTTGAGTGGAGATGAACTAAGCATGGAGATCTTAAATCAATCAGGGTCTCAAGGTGAAAGTGAAATGAGTCATTCAAGTGTGCCAGGTACGGTTTCTGCAGGTCAGAAAATTTCTGATAGTGATATTAGACTATGTAATTCGAAGATTAGGAATGGGGTGGTTGGTAGTCAGGGTGAGAAGCTCTGGGGAATTTGCAAAACAATTGGGGTTACGTCTCCAGAGAATGATGGGGTTATGGTGAATCTGATAGAACAATTGGAGGAAAGGGATAGGTTGGCCAAAGTTGGCAGAGGTGACAACAATGGTGGATAATGGAGATAGTTTCAATTAATATTAGGGGTTTGGGGAGTAGGGTTAAAAAAGAAAAAATAAGGTTGTTGGTTAGAGAAGAGAAGGCTGATTTTATTGTTATTCAAGAAACTAAGATGTCAGAGGTGGATGGTGGCCTTTGTCAGTATATGTGGGGGCATCATGAAGTGAATTGGGTTTTCCTCCAGGCTGAAGGGAGCTCGGGAGGTTTGATCAGTATGTGGAGTAGCTCAAATTTCAAACTTCAATATCATTTCTGTGGAAAAGGATTCTTGGGGGTCTGTGGGGTTTGGTTACCAAATAACCAAAGCTGTACAGTGGTTAACATATACTCGTCTTGCTTACAGTCGGAAAAGAGGGTGTTGTGGAGTAATTTGGCTATGTCCAAGAGAGGATTTGGTGGTCAACTATGGTGCTTAGTAGGTGACTTTAACTCAGTTAAGTGCAGTTCAGAAAGGAGGGGCTTAGCATGTATCTCACAGGATGCACATAATTCAGAATTCCGAGATTTCATTAATGAGCTTGATCTAATTGATTTGTCGGTGCTTGGTCGGAGGTTTACCTGGTTTAGGCCTGACGGTTCAGCTATGAGCAGGTTAGACAGGTTCTTCGTCTCTGAAGGATGGGTTAATTTGTGGAGTCTTACAGCGCAGTGGATAGGTGACAGGGATGTCTCAGATCATTTCCCGATTGTATTGAGAGGAGTGGTGCAAAATTGGGGTCCCAAACCTTTCCGGTTTAACACTTGTTGGTTGGATCACAGTGATTTTCAAGGGTTTGTTGAGAACAGTTGGAAGGAGATTCCGATTGAAGGTTGGAGGATCTTTGCTTTTCAAGGAAAACTGAGAATCCTAAAAGGAAAACTGAAAGAATGGAATTGGGAGGTCTTCGGGAACTTAGACACCAAATTGAAGAAACTGGTTTTGGATCTGAACACTTCAGATGAGGTAGCTAGTACGAGAAATTTAAATGAGAATGAGCTGAGGCTTAGGAGGGAAACAAATTCAGATATTTTCCAAGTGCGTATGCGGAAAAATAATCTTTTGCACCAAAAGTCTCGGGTAAAGTGGCTTAAAGAAGGTGATGCTAATTCTTCTTTTTTCCACTCTTGCATCAATTATAGAAGAAGAAGAAATAACCTCACTGCTGTCTTAGTTGATGATTCTTGGGTTGAAGGAGTCTTAGAGGTCAAAAGTGAGGTGAAGAGTTATTTCCAGAAATTGTATTCGGATGATGGTTGGCAGAGGCCTACTCTAGATGGTATTAGCTTCAATAGGCTTTCTTCGGCTGAAAACAGTTTCCTCTCTGCACCTTTCTCTGAGGATGAAATTGAACAAGCTGTTTCAAGCTGTGAAAGCTGTGAAAGCTGTGAAGGTGACAAAAGTCCCGGACCAGACGGCTACACTTTTACTTTTATAAAAAAGTTCTGGGGTACTATTAAGGAAGAGGTTGGTTTATTGGTTCAGGAGTTCTACTACAGATCAGAGCTTCCAAAGAGTGTGTGCTCTTCCTTCATTGCTCTTATTCCTAAAAGGGAGAACCCTCAAAAAGTTTCAGACTTTAGGCCTATCTCTCTAATTGGTGTGGTTCACAAACTAATTTCAAAGTTGCTAGCAGCAAGACTCAAGCGCGTGATTGGCTCTTTGATTTCTTCTTCTCAATCGGCTTTTATAGCGAAGAGGCAAATTTTAGATAGTGTTCTTGCTATAAGTGAAGATTGTAGATTTGGCAAAGAAGACTGGTGATGATTGCCTTATCTTTAAGGTCGATTTTGAGAAGGCATATGATTCCGTCAATTGGGGTTTCCTAAAGTATCTGATGAGGCGAATGGAATTTGGAGAGAAATGGTTGAAATGGATGGATGCATGTATGTTCAAGGGTCACGTCTCAGTTTTGGTCAACGGTAGCCCAACGGAGGAGGTACCTATGCAAAAAGGTTTGAGACAAGGGGATCTGTTGGCCCCATTCCTTTTCTTGTTAGTGGCTGAAGGTTTGAGTCGTTTGATGAGTAGGGTGGTGGAGTTGGGAGTTTTTTCAGGATTCAAGTTTCAGGAAAATAAGATTATTTCTCTGTTACAATTTGCGGATGACACAATTTTGGTTGGTAAAGCTAATAATCAGAATTTGTGGTCAATCAAGGCTGTGCTTCGGGGTTTCAAATTGGTATCTGGGTTAAAAGTCAACTTCCACAAAAGCTGTCTATATGGGGTTAATGTTGGAACTGAATTTCTCTTGGCTACAGCAAATTTCTTAAGTTGCAATTCTGGTAATATCCCGTTTACTTACCTGGGATTACCGATTGGAGCTAATCCGAGGAAGGCATCTACTTGGAATCCGGTCATTGAGGTGATGAAGAAAAGATTATCGAGGTGGAAGGGTAAATATCTATCCTTGGGAGGGAGAATAGTTCTCATCAAATCAATGCTTTCTAGTCTACCTTTATTCTTTTTCTCCTTTTATAGAGCTCCAAGGAAGGTTATTAAAAATACTTACATCTATTCAAAGAGACTTTTTGTGGGGCGGTTGTGGTGATAAGATGAGGATCGCTTGGGTGAATTGGAGGAAAGTGTGCTGCTCGAAAACTTCGGGCGGGTTGGGAGTTAAGGATTTACATCTTTTTAATTTGAGTTTGCTAGGAAAATGGAAGTGGCGAATTCTAAATGATGAGGGAGCCTGCTGGCAGGAAATCATACGTTTCAGATATGGAGTGGGCGAAGATTCTGTTTCTGCTGATAGATGGTCTTGTGGTAATTCGTCATATTGGTGGAGAGATTTAAATGGGTTAGAATTGAGTCATGCAGGGACCACAAACTGGTTTTCCAAGGAAATTAGGAGAAAGGTTGGAAATGGGGAGGTTACTTCTTTTTGGAATCAGATTTGGTTAGGGACAGCAACTATTAGAGAGGTTTTCCCTAAGCTTTTTAGCTTGGCAAACCAAAAGGAAGCAAGAATTTCAGATTTAGGCAGGTGGGATGGTGAAGTGTGGAGATGGGAATGGAGTTGGAGGAGGGCTTTTCTTGCTTGGGAGGAGGAACTGTTTCAGGTTTTCCAGGATACAATGATTGGTACATGTCTTAATAGAAATGAGTAAGATTGTTGGCTGTGGCTGGCAGATGACTCCAACACTTACACGGTTAAATCAGGCTACAATGCTCTTCAGTCCCAGCAACAAAATTTAACTTCCAATCCGGCTTTGGAACAGGTTTTTACTAATTTTTGGTTTTGCTGTGCTCCCTCTAAGGTTTTAGCTTTTTCATGGCTTCTCATACTAGATAGGTTACCTACAAGGGTAAATCTCCTACATAGATCAGTTATCATAGTTCCTTCTCTATCTCTCTGTGTCTTGTGTGGCTCTCAGTTTGAGACAGCGGTCCATCTTTTTTTGGATTGCTCTTTCACTTCTCAAGTATGGAATTTTTTGTTTAATTGGCTGGGAGCTCAACATTTTCCTAGCAGTGACATTGTGCAGCATTATAGTCAATTCAGGGACATCTTCAAAGGTATTAAAAAGAAAAAACTGTGGCAGATAATATGGCATGCAACTATGTGGTCAATTTGGCTTTTGAGAAATGATGTTATATTTAGTAATGGTAAAATGGATTTCTTGGTTGTGGTGGATTTGATTAGATCGAGATCTTGGATGTGGTTATCAAGCAAATATAAGGTCCAACTGTATGATTTTTCCAGTTGGTGTCATAGTCCCTTATGTTGTTTGAAAGTGGCTGAATAGGTGCTATTGTCTAAGTCACATGCCTGCTGGGATTTGGCCTCTGTTTTCGTGGTGATTCCTTCAAGTGCAGGAGTCACATCTTTTTGGCCATTTTTGCTGCTTGGTCACTGGTACAGGAGGTTTCTTAAAGAGTAATATGAATCTTTGCTCTAATTCTTTTGGTGTATATTGAAGGGTGTACTGATTCTTAGACAGGGCTTGTACCTAAGATTTCTTTTGCTGGTTGGGTATACCATGTAACACTTAGTTGTTTCGTTGGTTGAGTGTTACCTTGTATATAGGTTGAGTACACCTAGTACTCTCTTATAATTATAATATATTCGTTTTGCTTATCAAAAAAAAAAACAATTATCGAGAGTTGTGTTTAAGATTTGGGAAAGTTCTAAGGTTACGAATCCACCTACCCAATTAAGCAATAGATCTAAGTGATTATTTTCTACCCCTAGGTTCAATTACATGCCAACCAGGAATCCAAAATTATTCTAATGTCTCGGTCTAGCACAAAAGAAAACACCTAAGCATGCCAATCAACTATATCTCTATTCAAAGATTAACAAGTTAGATTCATTAAGTTCTTGGTTCCCTATAAGCACATATCTCCTATTATATCTCTATCAATATTCAACTTGTGTTTTTAATTCAAGTCCCAAAGCGTGAATCTCCGGTCGGACTCATCACGCTTGACTAGTTAACCACAAGCTCATATGATTAACACAAACAAAACATAATTAAGAAGCAAGAATTAAGAGTTAGAGAGTAGAAAACATCACTGTTTCACTATGCCGTCATGAGCGGCTTCATCGTTTCCTTAGAAAAGATGATTAGTTCCTCATAGCGTACTTCAACATCATAACCTAAACGAGACGTAGCTCAAAGAAAACTGGGATTGGATCTTTCAACTCGTACTGAAACAAGCTATTTATAAGAAAACTGGGCAGCGCACGCTCGCAGGGCGAACAGGTGCTCCCGAGGCGAGCACTTGAAATTGGCTCCAATCTAATTTTGAATCTTGGCGGGGCGAAGGCTGTCTCGTGGGGCGAGACATAATGTCTTCAGCTTTCCTATGTCTGTCTCGCGGGGCACGCCTGAAAGGCTTCAGTTTATGCTCAATTTCTGCTTCAGGCTTGCGGGGCGAGAGCTTGAGTTCCTTCTTTTGCTTGTTTACTTCAATTTTCCATGCTTTCTTGAGCTTCACTTTTCACACGAAAATATAAAATAACACCCATTGCTTTATTTGATTCAAAAATAGTAAAAAATCCTAAAAATTAATAAAGAGACTCAAAACTTGCTCGTGGACATATAAAGCCAAATTTGAGCGAAAACGAGATTAAACTCGCACAACTGGTATCAAAATTATGGTCTTCCTAGTCATAAAACTAGATGAACCAAATGTTTATCAAAATACCCCAAACTTAAACTTTACTTGTCCCTAAGCAAACTAAAAATTAAAAAGACTCAAGATCAGGTAAGCTTAATGGACTTAGTAAACCTTCGCACAAATGTTTATTAAATGTTCCCCCTTCTCATTTTAATTAAACAATCCCCAAATTCATTTACTTTTAAACAAAGAGAATCCCATCATTCATTCAATCATTAATCTAAGTCAATGATCCAACATACACATAAAAGGGAGATCACCAATTTCAAATAATTGCCTTCTTCACAAGGGAATTTAGTGATTCACTCATTTGCACAATATGTCTAGGATATCAACTTTCACTCATTTTCACATTTTAAGCGCACTTTCCATGAATTTGATTTTCATCTCAAAAATAGTTCCCACGAAAACATGGATGTATCATCAAAAGGTCTTTTAGAGGTTGTACTGGGGCCTGGCTAACGGTAGGATATACAAAGGTACTAGGCTTAAGTCCTTAGGATATAAGAGGGCGTGAAACTTTTTACACTTTTGACTTTCACTCTCATTCCTTTGCCATTTTTCCTTTTTCACGCTTTGGGTGGCTACAACCTATTCCCTTTGACACCCTTTTATTTTTACCCTTTTGGTTTTTTTGTATTTTTCTTCCTTTTCTTTTTCCTTCCTTTGCCTTTGGCTTTAACCTTTTTGTTTTTGTTTTTCTCATTCCCAAAATAACATGACAAACTCATTGTAGAAATCCAAAACTTAGTTTCTAAACAATTTTTGTTTGCTAAGCATCCATGCTCTCCTAAATCCTAAGATTGTGTTAATATGGTTTTTCCGGATTTTTGGCTTATATCATAAGGTCTTTAAGAAACAAGAGGCTTATTAGGCTCAATGTGGCTAACTAGGGAACATGCATTAGGGATGGTTCTTTATAGGCCAAGTAGCTATTTCAAAGAAAATGTCTAGATCATTTGATGCAAACATATAAACCTGCAAATCATATAGAGATTCAAGCAAATCCGGGAAAGTGCAACTCAAAAGTGATTCACTCAATTTAAAAGCAATGTTGGCGGCTCAAATTCCTCATCTGGGCATTTTTCGCATATTATTTGACTGAGATACAATCCCTAGTATGTGCACCCCTTTACCCCAAACTTGTCATAAATCATGCAATCCAAACAAAATTTTCAAAGTTCATTTTTCAAATTTTCATGGGGATCAATTTTTCAAAACAAAAGGGAAATTCATCAAAAGTTTTTGCAATTTCTAGAACATGCATTCAACTTAAGCTCAATTCAATCAATTCCATCAAGACTTATCAACTAGACTTTATAGACACTATGGGTTTTTGTATTGACCACTATTTACTTGCTCTGTAACATCCGTTATTTTATGTGTGGTTGTGTATGATGTTTAGGTTTAAGGTTTGGATGGTATAACTGAGAGGTGATTTGAGGTATAGAGAACAGCTAGGGTTTCCGGTTAGTGTCTTTTAGATAATTGAGGGTGGAACAAAATTTTGGAGTTAAAGAGGAGATTAGGCATTTTTGATGGTTAGAAATTGTTTATTAGGTCCTAAGGAGCCTATATCTCAAATTTGGGGTCAATCAGACGTCGAACGGACCGTGAACGTAAAGAGTTGACTTTCTGGTCAAAAGTCAACGCTCAAGCGTGGCAAACATCACGCTCGAGCGTCCACAATACGCTCAAGCGTGGGTGTGTCCACGCTCAAGCGCCCAAGTCAACCAGACAAGGGCCATGCTTTGACTTGCTACGTGTCAACGGGCGCTGACGTGGCAGCCTCTGAGTGGTTGCATGGCTGCGGTGGTTTTCACGCTCAAGCGTGAAATGGTCCACGCTCAAGCGTGACCACGCTCAAGCATGAAAAGTTCCACGCTCGAGCGTGGCAGTGTGAATCAGAAAAATAAAAAGGGCTTAAGTGACACAAAGTCACTTAAGCCATAGGAAAGAACGAAAACAGAGAGCTCACTCTGAGAAAACAGAGAGGAGCATATAGAGAGAGAAAGAGAGAAAATCTAGAGGGAGAGAGAAGTTGTAGTGTGAGAACGAGGTGCTCGATCCTCCCGTTGCGATTCCGGTTACACCGTTGTGTTCGTGACGGCGATACCTTCATTGTCCTCTTCTTCGTTTCTTCTAAATGTGAAGGTAAATTATTCCCGTTTATATCGAAAGTCGTTTCGTTACGTTTATCTTTATATCTTTCGTTTCGGTTATCGGAATTCGATTCCGTCTTCGAGGATGAACTCGTGGTAACGTGTGCTTCGTAATGTGATGCTTAGGTGAATTTTTGGAAGCTCCGAGGCCCTAGAACCGTGCTGGACAGAATTGAGCCCGTGGAGGAAACGCTCGTTTCGTCTCGTTTCGTTCATCGTACGACTCTCCAGGTGGGGGAAAGAAACCATTTAACGTCGAAAACGGCGCAGTTACATTTAGTTCGATAATGGCGTAGGGCGACCTAAACCCTACTCGAGAGCGAGAAACGGACAATGTCCATGTCACATTGGGGACTACTTAGTGGTACCAATGATGATATTGAAATTGTGCGTTTATCGTCGTTACGATAAAAATGTATTATTTTATTATTTTATGACTGGCTGTTGTGACTGCTTGAATTAGTTGCGTTGATATGATGATTGATGACTGATACTGAGTGTTGATATATCTTATGAAAATTATTATTGTTATTATTATTATATTGGAATTGATGCCATGATTGATATGATGACATGATGCCATGACTAATATGATGATCTTATGGAAATATGTTATGATGCCATGAGTGTAATGATTATGAGTAGAGTTGAGTAAGTGATGAGATATGTTGAGCATTGATGATGTATTGGGGAAATCATACTTTATGTGTTAGTAGTGCCTAACCGAGATGATTAATGTTATATGATGATGAGGTTTTATTGAGGTTATTATGAGGTGATGATGAGCGGTTAGGGCACTAGGGGACGACCTGAAACAGGGTCTGTGATATGTGGACCTGAAACATGGTCGTTTGTGGACCTGAAACATGGTCGTTGGGGTCTATTCCTCGGAGGGAGAATTCCCGGGGTCTAGGCTAACGGCGGATCGTCCCAGACATGATTTCATTTTAGTTGCAGCTATAGTTCATGCGTTGCATGAGCACCCTGGCCGTGGTCCAGAGGTGTGCATCGGTTGTGTAGCTATAGTGCCATTGCTTTGCATGGGCACCCTCCAGCCGCGGACGAGGGTGTGCGCCGGGGCCTCTGGGACGTGTCGATTGTTGTGATATCCGGATATGGCCGACTACCTGAGAAGATTCATACACATTTGCATTGCATCATGATGGGGGTAGAGGAAAAGACCCTAGATGTGAATTGAGGATGCTTGTGTTATATATATATATATATATAAACTATAATTTGGGAGATGGATGTTTATCGTGGCTGTTATAGAACTAAATGTCGCTAAACCCTTTCCACGTTTGATGTTATATGGCTTCTTATCCCTTTTTATTTTTGTTGTATGTTTGTACATATATGTTTTATATATATATCAGATCCAGATCGTGTTGATGGCGCACTGGGATCACCCGTGGATGACTCAGGATCCGGGGTTCCCCCTCTCGGGGACCTTTGAGGTTGAGTGTTTAGATCCGAACGGGTGGCTCGTGGACCCAGTCACTCGCTTCGTTGTGTATACGGGTCCTACGTCCATCACCTCCGGGTTCGGACAGGGAGCGTCGATAGGATTCGTCGGCACGTTCCGCGTTGGCACTACCCTTCCTTTCCAGGTAGGACAGCCAGATGGACACATACCGCCGATGCCACCGATGCCAGGCATGGCCCCAGATCCCTTCATGGTACCCTTTGAGGCACTCGTTCCAGGACTTGCACCGGCACCAGCACCAGGACCCGAGTTGGCACCTATCCGGGAGGAGGAACCGGTTGTCCCCGCCCAGGACCTGGCACCCCTTCCAGAGGTTCCAGCGCCTCCAGAGATCCGGGCTATGGTTTCAGAGTCTTCTCGAGTATCTACCAGACAGTTTCATCCCCGTGATAGTAGACTTTACCGACAGAGGTTTCAGAGGCAGTCGGACAGGAGCTCGTCCAGTGAGAGCGGAGGAGTGTCCGGACCTGCCGGACCGCGGGATGCAGACGAGGGTGGTAGTATTTGATGGCTCGGCCAGTGCCATCTGTATAGGTGTGAGTGAGGTTTTGTTGTATTTTGAGAGGGGACGGGGTGTGGAGAGAATCGGTGAGGCATCTTCCCTTTTATCTTTTGATGTACTTCTTTTATGTTATATACCACTGTTTTATATATATTTCGGGATCCTACTGATGGGAATCCCTTGACAGTTGTGTATTAGGAGATGATGTATATATTTATCTATGTATATATGTGTGATGTATCTGCCTGTTAACTATTTACATATTAAGTTTTAATTTTCCGCTGTTTAAATATAACCGCCTATCGCTAATAATACGATTAAGCTTTAATATTTTGGGTTTTTCTTTAATGAGACGTCGGGGCGTCTCATTTGGTGGTATCAGAGCAGTTCGGTTCTGAAACGGACTGTGAGGACTGTGATTAGGGTGAACTGGCCATTTAGTCGGATCCACATCGGATGACGACTATGCTTAGAAGTTGGGTAGTGGGTCCGATGCGACATCTTTATGGCATATAGTATTTATATTCCAGTTTTATGTAGTATTATATGTCATATTGATGTGGGCTAATGATTTCTTTTGACAGGATCATGGCTCGAGGCAGAGGTAGAGGACGAGGTAGACATGGTGGTAGAGCTATCGAGGGTGTCGAGGATGAGTATCAGCCAGTAACAGGAGTTAGTGGTGGAGGGGAGTCATCTGAGACTCTCCAGACTATCCGTGAGTTAGCATCCGTTCTGTTGCAGCAGGCGCAGCAGAACGCTCAGAGGATACAGAGAGAGGCAGAGTTACAGGACCAGCAGGATAGGAGGAGAGCTGCTGAGGCTGAGGATGCGGGGTTGGCTACCTTTCTGAAAGGTAAGCCACCACAGTTCGGAGGAGAGTATGACCCAGAGCGGGCTGAGTGGTGGATACAGGAGTTGGAGAAGATCTTCGACACTATGAGATGTAGAGATAACAGGAAGGTGACTTATGCCGCCTTCATGCTGACTGGAGGAGCCGAGTCATGGTGGAGAGGCAAGAGGAGGTTGCTTGAGACTGAGGGCAGAATGATCAGTTGGGATCTGTTCAGGGAGTGTTTCTTCGAGAAGTACTTTTCGCGGTTAGTCAGACGCGAGAAGGAAAGAGAGTTCATGAGTCTTCAGCAGGGAGACAGGTCTGTTGGTGACTATGCGGCTAGGTTTGAGGCCCTGATTCAGTTTTCTGAGTTCTACTAGAGGTTTCCAGATGAGGATTGGATGTGTCGGAGATTTGAGGAGGGTTTACGGCATGAGCTGAGGAGGGCTATAGTGCCCTTGGATATTTTGAGCTTCCCAGAGCTAGTAGAGAGGTGCAGTGCCATTGAGAGCATGGACCAGAGGCAGGCTGCGGAGCAGAGACAGCAGCGGAGTGGGGGTCCTACTAGAGCAGGTCATCAGAGGAGAGGGGACAGAGGTTCTCAATGGAGGAGAGCACCATACGCTAGACCCGGACAGGGTACTCAGACGAATGCACTACCAGTATCAGTGAGTAGAGAGGGCCAGCAGCAGAGAGGCCCAGTGTGTTTCAGATGCGGAGGTCCACACTACATCAGAGATTGTACAGATAGATCGGGTTGCTACGTATGTGGCAAACCCGGTCACCTTGCTAGAGATTGCCGACAGAGAGCAGAGCAGCATCAGCCAGCTGCCGGTAGAGGAGCCAGTAGTTCTAGAGGTGGATCTGGGAGAGGAGTTCCAGCGGCAGGACGACAGACCGCCAGACCTCAGGCCACGGGGAGGGTGTTTACGGTGAGAGGATCTGAGTCCTCTCAGTCTGCAGATCTTATTCAAGGTATGTGTTTACTATCTAGCAGACTCTCGCGTGTGTTGTTTGACTCAGGCGCTACGCATTCATTTGTTTCACATGAGTGTGTAGATCATTTACATTTGCCCGTTTCTCGATTACCATATACTTTGACAGTATCTACCCCTACTAGTGATCCTTTGATCACAATGTCTGTTTGCCTACAGTGTCCTATCGTGGTTGAAAATAGGGCATTCCTTGTAGATCTCATCTGTTTGCCTATGCAACATATAGATGTTATCCTTGGCATGGATTGGCTATCGGTCAACCATGTAGTGTTAGACTGTGCCCAAAAGACTTTATCCTTTCTTGAGCCTTCTAGCATAGTATCTGCCAATGAAGGAGCAACTATGAGGAGTGATGATTCTCAGCAGTATGTGATGATTTTCTCTTTGGAAGCTAAGGAGACTCCAAGTATAGATTCTGTGCCTATCGTGAGAGAGTTTCCCGAGGTTTTCCCTCCTGATGTTCCAGGTTTGCCACCAGAGAGGGAGGTTGAATTCACCATAGATCTCATGCCAGGGGCAGGACCCATATCAGTAGCTCCTTATCGGATGTCACCTGTGGAGTTGGCTGAGTTAAAGAAACAACTGGATGATATGATGAAAAAGGAATTCATCAGACCGAGTGTATCACCGTGGGGAGCACCAGTATTGTTTGTGAAGAAAAAGGATGGAAGTGCTAGGTTGTGTACGGACTATAGACAGTTAAACAAGGTTACAATCAAGAACAAATATCCGTTGCCTAGGATAGATGATCTGATGGATCAGTTGAAGGGAGCTTCAGTGTTTTCTAAGATAGATTTGAGATCAGGATACCATCAGATTAGGGTAAAGAAGGAGGATATACCGAAAACTGCTTTCAGAACAAGGTATAGGCACTATGAGTACCTAGTTATGCCTTTTGGTGTAACTAATGCCCCAGTAGTATTCATGGATTACATGAACAGGATCTTTAGACCGTTCCTCGACAAGTTTGTTGTGGTGTTTATTGATGATATCCTTATCTATTCCCGTAATCGGGAAGAGCACGAGGAACATCTGAGAGTGGTGTTGCAGGTGTTGAGAGATAGACAGTTGTACGCTAAGCTATCCAAATGTGAATTTTGGTTAGAGGAAGTACAGTTCCTAGGTCATATAATCAATCAGGAAGGGATAGCTGTAGATCCAGTTAAGGTAGAGGCAGTGATTAGGTGGGAGAGGCCTAAGTCAGTAACAGAGGTGAGAAGTTTCCTAGGATTAGCCGGGTATTACAGGAGGTTTATTGAGGGTTTCTCCAAGATTGCGTTGCCTATGACGCAGTTAACGCGAAAAGGTACGGCGTTTGTTTGGACAGAAAGATGTGAGGAGAGCTTTCAAAAGCTAAAGGAGAAGTTGACTACATCTCCTGTGCTGACATTACCAGAGCCATTAGGACAGTTTAACGTGTACTGTGACGCGTCATATCAAGGTTTGGGTTGTGTTTTGATGCAAGAGGGAAGAGTAGTGGCTTACGCTTCCCGACAGTTGAGGGTTCATGAAAGAAACTACCCGACTCATGATCTGGAATTGGCAGCCATAGTGTTCGCATTGAAGATATGGCGACACTATTTGTATGGAGCCAAGTATATGTGTTCAGCGATCATAAGAGTTTAAAGTATCTGTTTGATCAGAAGGAGCTGAATATGAGACAGCGTAGATGGATGGAATTTATTAAGGATTATGAGTTTGATCTTCAATACCATCCTGGGAAAGCTAATGTTGTGGCGGATGCACTGAGTCGGAAATCTTTGCACGTATCCGCGATGATGGTGAAAGAGATGGGATTGCTTGAACAGTTTAGAGATTTGAACCTAGGTATGGAGTTAGCTGAGGATAGAATATGCTTAGGTATGATCACTATTAGCAGTGAGTTTTTGAGAGACCTTAGGTTTAAGCAAGTTCAGGATGAATATCTGCAAGATATAAGTCGAGGCATAGATGAAGGGAAAGTTTCAGAGTTTAGGAAAGGATCCGATGGTGTGTTAAGGTTTAGAGATCGGATATGTGTGCCCGAGGACTTAGAGATTAGGAAGATGATTTTAGAGGAGGCACATAAGAGTAAGTTGAGTTTCCACCCGGGAGCCACCAAGATGTATCAAGATTTGAAGAAAATGTTTTGGTGGCCAAAGATGAAGAAGGAGGTGGCAGAGTATGTTCTATCATGTCTAGTGTGCCAGAAAGCTAAGATAGAGCATCAGAAGCCTGCAGGGTTGTTACAGTCCTTGGATATCCCAGAGTGGAAGTGGGATAGCATAGCTATGGACTTTGTGGTTGGATTACCACGAACTCCGAAGAAGTTTGATGCGATTTGGGTTATCATTGATAGGTTAACAAAGTGTGCTCACTTCTTACCTATTGGTGAGAGTTATAGTCTTGAGAAGTTGACCCAGATTTACATCAAGGAAGTAGTGAGGTTGCACGGTGTACCATCGAGTATTGTCTCCGATCGGGATCCTAGATTTACATCTAGATTTTGGAGACAGTTACACAGTGCTTTGGGAACCAAGTTGAGGATGAGTTCAGCTTATCATCCTCAGACGGATGGGCAGTCAGAGAGAACAATTCAATCATTGGAGGATCTTTTAAGAGCATGTGTGTTAGAACATGTTGGCAGTTGGGATGAATTCCTACCCTTGATTGAGTTCACATACAATAACAGTTTCCATAGTAGTATCGGAATGGCACCGTATGAGGCTCTCTATGGAAGAAAATGCAGAACTCCGTTGTGTTGGTATGAGACTGGCGAGAGCCAAGTGTTAGGTCCCGATGTGGTACAGCAAACAACGGAGCAAGTCAGGAAGATAAGAGAGAAAATGAGGGAAGCACAGGATAGGCAGAGGAGCTACAGTAATAAAAGGAGGAGACCCTTAGAGTTCCAAGAAGGTGATCACGTATTCTTGAGAGTCACTCCGAAGACCGGAATTGGCAGAGCTATAAAGTCTAGAAAGCTCACTCCCCGATTTATTGGACCATTTCAGATTCTTCGACGAATTGGTTCAGTAGCCTACCAGATAGCCTTACCCCCTTACCTCTCCAACCTCCATGATGTATTTCATGTTTCCCAATTGAGAAAATATTTCCCCGATCCTTCTCATGTAATTGAGCCAGAGTCAATACAACTCCGAGAGAATCTAGAATACGAGGCTCTACCGTCTAAGATTGCAGATAGAAGGATTAAAGAACTCCGTGGTAAACAGATTCCCCTGGTCAAGGTCTTTTGGGATAGCGTTACCGGAGATGCTACTTGGGAGCGTGAGGCAGATATGCAGCAGCAGTACCCCCATTTATTCTCAGGTATGTAATTCCGGGGACGGAATTTCTTTTAAGGGGGGTAGAAATGTAACATCCGTTATTTTATGTGTGGTTGTGTATGATGTTTAGGTTTAAGGTTTGGATGGTATAACTGAGAGGTGATTTGAGGTATAGAGAACAGCTAGGGTTTCCGGTTAGTGTCTTTTAGATAATTGAGGGTGGAACAAAATTTTGGAGTTAAAGAGGAGATTAGGCATTTTTTATGGTTAGAAATTGTTTATTAGGTCCTAAGGAGCCTATATCTCAAATTTGGGGTCAATCAGACGTCGAACGGACCCTGAACGTAAAGAGTTGACTTTCTGGTCAAAAGTCAACGCTCAAGCGTGGCAAACATCACGCTCGAGCTTCCACAATACGCTCAAGCGTGGGTGTGTCCATGCTCAAGCGCCCAAGTCAACCAGACAAGGGCCATGCTTTGACTTGCTACGTGTCAACGGGCGCTGACGTGGCAGCCTCTGAGTGGTTGCATGGCTGCGGTGGTTTTCACGCTCAAGCGTGAAATGGTCCACGCTCAAGCGTGACCACGCTCAAGCGTGAAAAGTTCCACGCTCGAGCGTGGCAGCGTGAATCAGAAAAATAAAAAGGGCTTAAGTGACACAAAGTCACTTAAGCCATAGGAAAGAACGAAAACAGAGAGCTCACTCTGAGAAAACAGAGAGGAGCATATAGAGAGAGAAAGAGAGAAAATCTAGAGGGAGAGAGAAGTTGTAGTGTGAGAACGAGGTGCTCGATCCTCCCGTTGCGATTCCGGTTACACCGTTGTGTTCGTGACGGCGATACCTTCATTGTCCTCTTCTTCGTTTCTTCTAAATGTGAAGGTAAATTATTCCCGTTTATATCGAAAGTCGTTTCGTTTCGTTTATCTTTATATCTTTCGTTTCGGTTATCGGAATTCGATTCCGTCTTCGAGGATGAACTCGTGGTAACGTGTGCTTCGTAATGTGATGCTTAGGTGAATTTTTGGAAGCTCCGAGGCCTAGAACCGTGCTGGACAGAATTGAGCCCGTGGAGGAAACGCTCGTTTCGTCTCGTTTCGTTCATCGTATGACTCTCCAGGTGGGGGAAAGAAACCATTTAACGTCGGAAACGGCGCAGTTACATTTAGTTCGATAATGGCGTAGGGCGACCTAAACCCTACTCGAGAGCGAGAAACGGACAATGTCCATGTCACATTGGGGACTACTTAGTGGTACCAATGATGATATTGAAATTGTGCGTTTATCGTCGTTACGATAAAAATGTATTATTTTATTATTTTATGACTGGTTGTTGTGACTGCTTGAATTAGTTGCGTTGATATGATGATTGATGACTGATACTGAGTGTTGATATATCTTATGAAAATTATTATTGTTATTATTATTATATTGGAATTGATGCCATGATTGATATGATGACATGATGCCATGACTAATATGATGATCTGATGGAAATATGTTATGATGCCATGAGTGTAATGATTATGAGTAGAGTTGAGTAAGTGATGAGATATGTTGAGCATTGATGATGTATTGGGGAAATCATACTTTATGTGTTAGTAGTGCCTAACCGAGATGATTAATGTTATATGATGATGAGGTTTTATTGAGGTTATTATGAGGTGATGATGAGCGGTTAGGGCACTAGGGGACGACCTGAAACAGGGTCTGTGATATGTGGACCTGAAACATGGTCGTTTGTGGACCTGAAACATGGTCGTTGGGGTCTATTCCTCGGAGGGAGAATTCCCGAGGTCTAGGCTAACGGCGGACCGTCCCAGACATGATTTCATTTTAGTTGCAGCTATAGTTCATGCGTTGCATGAGCACCCTGGCCGTGGTCCAGAGGTGTGCACCGGTTATGTAGCTATAGTGCCATTGCTTTGCATGGGCACCCTCCAGCCGCAGACGAGGGTGTGCGCCGGGGCCTCTGGGACGTGTCGATTGTTGTGATATCCGGATATGGCCGACTACCTGAGAAGATTCATACACATTTGCATTGCATCATGATGGGGGTAGAGGAAAAGACCCTAGATGTGAATTGAGGATGCTTGTGTTATATATATATATATATATAAACTATAATTTGGGAGATGGATGTTTATCGTGGCTGTTATAGAACTAAATGTCGCTAAACCCTTTCCACGTTTGATGTTATATGGCTTCTTATCCCTTTTTATTTTTGTTGTATGTTTGTACATATATGTTTTATATATATATCAGATCCAGATCGTGTTGATGGCGCACTGGGATCACCCGTGGATGACTCAGGATCCGGGGTTCCCCCTCTCGGGGACCTTTGAGGTTGAGTGTTTAGATCCGAACGGGTGGCTCGTGGACCCAGTCACTCGCTTCGTTGTGTATACGGGTCCTACGTCCATCACCTCCGGGTTCGGACAGGGAGCGTCGATAGGATTCGTCGGCACGTTCCGCGTTGGCACTACCCTTCCTTTCCAGGTAGGACAGCCAGATGGACACATACCGCCGATGCCACCGATGCCAGGCATGGCCCCAGATCCCTTCATGGTACCCTTTGAGGCACTCGTTCCAGGACTTGCACCGGCACCAGCACCAGGACCCGAGTTGGCACCTATCCGGGAGGAGGAACCGGTTGTCCCCGCCCAGGACCTGGCACCCCTTCCAGAGGTTCCAGCGCCTCCAGAGATCCGGGCTATGGTTTCAGAGTCTTCTCGAGTATCTACCAGACAGTTTCATCCCCGTGATAGTAGACTTTACCGACAGAGGTTTCAGAGGCAGTCGGACAGGAGCTCGTCCAGTGAGAGCGGAGGAGTGTCCGGACCTGCCGGAACGCGGGATGCAGACGAGGGTGGTAGTATTTGATGGCTCGGCCAGTGCCATCTGTATAGGTGTGAGTGAGGTTTTGTTGTATTTTGAGAGGGGACGGGGTGTGGAGAGAATCGGTGAGGCATCTTCCCTTTTATCTTTTGATGTACTTCTTTTATGTTATATACCACTGTTTTATATATATTTCGGGATCCTACTGATGGGAATCCCTTGACAGTTGTGTATTAGGAGATGATGTATATATTTATCTATGTATATATGTGTGATGTATCTGCCTGTTAACTATTTACATATTAAGTTTTAATTTTCCGCTGTTTAAATATAACCGCCTATCGCTAATAATACGATTAAGCTTTAATATTTTGGGTTTTTCTTTAATGAGACGTCGGGGCGTCTCATGCTCAAATTTTCAATTTAATTGTTTTAATCTTCCAATTTAATTAGTAATTAACTAAATTAACATAATTAATTAAAATGATTATATAGCTAATTATTTTTATCTATTAAATTAATTTAAACAAATAAACCTAGTTGAGAATCACTAGGCTAAAAAAAGAAAGTCCATTCGGAAGTCGGCGTTGGGGAAGCGAACTTCCCACTTCAAATGAAAACATGGGTATACTGGTTATTGAATAAATATCCTATTTGGTCCCTAAAATTGTGAAGTGATATCAATCTGGTCTCTAAAATTATCGAAATTCCAAATTAGTCCATGAAGTTGTAAAACGATAATCAACTCAGCCCCTTAGCTGAAAATCGTATGGACTAATTTGATATTAAGTGAGTAAATTGAGGGACCAAATTGATACTAATTTATCATTTAGGGATGTTTTTGGAATTTCAATAATTTCAACGACCAAGTTCATACCACTTCACAATTTCAGGGACCAAATAGGGTGTTTATTCGCTAGTTATTAGAAAGGGAGTAACATAGTGTTTTTTTTTTTTGATTAAATAAGTTTTTGACCACTGCAAAGTTTACCAATTTTGATTTTGGTCATTATAAAATTTTTTCATAGGATTTCATCCTTATAATCTATTTTTTTTTTTTGTAAACACTCCCTACCGTCATCTTCTTCCATTATCTAGTACTCATGAGTACCGAGGTATTTTTATTTTACTATCCTACTTTTTATGAAATTTGGCCAAAAAATAGAAACAAAATCATACATTAGAGACCATATGTTTAAAATTGTTAAATTCTTCATTTTGTATGATATCTGATACTTAGGAGTTATCGAGGTAATTTCTTGTTCTTGTCCATCTTGCTCCAAAATTTAGCTAGCAAATAGAAAAAATAATACATTAAAGCCACATGGTTAAAATTGACAAAATTTTCATCCGATATGATTTCTAGTACTCAGGAGTAATGATAGGGATTATTTACAAAAAAATAAATTCTACAGATAAATCCTAAGAATTTTTTTTACAAGGATTAAAATCAAAATTGATAAATTTTACGGGAACTATAAAAACTTATTTAAAACTTTTTTTTAAGGTTATTCGAAAAAAAAAGAACTCCCAATTTATATAATTGGTTTATCCTGTCCTTTCCTAAAGCCGACGCAAACCAACCAACCACAGTCGAATTTGGATCTCCTCCTGCCAAAAAATGGTGCAGCCACCCTCCAGCTTAAATCATAACCGTTGGATTAATGTAAGGAGAGAGAGAGTATGTGTTTTTTCTTGATCCAAAGGCTGCAATTGTGTTGGAGGGAAGCTGCACCAACTTTTGGCATGAGCGAATCCAGGTCCACCACAGTTTGAATTAGAGAAATGACAGACGAACAATTGCTGGACACCTACGTACATATGGTGGGTGGTTTTTTTGAGTGTTAAGTGTTGATTTTAGGAAGAATAAAATAATATATAAGTGTAGAAATATATAAATATATGGTGTAGGTGTTTAAAATAGGTGTGTAAGGGTCCGTTTGGTTTAGATTTTGATAAAATTGATTTTGGAAGAATTGATTTTGAAAAATGAAGTTTGAAAAAATTGATTTGTGTTTGGGAATGATATTTTAAAAGTCAGTTTAGAAGAATTGTTTTTGTTTGGATGATAAAGTAAAATCACTTTTGAGGTGTAAATATGTAGAATTTTGTGGATCCTACATCTAGAATCAATTATTTTCAACGGAAAAGCTAAAATTATTTACTTCCACAAAATTCCGTTTTGACCACCAGGAATCAATTATTTCCAACGGATTTTGACAGCCAAACACAATTAAAATCAGGCAAACTACGTTTCACTCCCGCAAACGGAGAATGCAGGAGTTGAAACTGAGAAACAAACAAGCACTAAATAACATACCTCATTTAAGTGTTAAGTATTGATTTTGGGAAGAGTAAAATAATATATAAATGGAGAAACGTATAAATATATGATATAGGTGTTCAAAATAAATGGGGTGGGGTGGTTAGTAATGGAGTGAGGTGGTACAGAAGGCTTGATCCATTTGTTTGAGAATTCATTCACCAATGGAATGAGATAGTTTAGGATGATAATCCAAACCACCCATCCCATCCAAAACCCCAATTTTTACACCCTCCAAATTGAGGGTTTGGGATTTTTCCCTCAAACTTCCAAACAATAAAATCATATATTTTTACCACTCCACCCCACTCCATTTTAAACCACTTTATTACTAACCACTCCATCCCGTCATCTCCAAAACCTAAATTTGAGCCTATCCTAGAGTCATCGTCAATTCCATTTCAATCAAAGGGAGGGAGAGAGAGAATGAGGTGGTGGTGGCAGCTTTGGCAATGAGAATTGGAGCCATCGATTTGACCCAAAAGCTCATCCCTTTCAACATCACCACCACCACCACCACCAACAATCCCCTTAAACGCACAACACCCTTCTTTCTCCAACCATATCGCATGGCCGAGGGTGCATCGACCAGGCAATGAGAATTGGAGCCATCGATTTGACCCAAAAGCTCATCCCTTTCAACATCACCATCACCACCACCACCAACAATCCCCTTAAACGCACAACACCCTTCTTTCTCCAACCATATCGCATGGCCGAGGGTGCATCGACCAACATAATACCCGCGCCACACCCGATCCAATCCAAGTTAGAGGTGGAATCCGATAAGAAGGACAAACCGTCGCCCAAAGAGATTCCTCCGCCGCCGGAGAAGCCGGAGCCCGGCGATTGTTGCGGCAGCGGTTGCGTCAGATGCGTTTGGGATATCTATTATGAGGAGCTTGAAGAATATAATAAGCTTTACAAATTGGATGATACCAACCCTAAATCTTAGTATTCTTTCTTTTCGCGGTTTTCTTCTCATTCATTGTTTCTACAACAATTCACAATTCAAAGGTTTGTTGTAATAATATGCTGATTTTTTTTTTTCATTATTGTGATTTTGTCTATGTATTTGGAAATTGAAATGGATTGAAATTTCGTGAAAATTGCATAAGCATGTGATGAAGATGTTTGAAAAGTAGTTGACAGAATCACAGGAATATGAATTGCGTTTTAAAAATCTTTTAAAAATGAAACAAAAATTGTTGACATGTGCGAAAGGTGTAAAATTAGGGGAAACGAATTTGTCAGGAATTAATATGAATACTAGGCTATGTTTGGATTGGATTGTTTGGATGAAGGGAATTGACCTATACCTTTAATTTTTATTTTTTTCATAATGAATTATCCAAACAAAGTATGATAACTTTGGTCCATTGCACTCTACCCAACATAGAGTAGCAAATATTTTTTCTGGCACATCAGAAAATAACCAACAAAGGAAACAACAGAATAGACTAGCTAGCAAATATATCATGTTTTACTTGGATTTTGTAAAAACTCGAAACAAAAATATTTTCGCCACAAAAAAAAAAAGAAAGAGAAAAGAAAGAGAAAAAACAAATTTTGAATTTTGAAATTAAAAAAAAAAGTTAGGAATATAAGGAAAGCTGAGTTGGAAACTGATCCACCTTCTAAGCTATATAATAACAGAAACAGAAGTCTATCTTATCCGAAATTGTTGTATAATGGATTAGCTTATCTTTAATACGTTGTACATCCTGATATTTCTCCTACATTCATAGTCTGTAAAGTCTGTACAGATTAGTGCTTTGAAAATCATTGAAACACAGCTTTTACAAGTCTTATACTGAGGATTTAAAACTTGGCACTTTGTGAATCATGAAGATTTTAGCATTGTTTTACTTTACATCCCCTGGCTCAATACTCATGAGTTAAGTGGATCCCCTATCAATGCTTATATAGATTATTAGGAGTTTGTTAGTCCTTGAGAACTTGTATAGTTCTTGGGGTTCGGGAACTCCTACAATACAATTCTCTTCCCCTCTCCCCCACAAGTATATTAAGTTCTTGGATGATGCCAAAGTTGTATTCAAGAAAAATGGGCTCTATTGGCGGCATTGAGTTTTGGAATTTTGTTTGTCTTTGCATTGGTGAATAGTTTATTGTTGCAGGCTATCATTGTCACAATTTCATCTTGTTATAACATTTCATGTTCTTTTCAGGGCTTGTTATAGGGTGTCCTAAAAGGTTTGTTATGAAAAGTGGAGCAAATGGTTGAGGTTAGTTAAGCCACTTGTGCATTCTCCTATCCTTCTTCCCCGTTCATCATTCTCTTTTTCCATTTACTGTTCTAATTAGATAGGTGTTTTTTTGTACAACCATACGGGACAACTTTGCAGTTGCAGATGACTGTGCTTTTTATGATGCACGGTTGTTCAAATAACTATTAATCTTACCTCCTTTGCATGGTAAGGTCGAGGTGCATTATTTTTTAATTGACATCATAATGTTGTCTATATCTTCAGGTTATTGTTAATATTAGTAGTAACCTCAGGGGCTCAGCATGCCAAATCTATGATTCAAGGATTTGTACTGTGAAGAGGTTGAAGAATATAATAAGCTTTACAAACACTCAAACAGGATTCTACAAGTCTTATACCGAGGACATAAAACTTGGCACTTTGTGAATCATGAACATTTTAGCATTGTTTTACTTACATCCCTGGCTCAATACTTATGAGTTAAGTGGATCCCCTATCAATGCTTATATAGATTATAGGAGTTTGTTAGTCCTTGAGGACTTGTATAGTTCTTGGGGTTCGGGAACTCCTACAATACAATTCTCTTCCCCTCTCCCACAAGTAGATTAAGTTCTCAGTTGATGCAAAAATTGCATTCAATTAAGAAAAAATGGCTCTGTTGGCGGTGTTACAACCATTGAGTTTTAGAATTCTGTTGCTCTTTGCATTGGTGAATAGTTTATTGTTGTCGGCTACCACTGCCACAATTTGATCATATTTCATCTTGTTACAACATTTGATGATCTTTTCAGGGCTCGCTATTGGGTATTCTAAAATATTTGTTATGGAAAGTGGAGCAAATGGTTGAGGTTAGTTAAGCCACATGTGCATTCTGCTATCCTTCTTCCCTGTTCATCATTCCCTTTTTCCATTTATTGTTCTAAATTAGATAGGTGTTATTTGTACAACCATGCCGGACAACTTTGCAGACGACTTTATTTTTTATACTGAATGGTTGTGCAAATAACTATTAGTCGTACCTTCTTTGCATGATAAGGTTGCAAGTTTATTTTTTTTAATTCACATAATATGGTTGTCTATATCTCCAGGTTATTGTTAATGATGTTAGAGGTAACCTTGAGGCTCAGCATGCCAAATCTATGATTCGAGGATTTGTACTATGAACAGGTTGAAGAATATAATAAGCTTTACAAACAGGATTCGAAGCCCAAATTTGTATTCTTTTCACAAAATTTTCATTGTTTCTTCAACAAATGATGATCAACAGGATTTTGTAATATGTTGACTTTTCATCATTTTGTTTGTGTTCCCCTTCGTGTTAATTATAGCAATTTAAGCATGAAGATTGTATCCATTTTCTGTTCTTTTCGTTTTGGAGTGATCTATTTGATTTGAAAACTTAAAAAGATCCAAATTTCGTAATATAGCATGAACGTAAGTTTGTTTATTGATATTGAAGTTGTCTGAAGTTTGATGGTGGTTTGACAATCCTTAATAATTGACAATATCACAGGAATGCACTGCGTTTTGATTTTTTTTTTTAAAATAAAAAAAAATAGTATGACTTTCCCCTTGTTTGAAGTTCTTGCGGGTGAAATTAGGGGAAATGAATTTTGAGGGATGAAGATAAAACGAGCTTTAACAGTAAGTGAAGTGGTGCTGGGACAGGGTACTCAAAACTAGATGTTATAATTTTTGAGATAATGTCATGAAGGATGCAAAGTTCTATGTAGAAGCCCAACGTCATAAATATGTGAATGTGGCAAATATTTCTCTCTGATTATTGTTTTGTTGCATCCATCTCTTAACATGCTATGAAGACATCAAAGAAGTCTACCACATTTTTTTCCTAGGAACCAATTCCAAATGAAGTATTGTTGTACCGACCACTTCTATTAAACCAAAATTGCTTTCAGGTACAAGGCACTATGCCATTTGCCGAACAGTTCAATCTATTGAAGTACAAAATCACCAGTTCTAATCCCAGATCAAACAAAATAACTAGTTTTACATTGACAACTACAAATCTATATTCTTCTGGTCCGTTTATCATAACATATCCTTTTTGGTAGTATGTGAATGATATACATCAGTATAATGCCCTGACATTTTCAGGACAGCTATTGTGCCATAGAAAGTGGTTTACAGGCCAAACCCCATGTAACAGCCACTGAATAGATTTTCTCTGAAAAGAAATCTTATATAGAGCCACTAATGTCCCTATGATCAGTACAAAGCTACAAAGGAGTTGGGTCTCCAAGTGCCTTTCTTGGCACACCACACCCCCTCCTGGTTTATGGAGGTTATTTCCCAATGCAGAGATTTCAACAAATTTTCCACTTCACTAATAGCACTGGATTCATCACGGATAATCAATTTACCTCCTGGTCTTACTATTCTATCAACCTCTGCCATAACAGGAACAAGATTGCATCTAAGAAGCCAAAACAACAGAATCTGATCAATATGGGGCAATATATCTTGTCTAGGTAAATAATAAGAAGGTTGAAAGATAGTAAAGTGAGTAAAAGTGTAAAATGAGAAAGTATGAATGTATCCATCCTTGATTAGTTGAAGTACACTGAAATCTTAACCCACTTTAGATAATCAATGGTGATACGTCCTTACTTACTTACTTGACACTTTTACTCATTTTAGAGGAGTTTTATCCCTTTCATTGATACCTTTTCTTTAGCTTTGAGAAAAGATGATCTGCATGAAGTAGATCATAAGTTCGTGGATATGTGTTTAAGGATTCACACCAATCATGGTATATTCCAATAAGACCCCGTTCATAGATGATTGGAAGTGTGTTTAGAGAATCTGTGTTCACCACATTGAATACCCAAACAGGAAGATCCTTCAGTGCTGCTGCAAATCTGCACAAAAATGGAATGACTTTGATAACTATGGCCTCATTATCAATGACTCATTAGTACTATTAAGACATGTTACCCGCATTATTAAGACTCAAAGTATGGCATAAAAATAAAAACTTTGTAGTAGTTGTAGTCCAAGTTGAATCACTGTATACCTACCCCCCATAGACAGCTTGCATGTCCATTACATTTCTCACGTTAGACCAAGAAATACCAATGTTGCTCAGCTCGTCTACAACATTTTTCCAACGTTCATTGTCTGCTGCAAAATCTTGAGGAATTGGTTTTCCATAGATTCCCTTCTGCGAGTTGTTTAGCCAATATGGTGCTTTCTGCAGTCTAACAGGCCAAGCTTCAGGCCATCTGGTTCCTCTCTCAGCCTTGTCAATAGGCAACCTGTGCATGCACGCCTGTAGAGGTACATACCTGTAATATAATCAAGATTACAAGAACAGTTAGTTATTATTGAATAAGGTCCAATTCACGAGGTTTCTACCCCAGTGGATTATGAGGAGGGTAGAGGTATGTAGCCTTACTTCCGCGAGCGGAGAGGCTATTTCCTATATTTGAATTCGCGACCTTCAGGTCCTAAGGCATCAATGTTATCCTTACGCCAAGGCTCGCCCTCTAATGGTAAGTTATAATAGATTATGGTAATTAATTATTCACTATAATAGATATTTATTAACTAATAATGTGATTGACTTGGTGCAGCCAAGTTGAATACTTTAGTTTATGTGCTAGTTTCTCATTAACTAATAATGTACTTCTCATGCAGCCACATCTGTCCATGCACCTAGAAGTTGCCAGAGATATTTACCAAGCATCATTTGGATCATCATCATCCTTGCACATTGGAGGTTCGTTTTTCTCCCTTTGCTCGTAGCATTTATTGGAAGTGGGTTTGCGGTAGAAGGCAGCACCAACTTGATTCAGTGTATCCTTTTTGGTGGTCACTAGCTCCCAACACATGGCCTTGGTTAATGAGGTCATTTCTAGAAGAAAATTACAAAATGTCAGCTACTATAAAAATGCTAAGTTATTCATTTATGAATAACAATAATATCATGATGTGTTGACCTACGCTTCCAGATCTCAACATCTTCTTCAAGCGTCTGATAGACAGGAGTAGCAGACCAGACAAAAAAGCCACCTGGTCTCAGAACACGATTTAATTCCAAAAGCAACAAGCCACCTACAACAGAGTGATACATTCATCAGTAACCATGATCGATGCAGAAATGAAGTTTTAAATTGTGGCACGCAACCGTAATTGCAACTGCAATACTATGGTTTTGGTAATTTGTGCAACCGCATCACAACCACAAATATGGTCGCATCAGTCAAATTTTCCTATAGTGTTGTCTGTGATTGTAATAAATGTAATCGCGGCCACAACTACAATTTAAAACCATAAAGACATTAAAAATGTATATAAATATGAGTTGTTATCCAAAATGTTGTCCAAATATACTATATAAATGACAGAACTGATAAAAAAATCAGTATAAAATGACAAGTTTAAAGACAGAAAAAGTGTGAGGTGAGATCAACCGTCTTCATGCCATGGCACTCGACAACGTGCACAATGTACAAGATCAAAGACGCGGCCGGGGAATTGCAGCCTTTGAGTACCCATGACATTAGATATTGCAGGTATCCCTCTCTCAAGGGCAAACTGTACTTGTGCTTCATGTTCATCTTTGGGTGCAAAAGACATTGCAATAACATCTCTTTCAAATAGGAAACCTCCGAAACTACCTACCCCACATCCTACATCCAGAATCACCCTAGTATGCTTCCCCCATGCAATATCAGGTTCAGCCTGCAAAACAATCACCAATTAATAATCACCAGTGAAATTGCAAACTTAATTATCAGCAAGAAATTATAACTAGCAGTATAAAATTCATATGAATCATGTGAATTCTATGAATCCTAATTAAATGGATATTGGCTTCAGAGTACTAAGTACTAACTACTATATATGTATTGAAAAATGGCCTAATTAAGAAAATAAACTTGTTATTGTTGTTACCTGTTGAAGAAAATCAATGTAATGGAGAGCTCCGTGAATAAACTGGGTGCCACCTCCAGGGAATGTCAAGAACTCACCGGTCAACTTCACCCAGTTCTGGTGTCCCTTCACCTCTGCTAGCTTCGTGTGAGGTACATTGTGGTACCATATCTGTTCTAAACACAAATAATAGAGTTTTAATTTTGAGAAACTCATTATCATATATCAATCTACAATGAAATATATATAAATTTTCTTTCATATGACCCTCACACATATAAAATGAGTGGTTGAAAATTTGGACTTAGTGTGGACTGTGGAGTAACTAATGAAAGGTTCCAAACCCTCACCAAATTTATGTACATCTATCATTTTTATTTGTAATACTAGCACACTAAGAATAGGAATTAACTGTGATATACTTTTGTTAGATTACATTACATGCTAATCGATTTTCACATTTTTAATGAGGTTCTCTCCCCCATAATTAATTTGTTTTTCACTGTAGTCACTTCCTTTAGTATTGATCATCCAACCAAACTTCTCTTTTAATTTTCAAGATATATAAAAGGGTGAACCAATCTTTTAGATGTTAATTTCTTTGAAGCACACATCACCTTATCTCTGCTGTTAGGCCATTGAACAGGTGTTTTGTAACCTTTGGGAAGTTGCACCAAGCAAGTAGGTGCATCCTCAGGGCAATGCCTCTCCCTATGTTCATAGTGTTTTCTGTGTGATGTCCTCAGATACTTTTCATTGTCCAAACATGGTATATAATCAGCACCTGTTGTAACATTGCAGAGATGCCACTCCAAATCTTGCATTTCCTCATTACCACCCGATTCTTCCTTCTGTCTTTCTTTCTCACCCTCAGACTCATCTGCTTGTGTTGACCACGATTTCTTTGATTCCTTCTTCGATGGCTTACTCGATTTCCTTCTTTTCTTCTCTTGTTTTGGCTTCTGCTGTGTTTCTTCACTCTCATCTTGAACGTTTTGATTCTCTTTTTGCTCTTGCTTTCGGTCATTTTCTGTGATCTCATCACCTTTGTTTTCTCTTTGTTGTTGTTGTTGTTGTTGTTCATTCACTTCATGATCTTCATTGTTTTTAGATATTCCTTGAGTGGACTCAAAACTTTGTACATCTTGTTCACCACCAGTGCTTTGTTCTTGATTCTGATCACCTGAATTACCATTCTGAGATTCTGTGTTTTGTTTTGAGTTGTTTTCATCTTGAGCTGTGGCATTCTCTTCTTCAGATGATGTTTCAGTACTACTACTTTGCTGAACTTTTTCAGACTCGTTGGTTTTCTGATCATTGTCTGAACCTTCTTCATTTGTCATAGAAGCTTGTTGTTTTTGTGGGTCATTGTTACTACTATCATCATTCTTGATAGCATCATCAGGAAGCTGACCAGGATTATCTCCATAGACAGTAGTGTCCTTTTTGTCTCGGCTTTTGTTGGTGGTTTCAGATGACTCATCTGAGGTATTGGTTGTGGTTGTTTCAGCTGATTCCTCTGAGTTGTTGTTGTTGTTGTTGTTGTCATTGTTGTTGTTGTTGTTGTTGTTGTTGTTATTGGTGGTTGTTTCAGCAGTGTCTTCGGTTAAAGAGAAGTCATTGGTGGTTTCAGAGTTATCAATAGAGGTACGTGTAGTGGTGGCACTCTCATTGCTTTGTGTTTTAGGTGAGACCACAGAGTTGGTGCTTAACATCCATACACCCAAAACACACAGTGCTATGAAGACTAGTGTTGTCAATGTTGATGCATAAGATGTTGAGGAAGATCTCCTGTTGCTTCGTGACTTAGTAGACTGTGCCATATAATAGATGGGTTGGGTTTGATGATGAAGATGAGGGTGTGAAATTGGTTGAGAGAGTTTGAGAGAGGTTTGAGGGATGATGTTTGTGGAGGAAGATCATGCAAGGTGAAAATGGTAAGGAAAGAGGAAGAAGGAAATGTTCCAAGTTTTGGAAGTTGGAAAGTATCAATGATCCAAAGGAGTAGGAGTAGGGAATTTGTTAAGACAGTTTGGTTTGGTTGCTATGTTAGGGAGCAGACAATACAAAGAAATCACTCACATCAAACACGGGAGCCTTTAATCTCTCTTACATGTTCTAATTCTGAGCTCGGTTCATTCATTTGAAGAATACATTCAAGAGCTTTCACTCTTATTTTATTTATTTGAAATATTTCATAGCATAAAAGAAGACATGTGATTTAATTTCCTATGGATAAAATTAAACTAATATTCTTCTTCATGGCCAACACCATTTTGCACATCATTCCACATCACTAGCGGTTGCCAGTGGTGGTATTGCCCACATCACTCACAGTCTCATCTTCTTGATTCTCATAGCTCTATCAATTCTTCAATACAAATATTTATAACCCGCAAGAACTTTTAAAATAAGACGAATAAGAATTTGTTTTTGCTTTTGGTCATGAGTAATTTTTTTTCAAATAACCCCCTTTTTAAAATTATACACCAAAATATTCCCTTTTTAGATCAAGTACCAAAATACACCTCTTTTTTTTTAGTATGTTGAGAAGTTAGCTTTTAGGGGTATCGACTTCTACTTGTATTTTCATTTTTGATAATTTAATAATTAAAAAAAAAAAACTCATTGGGAAGTCGGCACCCACTTGAATTAAAAAACAAGGGTATCCAGGTACTAAAGTTCAAAAGGAGGGTAATCATGTAGATAATGTTTTTTAGGGTTATTTAAAAAAAAAAAAAAAACCTCCATGAAATACGTTTCTTTTCTATTTTCTTAGGTCATACAATATTCAAGTTCCAGGAAGACGGATGCACGGGAATCAATAATTCAGGACACAAGATCTGGCCCTAAAACACTTTCTTAAATCTTAACGGGTCAAGATATAATTTAAGAAGGGTTTTTTTAACCTTTGCAATTTTGCACAGGTTAAGGATCTTAAAAGAATAAGTTTATATAGGAATTTGTGTATTTTATACTTTCAAAATTGAAATGCTTAATTTTTTAATAAATAGTTACTGCTTTTGGGTTTCTTAACCCCAACAAAACATGATAGAAAAACCCATTTAAGAATAGGCAGATAGCGAAAATTGAAGGAAGGGGACCTTTACGGACGGGCCCTTTCACAAGAGCCGAACTGCTGAAGTTAAGATTTGGACACATGGGGAGGTTATGGGTCATTTGAGCTCAATCTGAAATTGGGAGATGCTACCTACACCCCTACACTTGCTCCATCCACCCCCACAAATTTTTTAAAAAACCATTTTTTATTACAAAATACCAATGTTTTCAAAATTGGACCGGTCATTGAACGGGTAAAGGTACCAGTTGTAATTAAATATATATTTTTAATTTTATATAATTTATTTAATAATAAAAATAAACTAATATACTTAAAATAAGGGAAATAATTTATATTTAATATCTTATTTGGTACAAGAATACTAAAAAGGACGGTTTAATTGCAATGTACAGCTTCAATAACTTTAGTTTGCAGGTTTGCTAGTTATTTGGGTTCACCTTGATGAAGTATTCAATTGAAGGATATCTCTAGTTCTGAATGGTAATAACAAGAGATGTGAATGTTAGAGATTGAGAATTTTATATTATAATATAGGCAACTATGTTGCCAAATAGGACAACCGTAGATGAGAGGCAAAAAGTGGGTTTTCTTTTGAGTGCTGAATGAATAAAAAAACTTGATGTACGACGGGTTCCAAGTGGGATGACCCATTACAACTGTGGCTCTATGAATGTCACCAGATCTCTTCTCGTTTTTTCATTTCAAATAAATAAATGTCTCACTTCAAAGGGCGACGCCCCACTCACTCATGGTTTCTTCTCCCCGTGTTCCTATCATGAATCCGATAACAGAGCAAGCCTGCAGCAACCCTCCATTGAACGCATGCTGGAGGAACAGGACTTATGAGTCCCACATAGACTCTTTTATGAAATGAAGAGTTGTTCTTTGGCTATAAAAGCAGTCAGATCTACAATGGCCGGTTTAATGCAATTGGACCGCTAGTTTGGTCCGGTTATGTTGGTTTTATACCGGTTTTACGGTTTTTTGGCTGGTTTTGGGGGCCATCCGGGTCGGATGGCAATCCAGTTCTCGGCTGAAACAGTCGAATCGATTGGTCAGGACTAGTTTTGACAACTATACGAAATACTTTTAACAAAGGTGTGATAAGAAAAGAGTAATTTTTAGCTACCAAAATTTAAATGCCGGAATATAAGTTTTCAAGATTTTTTTAACTATCGGCAATTAGTTGTTAAAATATATAATTGTTATCTCCGGCAACTAATTATCGGATTATGTTTTTTCAAGTTTTTGTGTTTCCGGTAATTAGTTGTCGGACACCAAAATGAAGTATTCCGATAATTAATTGCCGGAAACTTAAAAAATATAATCCATCAATTAGTTTTCGGAGATATTTCGGCAATTAGTTGATGGTAGGTATGAGTTCTTGAAAAACTATGTTCCGGAAATTAGTTGTTGGAATATATAATTGTTACTTCTGGCCAATGTTTTAAAAATCGGACCAGCCATTGAAACAGTGAACTGGTTCAAGGTTCAATGGTCCAACCATGATTGAAACGGTAATAATAAAAGATATATTTTTTAAATTTTTTAATATTATATATTAGTATTGTTAACATATTTTATTTTTTGAATTTTATGTTAATAAATTTATAAAAAGAATTCTTATATTTGTTTCAAAAAGTGTTAAAAAAAAATAATCAAATTTCAGAATCCAACAACCCAAAGCTCTCTTGGGCTCGTTTAAACTCATTCTTTAAAAACAAAAAGATATAATAAAAAGAAAATAAAAGTCAAGTTGGGCCATGGCCCATTCTTAAAAAACAAAACACTTTAACCTAATTTTTTTTACTGCGTTTCATGCTACCTGCCCCCTTTCATTTCAGGCGAAGGCTAGCGTGAGCGAGGTGCTCATATCGCGCACGGTGCGCGAGTAATTTTAGCCATTCGACAGTGATTTCCACAATTGCTTATCATACATTGTCAACATCTTATCTTTTTGCCTCCTCCATCATCGTTTCTCCTTCTCCATCAGTTGCATGTTCTCCATGTCAAACACTCATCTGCTCTAATTTTCCAGCTCCCACCCCAGAATCAATCAACCAACAACATCCATGAATGAACACCAGATCACTCTCCCTCCTCGTCCCTCATCCATTCTCCTCCTCCATCAGTGGCGTTCTCTTCATCGCCTGATACATCTCTATCTATTCTAATTTTTCAGTTCAAATCCAAAAATCAACCAACATCATTGATGCCATGAACAAAGAACATCAAAAATCAAGAACCTCAAAAAAATAAGCTGACACTAAGACAAAGAACTTATAAAAATTAATCGAAACCCAGAATCAACCGAGATAAAGAACATACAAAATTGTAAACTGAATCAACCCAGAAACAACAAACCCAAACCATTAAAAAAACCAGTATGTTGATTTTATTTTTGAGTAGGTTTTGCTTCCAAAATCTAGATTTGAGTGGGTTTGAATGGAACAAGCTTGATTTGTGATTTTGGAAAGCTGGGATCTCAGCTCTCGAGGCGGCAACGATGGCCATTGCAGCTACGACAGCGACAGAAGAGGCGGCGCCACCGAGGGGTGTCGGCGGAGCTTACGGCGAACAGTGCGAGAGGATGGGGGTGGCAAACACAGAACCTCTTGTTCGCCTATGTGAACCTCCTTCTTCTTTGAGTCGCCGCCGTCTATGGTTCCCAGAACTCCTCCACCACCGTGCTTCCTCCATCGCTGATGCTGTGAAACGGCGTTCACTCATTTCACCTCCACATCATAGATTGTTTGCCCGTTCATCCATGCCTTGTTGTTACCACTGCAATAAGGTGTCGGAAATCCGGTGAAGAGGATGAGTTTGGGACTGGGAGGAGTGAAAATGGGGGTTTGGCCATGGAGGTAGAGAAGGATCGAAAGTGAGAGGTAGTGGGAGAGAAGGAAAAGAAAATAATATAATGTGGGAAGGTGTATCATAATATCATGTGCCACTCTATTATCAATGGTGGTAAATAGTCTCTCATGATGAGCAATATAAGTTGGTTGTTCACCCTAGCCAACGCCTTCATTTCATGCCCCTTCATTTCATTTCAAGTTGCTAAACGTAGGATCTCTTTCTTCTTTTTGTAGTTTTCACTTCTTCTTTCTTCTTCCTCTTTTCTTTCTTCTTCTTTCTTATTTCTTCTGTATCTCGGGGCATTTGAATTTTTTTTTATACTATTTATTTGTCAACCGTACTAACCAGCTGAACCACCGATTTTCACCGGTTTTCCCGGTTCAGGATCGGCTCTGCCGGTTTCTTACCAGTTCTTGGACAACACAGTTCTGTGGGTGACTCGGACCGGATGACAGGTTGGTTCCCGGTTGAACCGGCCGGTCCGGTCTGGTTTTGACAACCTTGCTTCCGGCTCCCAAATGTCAGATTATATATTTTTTTTTTTTAAGTTTGTGTTTCCAGCAATTAGTTGTCGGACAAAAAATGAAGTAATTTGGCAATTAATTGTTGGAAGCTCAAAAACTCGAAAAAAAGTATAATCTGACAATTAGTTGCCTGAGATATTCCAACAATTAGTTGCTAGAGATATTTTGACAATTAGTTGCTGGTAAATAGAAATTCTTGAAAAATTATATTCCGACAATTAGTTACTAGTAATTCACAAGGGCAAAAAAATTCATGTTACGCTCCAAAATTAAAAGTGTGGTGGTGAATGAAACAAATGTAGGTGTGTGGGTAGCAGTTGCCTCCGAAATTTGTTTTAAAATTCAAATCTTGTTTTGTTGGGCTACGATTATCAAGAAAACTTTTCTCATAAGTTTCTCACCAGTAGTTAAAGGCAGTCCACAACTTGAAATGAACGAAAATAAATTTATTTTCATGAACTGTTTCCATAAATTGTTTTTATAATTTCTATAAGCTCTTTAAAACGTCATATCAAAGAAATACGAAAAAAAGAGAGACTATAAGTTTTTTATTTTTTATTTTTATAAGCAAGAGAGACTATAATTAACACTGATCTTTTATATTAATTTAAGCCTGGATGATAGTTAATTGCCTTACTTTAGAACCTGGTTTTCAAGGACACTTTGTTTGTTATTATTATTATTATTATTATTCAATAATGCCTAAGACCAGATCAGGTGCGAGAAAATTCCAAAGTGCATACTGTGGTGTTATGGGCATTTTTTACATGCAATGGATAAATTGAATCTTTTTTTTTTGGGTAAACGGATAAATTGAATCTTTGAATACTGTAAGTCAGGACACTAGGATATGCACAAAAAAGGAACAAAGCTGGTGTATTTTGCTCCAGACAAGAATATGATTAATAACGACTCTTAGCTAAAGTAGTTACCTCTCAAAACAAATTATATCAACCAAGTGCTGTATCTTAATCAAGCTCTTTAGGTTCCAATCAAATAATATAAATACAAGTCATTCTTCCCTTTATGTTCCCAAATCAACAGGTTCGTGCAATGGTGGGTTGTCCATCTTTCAATCCTGCCACTGAAATACATTAAAGAAACACAAAAAGAATTTCACATGCACAAACAGCTGTAGCCACGTGATCAAATGTTCATTTTGATTTTTCACGTTGATTAAATACAATAATGTTATTAAGACGTCCCCAATATCATATCCAGTAGAAGCACACATTGTCATCAATTACTCAATTATAATGTCAGAAATCATAGTCAAATTAATCATGGGTCCTATCCGATGAACTAGAACTTGAAGTGAGCGTCCCATGTATTTCCTTATTTTCTTCATATATATTGGTGTAAATTTAACAAATTGGTAGGTTTGTGTTTATTCTCATTACTTGTTAATTTTATTTTGCAAATTGATTTGGATTAGAAATAATAAAAAATAAAAATGATGTATTTCAATTCTTGTTGAAGTAGCTTTCGTTGTTCTTAATAATGCATGCTATTGAATGTTTGACCATCATTCATGTGTTGTATGGACCCATTGCTATGCAAGGAATAATGAGTTAGGAGCATGCTTCTTGCAATTTATACCATTAATTGGGTTAATTTAGGAACATATAGCGTGGTTGGTATAGTTGTACATTAAATTTCATTGGACTTAATCATTTTTATTTTTTTTTGAATAAGACCTTTCTTTATTAACTTAACATAGGTTTGATTCACTAAAGAGCTAGGTTACTACTAGTTAAGGGAATTTAACCTTCAAAGAGAATTGTGATTAGGATAATCAGGTAATTGGTGATTTAAAGGGTTCTTTATTTATGAAGTACTCGAGATCCTAATTAATTGTGAAAAACTCAAATAATTCTACCTTATTTATTTTAGAATTTTGTAATTAATCTTATCTTTAATTTTCATTATTGAATTTTATAAACTTGCTTATTCAATTAATTCATCATTAATCTAATTAATGTAAAATTCAACGAACCAAAAAAGTTAAATGCAATTTATATATAGACAATACTCTACCCACCTTTTTTTAAAAAAAAAAAAAAAAAAAGCAAAGCCGACATGCAAAGACATCACAATAAGAAGAGAAATCCCAACAAGGTGGGCATCTTAAATCTTATCTATCATTTGCAGCACATCAGAATTTATTAATAATAAAAAAATATATATACAAAAGTGGGGGGACATCAACCTTTACCCACAAAAAGGAAATTAACAAAACCTATAATTAGGAAGGTAAAATCTATCATGAAAAAAAATCATCCTTGATGAAATCAGGACTAAGACCCCACCAAGTACTATTTCTAGAAATAATTCCAAAGTTGGCCAGCTTATGTTTTCTTATAATCAAAATAAAATATACTTCTACTAATTAATACAAGAGGCATTCCAACCCTTAACAGGAACAATACCTATCAATACTCAGTTGACATAAAGATTTGATACAACTGAAAGGACAACATCACCAATTAAAAAAAAATACAAATCATAACTACCAAACCTTTCTACAATACAAGACCAAGATCAAATCTTTATTAGGTCTAAAACAAAAAATAAAATCAAAGCAAGAATTACTAAACACGCTATTATTCCACATTAACCACAATGACAACACCACCGAATGCCATAACACCTGCTAAATATTCTTATCCTTCTTACCTCTAATTAATCAAATCACGATGCAAAAGATAATGACTTGTACCATCAAAAGGTAAAGCAACTGGAACACCAACCCAACCATAAAGAGAGGATCGAACAATATAGGATATCAGACAACTGAAAAATGAATGTTGAGAGGACTCCAAACAAACACCATAAAAGGCTCAAAGAGCTCCATGAAAGTCAGCAATCACCCTTCTCTAAAAACGATTCAATATGATAGGCAAACGGTCTAGCAGTAGTTGCCAAGAAAACGCGAGAACCATATGTGGAGCACCATTTACACTTCCAAAATGTGTGAAACATTGGATTAATAGGGCTCATAAAATCATAGGACACCATCAAATTATATGCATATTTTATTGTGTAAGCCCGAGAATTAAAACATTTCCACACAAATTCATCTCCTTTGTCCTTGTGCGATTAGATACAGTTGTCGAGAGCATATCATGATTATACAATCATATATAGATGATCAAGATTAAAGTTGCATAACGGTCACATGATCACTTAAAATAAATAAATAAATCCAACCATATAAATTGTTAGTAAAGTTAAAATCACCATTTGATGATCGAAAATAAGATCAATGATAAAAAATGAGTGTAATAAGTGAAAAATGATTTGCATGGGTATACACGATAGTTTGACCCACCAGTAAGAGTAGTGAACCAATCAGGGACGGACCCATGTAGATGGGGTTGGGGCAGCTGCCCCCACCAAATAAATTTTTTAAAATTAAATTTTAGATAATTTTTTTTATCGTCCCCACTAAAAAAATTATATTGCTCCCATTACTCTATAACTCTGCTCTAAATAATACTAAAATTGTTGCTCTTATTGCTCTACAATCCTACTTTACGTAATAACTTTTTTTTTCGAGTAAAACTTTGCCACATATGTAGAGAAATATTTTCGATAGTGTTGAAATTGAAAAAAAATATACAATAATCTTAAAGTATAAAATCATGTAGAGAGCAATTATAATTTATAGAAGTTGAGGTATCTTCAATTTTATGAATATATAATGATATAATTTTTGTAATCTCAAATTTATGACTTAATAATAATGATGTCATTATTTTATCACTTATGTATTTATATAATTTTTTATAAAAATAATTATGATATATGATCTTCCCCCCACTAGTCAAATTTTCTGGGTCCGTCCCTGGAACCAATTCAGGAAGTTGGCCGAGATTTTGTTTCTCCCAAAATTCATTGTTGATAGTTCATCAGTAAATATTTTTATAAGCGCTCATTGAATCCAAAAACAGAAATGTTTTTCTAACACCTGAGTTAGACAACTATACGGGACAACCCGTATATGTGAACAATGTTTTTTTTTTTTTTAAATATTTAGCTTTTTTTAGTACTAACATTTTTGGTTAATTAGGTAAAAATATTTAGTTAATCATATGCAAATATTTGGTTAATTCAGTTCATTATATGGTTAATGGGTCATCCTGAAACTTACAATCATTTTCCACAACTATGTAAATATTTGGTTAATCACGTTCAAATATTTGGTTAATTCAGTTCATTATATGGTTAATGGGTTATCCTGAAGCTAGATGACCGGTTAACCATATAATAAACTGAAATAACCAAATATTTGTACTTGATTAACCAAATATTTGCACGTAATTGGCCAAATAAAAAAGTTTTTAAAAGAGCTAAATATTTTTTAAAAAAATCCGAAAATGCACTCTTCATTCACTGTTCACTGTTCATGCACTGTTCATTATGAAATTGCCACTGCACAGCGGCCGAAATTATCAAAACACCACACACCACTGCACAGTGGCCGAAATTACCAAAACGCCACTACACAGTGTTTGTTGTCGCATATGTTGTCGTATCTCGGTTGTCACAATAACACAACTGATCCAAAAACTAGTACCAATATGAGATTGAGAATGACATATATTAGTGGAATGAGAGTACTTTTATGATTTTATTATTGATATTGAATATTGAATAATTTGGTGATAGGAGGTGGACTTTACCAATACACTACGATGATACAATATTGCCTATTTATAAGTATTCTTAGATCAATTAGGTTTAATATAGAATTCTCTAAATATTTTCTCATTTTTTACATAACCCTCCTAGTTTCTAGGTTGTTCAAAATTAAATTTTTTTTATTTATTTCTAGTTTTTTCATCTTGTAGCTTGTTATATTGTGCAACATGGTCTTGAATTTTCTAAAAATGTGCAGCCTTTCCTACAAATTTCATTCAATTATTGTGACATTTTCAGGCATAGTCTTGGACGTCCTACTATCTCCAAAGGTTGGCACATCCTGCTTTCCCCCACCATGTTCAATGGCCTTATTTTGTAACTAGAAATGTTTTTTAACACAAAATTGGGACACCATATGATGTCTTTTTTGTTTTTAATGTATTTTGGAGATACATATATACAAATATGATAAAAAGTAAGTGAGAGATACAAAGAAACACATATGATATTATATACGGTATCTAAAAATTATGTTCAAATAACACAATTTTTTTGTTACTTGCTATTGTGTTCGACCACCTTGGCGGTTGTCGATCACTCAACCAACTCGTATTGACAAGATCGAGCTCTTTGACGATGACCTTGAACCAATTATATGTCCCTCGTTTCCCTTGACTTTGGACCTGAAGACCTAATAGGATAAACAAATGAGTTGTGTTATTTGAGAACAAATTTTAGACATCATATATGATATCATATTTTTTTTTATCTCTCAGTTACTTTTTATCATCTTTATATATACACATCTCGAAAATACATCAAAAAACAAAAGGGGTATCCTCAATTTTATGTTCAAAAAAACATTCCTCTAAACAAAAGAGTTAGTGTTATTTGAACACAAATTTTAATTAGATACCCCTAGAGATTTTTGACTTCCTAGGTTGGAAGGTGTTGACGTGCTTTCTAAATTCCATAATTGTTTGGCTATAGGTCAAAGATTGCAAAGGAGGAATTAGGCAAAATAATAATAGCTACACCAAATTCTTAATATCATCATAGGTCAGTCATCTACTTATTATGGCTAGCCTCTTTCCCCCCTATTCAGGCAGTGGGATATATAGCCTAAATTTGTTCTATATTTGAACATTGATTTGTCCTGAAAGTCTTCCAAATAATTGAGGATTTTGGTAAGATACCAAAAGACCCGTATGTTTAATTTTTATTTCTTTTATCATTATTTATAACAATTTTGCCTCTTCCACCTGTTCAGGCAGTCGATCCTAGTCAAAACAAGCAGTTATTGGTAGATATATATATATTTGAAAGCCTTTCAAGTAATTTACTTTGTACAATTGTGTACTCATCAAATATGTAGGTTTAAGTTTAGGGACAAAGTTTAATTAGAATATTAACTGTAAAACATTAATATAATTGTTAAAAAAAAAATGTCTAATTGAGAACTAACATGTGACAGAGTTAAAGAAATTTCATATTGGTATTGACGTACGAGCGAGCACATCTGATAATAATCAAGAGAAAGGTGGGGTTGTTCATGCAAAAGTCTGATGTTGCTATGTTACTATTTTGGGTGGTGTATCACTTAACCATTCACTAAGATTAGAGTGGTAGGTTCAACTCTTCTCCGATAAACACACTAAATAAAATAATAATATTTTAATTGGTGTGTCTTTCTCTTTTCAAATGGACAAATCTAATGACCGGAGATGATTCACACTCGTACCACACTACTACCACTGTGCTGATTGTCCAATATCGAGGCAACTTCAAACTGATGGAAATTTCAAAGGTACACAAAATAAAACACCTATACTAATTTCCAACTAATATACTTAACCATTTTATCTTTCGTTATTTAATTAAGCCTTATTATTTAACTTTATATGTGGGTAACATAACCAACTAATTTATGATTTGAGGATTTAGAATTTCTTTGTTGGGGACAAACTCGAGTAGCGACACTTTGCTGATTCTACGACCCTACATTAAGCTGAAGATAATCATTAAAATATTTGATAACGAAAATGACCACTTGCTTTGGGAACCATAATAACAAATAAACAACATCAATTTGATGTTCTAAAAAGATTCCAACCCTTTAGTGCATTGGACAGACGTATTACGATTATAGATGGGTTTCAAAATATAGACCACGTCACGTGATGTGGGCATAACATCTCATTTGTGTCGCTGCAACTGCATTGGACTGCATCGGCTATAATATGATTACATTAGGCCATTGCGATCACAATGCAATCATAATCACGACGTGACCACAATCACAATTTTAAAATAATGATTACTGTATATATAATGCCGGCTTATGTTATGCGATGTATGATACAGTTATAAGTATTGAATATTTGGACAGGGACTTCGTTCAAATCATGATTGAAGTTTTTCAGCTAAGGCATACTATTTTTTTGTAAATGCATACATAACCCTGACCCGGGTCTTACAAATCAGCACGTCGTGGGGCAGAACATTAGTACTGATACGTAGAAAAGAATGGGACACAAGACTTTGAATCATATATAAGTTCTTGATTCTTGTTCTAATCTTAACAAACATTGGGCCCGGAGACTGTCACTCTACTTGTTTATTGCAACTTTTCTTTTCTAATATTGATTGATGCATGATCACTGACATGAAAAGTAATAATATCTCTTAATTATTCCTTTGGCTCACAATAAATCCAAATAATATCCTTGAATTATACTAGACAAGAGCTAGTTCATGCCATTCTCACACATCGTACCGTATCCCATCTGATTGGTGCATTATTGTACTTCCCCAATGATCCAAACTAATTGGTGCATTATTGGTACTTTATACGCATGACCCTACAGGTTTTGGGGTGAGAAAAATTAACTTGTATTATGGAGTGAATGCGGACGACAAGAATAGTAATATGAATCCTACATTACGTACTAGATAAGAAAGCTTAATGTGATACTTAAGTCATATGGGTCTTCAATATATCTGGTTAACTAGTCTTTTGGGTTCGACCCTCTTGATAGACTTAAGCCATAACGTACAATTGGTGTTCTCATTGAGAGTTGAGCTACGAAACCTATAGACTGGATTTAGGTATACTACCAAACACTAATGTTTTTTGGACTCCTGAATTTGGACACCCTAGATTGATGTGAGAGTGGGTGAGATGGAGGTGTATTGTATTCCAAAATAGAGTAGATATACTATATACAATTGTGCATGTGGATGTCACTTAGATGTCTATGGTAGTTGTACAAATAACATAGCTCCTATCAAATAAATACTGATAGATAAATGAAGTAGTTAAAAGGGAAAGGCTACCATCGGGTCAATACCTATGAATTAAAGCTGCCATAAACGTCAGCTCTTAAAGAGTGTGACAATATATGATGAGTCCCACGTTGAGTAGTTAAGAAAATTTAATGTGATACTTATGTCATAAAATTCGCTCACCTAATAGACGATTTTGTTGGATTTAACTCGAAAAAAAAAACTCTTCTCGTGAACTTAGGTCATAAAAATAGTTGGACAAGATTATATCCGAGTATAGGTATGCACAAATATATAAATATGACAATGCATTTGACCGAGGTATATCTATATATAATTTGTAGCTAGCTTGGTCTCTTAGGGTTCTTTATAAAGTGTTTCCAGGATGCTATGTGCTGGCCACTTCTTTTATTAGTTTTTTTTTTTTTTTGCTTTTTTTGAATGGACTAAGATTCAAATGGATTTGAAGTTTTTTACTTTCTCATTCTTTTAGGCTATGAAGTTGAAGTTCAAGTCATATTTTCCTCCTAGCAAATACACACACATATATATATAAGGCTAAATTACACTTTTGGTCCCCAAATTATTATTAGATGTTCAATTTGGTCCCCAAGTTTTTAAAATGTTCATTTTGGTCCCCTAATTCGTTAAACTTGTTCAAATAGGTCCTTCCGTCAAGTTGACTAACGGCGACGTCAAACCTAAAGACACGTGACATTAAGTTTAATATTTTAATGTTCATTTTGGTCCCCAAATTGTTTTAAAATGTTCATTTTGGTCATCCAAATTGTTCTAGGATGTTCATTTTGGTCCCCAAATTGTTCTAAGATATTCAATTTGGTCCTCAAGTTTTTAAAATGTTCATTATCGTCCCTTAGTCAACTTGACGTCGCCGTTAGTCAACTTGACGGAAGGACCTATTTGAACAAGTTTAACGAATTAGGGGACCAAAATGAACATTTTTAAAACTTGGGGACCAAATTGAACATTTAATAACAATTTGGGGACTAAAAGTGTAATTTAGCCTATTTATAATTTGCATTTGCATGTGCTAGTAAATACATTGCCCTTTGTAAGATGATATCTGCAACGGTTCCTGTTCTTTCTTTTGACTAAAGTCTGGTCCTTGAAGCGATGTACTGGCACCAACCTTGCTTTATCCCCCCTTAAGATCACTCTAGTAATGAGCTGGTTTTCATAAAGTTGTATATGCCAAAAGAAGAGCTAAAAGACCAAAAACTGTTAGTCCACAAAACCACAAAACCATATAATTAGTCCACTAAGGCACTAATTAAGTTGCATTGCAGTTAACTAGACTTTGGAAAGTGATCAATGATCCCATCGAAAGCCTTTACGCTTGATTTATAGTTTAGTGGGGTAAATGACAAAGACTAACCCATCATAATATACCAATAATAAATAATAATGACGTTTTATCACTACCAGTCATGCATATATGTAGGAGTATAAGCTGTTACTAAAATTTCAAAACCAGCCATGCATTCAAGTTATCGTGGAATTTCAGGTAAGCATGCAATGGAAGGTAGTATAAATGAACGTTTATGAAATTAAGTTATTTGAACTACTTGTAAATGGGAAACGGTTTTTAGAAATTTTCTAATTATGGGCACTTGGTATGAAGCCCAAGATATGAAGATGATCATGAAATGTGAAGCATTTAATGAATTAAAAAAAAATATTTTGTTTATCAGTATCCTAATGATATATCAGTTAAGAAGCTAAAACATAGAAATATTTTACAGTAAAATACAATTTTAAATTTTAAATATATTAAATATATCATTTTTTTATATAAATTTTCTATTTCTTAATCAATATCATAAACTTTATAAAGACATCGATTAACATTTGCCATTGAAAAATTTAAAAATCTCCATTTTGCATAAGAAAAATAAGAAAAAAAAAATCTTATTGTTTCAAATTATTAATGAATGTCTTGACAAAATCCTTTTTTAAACTTTTTATAACAAAAGAAATAATATTATTCAAAGGATACAAAGGGACATCAACCAATAAACATTACAAATGTGCACCAGCGTTCAGCCTTAAAACAGGGAGGTAATAACAGTACAAAAAAACTGTGACCAATCTAAAGTGGAAAAAACAGAATTTTTAAACTTAGCTACAATTCATGAGGAAGATCTAAATTTAATTAATTCCAATAAACTAATTAAGCAAGTGGCTCATTGTAAAAAACAATCTTGTTTTTATGTAACCAAAGGGACCATAGAGCCATTTGGGAGTCATAAGATGGTCATGTGGTTTGGGGTGTGAGAAAAATGTATGGGGAGTTATAAGGTGTAAGATTTGAATTTCACCCCTTACTAACATAACAAGGTAACAACTAACATTTGCCTATTACTACAAAAAAAAAGTCGTTTTAGCGACTGACACTATGTGGTCGCTATTAGAGACCTATTAATTTTGCGACCAAAATGATGTTTTTAGAAAAACATTTCTTGGTTGCATTTAGCACCAAATTAGCGACCAAAAACAGTAGCAGCAAAGAAATCGGTGGCTGTTTCAGTCGCTAAATGAAAAAATTTAAGAGTCAACATATTTGACCTTTTAGTGACCGGTGTTGCGACCGAAGACAGGTGAAACTGTTCTGCTTGGGACTATTTAGCTACTGATATTAACTCGGTCGCTAAATCGCGAAAATGAAAAGGTCTAGCCGCCCAGGTGACTATTTAGCGACCATCGTTGTGGCCGATGTTCAATTTTAATGATGGTGACCTTCGGTCGCTAAAACTAAAAATCCCTAATACCCGAGTTTTTCCCTTTCTTCCCCACTTCATCTAAGTCTCTCAGAAACTCTTTCCTTCTCAACTCTCACTCTCTGCACCTCCACCGAGCCACCACTGCGCCTCCACCGAGCCTACACCGCACCACCACCACGCCTCCAAGCCACCACCGCGGACCACGCCTCCCCTTCCAGATATATTTTCTTCAGTTTCTTCTCCAATTTCTTCTGTTTCCATTAAATTCAAAAAAATAATTTTCATTTTTCTTTGCTTCTCTCATGTTCTTCTGGTTCCCTCTGCGTTCTCAATATCTGCTTTCTCAATCTCTCGGGTTCTCCCTCTCTATTTTCTATTTGTTGGGGTTTTGGTTCTCGGTTAGGGTTTATTCTATTTGTTGGGGTTTTGATTCTGATATGACTAGATTTTGGTGTGAATAGAGATGGGGGGTCAGTCAGAATGAGAGAGATTAATGATAGGCCCTTGTGATTGTATTTACAATTATAGAGAAGCTCTTGTCTATAATGGAGATTAATGATAGGCCAATCAGAGTTGTGCAAAATGCTTTTGTACTTTGCAGAGTATATTTCCCTTTTCGTGTAATAACCAAGAGTACTAAGGAATAAAGCATGTTGGAAACATTCTTTAACTGGATGTTATCTCTGACTTCCTAGGTTGCTTGTGAGAATGACCTTCTGAATTTCTTGAAAAGCGTGTGAGAGAGATTCAGAGCCTTCTGTATGAGGGGACAGCTTCCAAAAGCTTTTTGTACTCAAGTTCCCATCGAAGAACCTTAGACGAGTAGAAGAACATAGCAGAGACAGGTTGAAACTAAATTGTAGAAAGTCAACAATCCTAGTCAGCAGACAGGTTGACTTTTGCTTATCCAGACAGGTTGTCATACATGTGGACAGACAGGTGAGTCTTACTATTATGATCTGCGCACTAAGTAGACAGGTTAGCAACCACAAAGTGGGTTAATTAAATCATTATCCAATGTTTAGCTTTCATCAAAACTTAGGGAATTGTGGAAAGGAAAAAGGCCCAACATTTCTTACTTTCATGCATTTGGTTGTAAATGCTCCATTCTAAATACTAAGGATTAACTTGGAAAGTTTGATTCTAAAGCAGATAAAGGTATCTTTGTAGGCTATTCCGAAATGTCTAAAGCCTTTAGAATTTATAATTCTAGAACTTCTGTTATTGAAGAATCTGTACATGTTAAATTTAATGATGGTTTAAAGACTGATAAGGAATTATCAGATCTAGAAGATGATCTTGCAGGTCTCGACATAAATAAGCCAGAAAATCAACAACCTGACCTGACCAAGATAGAACCTGAAAATGAACCAGTCAGACAAGTGGAGCAGACAAGTCAACAGACTTGTCAAGATTTTCATGATGATCTTACAAGGGGCTGGAAATTCAAAACTCATTATTCTAAGGATCTTATTATTGGAAATCCCTCAGAAGGAGTGAGAACCCGATCCACTTTAAAGGAATCAAGCAATGTGGCCTTCATGTCAGAAATAGAGTCAAAGCACATTGAAGAAGCTCTTGATGATGAAAGCCGGATTCTTGCTATGCAAGAAGAACTCAACCAGTTCACCAGAAATGATGTCTGGACACTTGTCTCCAAGCCCAAAAACAAGTCTGTCATTGGAACAAGATGGGTCTTCAAACACAAATTGGATGAGGATGACAAAGTTGTCAGAAATAAGGCAAGGTTAGTAGCTCAAGGCTATAACCAACAAGAAGGTATTGACTATACTGAAACCTTTGCACCTGTAGCTAGAATAGAAGCTATTCGCATTCTGATGTCATATGCTGCACAACACCAAATCACTCTTTTTCAAATGGATGTGAAAAGTGCTTTTCTCAATGGTATAATTGAAGAAGAAGTATATGTTAAGCAACCCCCTGGTTTTGAAGATACTGATAAACCAGATCATGTTTTTAAACTTAAAATGGCATTATATGGTTTAAAACAAGCACCTATAGCATGGTATGATAGATTAAGTTATTTTCTCATGCATAATGGTTTTACTAGAGGACAAGTAGATACTACTTTGTTTAAGAAAAGTTCTAAAGAGAACTTCATAATAGTCCAAATATATATTGATGATATTATTTTTGGAGCAATTAATGAAAAGCTATGCAAAGATTTTTCCAAGCTAATGCAAGCAGAATTTGAGATGAGCATGATGAGAGAATTAAAGTTCTTCCTTGGATTGCAAATCAAACAAGCAACTGATGGAATCTACATCCATCAACAAAAGTATATCAAGGAGATACTTAAGAAGTACAAGATGGAAAGTGCTAAACTGATGAAAACTCCCGTGCAACCCAATGCAAAACTAAGTAAAGATGATGAAGGTAAAAAGGTAGACCAAACTGTCTACAGAGGTATGATTGGATCTTTATTATACTTAACTTCAAGCAGACCTGATATTCAATTTAGTGTCTGTATGTGTACTAGATTTCAATATGACCCAAGAGAATCTCATCTTAAAGTTGTTAAACAAATATTTAGATATTTGCTTGGGGCTACTAATCTTGGTTTGCTATATTTAAGAACTAAAGAATACAGATTAGTGGGATTCTGTGATGCTGACTTTGCTGGAGACAGAATAGAAAGGAAAAGCACTAGTGGAGGATGTCACTTTATTGGAGCAAGCTTAGTCTCTTGGTCAAGCAAAAGGCAGACAACTATTGCCCTATCTACTGCTGAAGCAGAATACATCTCAGCTGTTAGTTGTTGCTCTCAACTTTTATAAGTAAAACATCCACTTGAGGATTACTCTATTTTTGAGCATAATATATCTGTGTGGTGTAATAATTCCAGTGCTATTTTCTTAACTAAAAATCCAATTCAGCATTCTAAGGCTAAGCATATAGAAATCAAACATCACTTTATAAGAGATTATGTTCAGAAAGGTATCTTTGATATTAATTTTGTTAAAACTGAAAATCAATGGGCTGATATTTTCATTAAACCATTAGCAGAAGAAAGGTTTTTTTTTATTAGAGATAATTTAAGCATGCATTGCATTGTTGAATGAAATGTCTGAGTATTGAACTGTCTATGCTACCTGTCTTATGGTTTTATATCACCTGTCTATGATTACCTGTCTGACTCTGCTGAGTCACTGTGCTAAAACTCAACAGTTTTATTGAAATGGTTATTAATTATTTAATACCATTTATTAATCTGAAGCTAATCATGTGCACGACAGTTTTTAATCTCGAAACTATATTTTCATTATGTCTTAAGTGGGCGCTACAGTTCCCCACAAAAATCGTGCCGTTTTTGAAATTAAAAATGTTTCCTTTTTCTCTCCTGCCTTTATTGCTATAAAAGGCAAATAATCATAAAGGTTCAACCTTTACCTTTTCAAATCCCTAAAGTCGTTTTGTCTTCGTCTTTTCCTCTCTCAAACCCTTCTCTCTTCCAAAACCCTCGAAACTCTTTCTCTAAAAATTGCATCTTCAAAGCGTCTCTCTTCAACAGAAATTGTTGAGAAATACAACATGAAGGTTGCTGATGTTGAGAAGATCCTACCTGGAAATACTGTTGATCTTCAACAGTTGAAGAAATGGGGTATGGATGTCATTGAAGAGTTGGAATACTCTAAGTGGACTCTCTTATTTGACATCAAGGAACTTGTTCATCCCAAGCTTGTCAAAGATTTCTGGAAAAATGCTGTGGTTGTCACCAGCACGCTTGATGGAACCAAGAGCTTTAAAGCTCGAATGATGGACAAAACCCTTCTTTTCCCCATCAACTCTCTGGAGCTAGTTACAAGATGCCCAATGATTGGAGCTGCTTTTAAACCTGATTGGGAAGATCAGGTGGGAGTTGAGAATGTCAACATAGCTGTCTATGGTGTTCCTAACCCTGAGAACAAGAAGCCAACTAGCATGGTGCCAAAGTGCAGATTCTTGCATAAGTTATTGCTGGAGTGTGTGATGCCTAGGAAAGGCTCACAAGATAGTGTGACCAAGATGGACAGATTTGCTCTATACCACTTGATTAACAGAATCAAGGTAGACATCAATGATCTCATCTATATGTACCTTGAAACTCTGATCAAGAGGACTAACATGCCGACCTATCCCTACGGAATGCTGTTGATAAGGGTCTTCAGGAACAAGCTGTTTGTTCCCAGTGATGTTCATTTTGTGGACATGTCACTTCCCCTTGACAGGAAGGTCCTGTCTATGATGGACATTGAAGGTATCCCTCTGAAAGATGAAGAGGAAGATAAGAAGAAAAAGAAGAAGAAGCCTCCTGCTGAGCAGAAGCATAAGGAGAAAATGGAGGAACCAGTGGTTTCCACTAATGAATCAGAGGTTCCTATCTCTGAAAGAATCTGGAAGCCTTATGGAAAGGTGGCCAAACAGGACCAGGGACCTGAGGTAGAGAAACCTTCAGCTTCTGGAGAAACTGCTGAAACAGTTGAGCCTTTGAGGATCAAGCTGAAGAAACCCTCTCCCAAGAGGAAGACAAGTGAAGCTAAGGAATCTGTTGCTGCATCTGCACAACCCAGCAAAAGAAGAAGGCTAGTGAAGACCTTTCCCAAGGTTAGACAATTGGAGTCTGAACCTAGTAAAGATGAAGTATCTGCTCAGGGGGAGCAGACAACTCCACCCTTGGAGGAGCCCAAGGAGAAAAAGCCTCTTGATTTGGGAATCATTCCCAGAAAAAGAAGGACAGGCTACCCAGTGCCAATAGTGGCTCAAGCTGAAAGGGAAGCAATCCTTGCAGAAGGACCCTCTGCTGAAGTTGATGTTGCTGCGGCAACTACTGCTGACCTGTCTAGTGAGACTCAGACAGTTGTTCAACCTGAAGTTGACACTTTGTCTCCTTCAAAGAAGAAGCTAAAGCTATCTGAGGATCAGATAATCTTTTCTTCTATCCCCTCTGTACCATCTTCTCCCTTTTACCAAGGTATCCACCACTCTTCTGTTTCTTCTCCATCCACTTTGTTTGTTCAACCTCTGTCAGTTGCTTCTCCCTTTCCCTCACCTGTCTCCTCTCACCACACCCAAACTTCATCATATGATGTTGTGTCTGATATGTGTCAGTACACAGTTGTTCACAGGGACTCAACTCCCAAAGAACAATCTGGCATATCATCAAGACTGTTTGTGAGTGATTTGCAATCTCTGATGACTGCAAGTGTCTCTCATCTGTCTGTCATTCCTTCTCCTCCATCTCACTTTCTTAACCCTTGTAGGGAGATTTTCTTTTATCCCCCTATTGTTGTGTTCATTAGAACATTGGCTAAAACTCGCTATCCTGCTTCTGTTGTAATGATACCTAATAGGTCTAGGTATTTCTTTCTTTTAGTCACAGTATCAAATTCCTTTTTCTGTCATATAAATTCCTTGTTACCTATACTTCCATCTGTTTTAGCCCAACAACCTCTTCCCCCTCCTATACAGATTAAAGTCACTCGTCTGTCTCTGTGTGAGAGACTTTCATGTGTCTTTCCTTCTCTTGATACTAACTTAGTCAGAATCAATCCTTTGTTTAAGTTAGCTTTTCTTCCTTTATTTTATTTCAGAACCCTTCATCAATATATCTTTCCTCGTATTTCTGCACCCTTCTCTGTACCCAAGGCACCCCCAGTTTTAGCTTTGCCCTGGTATCCAGACTTGTCTACTGCCTCAACTAGCCTATCTACAGAAGCCCCTTTTTCTCAGATGGCGGACTTACATAGCTTCAATCTGCTTAGAGCTTAGCTAGAAGAAATCAGAGGACAATTGGATGAAGAAAAGCATGCTAGGCTGCTTTTAGAAAAGAGAGTTGACTCTCTGTTTTTGCTTTTTAGTCAGCCTAGGTAGTTTTTGTTGTAAAAATCTGCCTTGTACTTAAAATGCTTATGATGAATTAAAAATCAGTGTTCTTTCATCATCTATGTTCTTTATTATTTTCTGTATGTTCCTTTTTGTTGTTGACAAAAGGGGGAGAAAGTAAAAGTTAAGATGATTATGATTGCATGTCTCTGATATTAATGCTGCATGACTATGATAATGATATTGACTCTGATACTGTGCTGATTGAAAATTAGAATTGTACCTAAGTGCACCTGTCTGCACAATACTTCTGGTTTTAGAAAATTTTAACTTGTCTGAATTCTGTTATTTCTTATGTTGATATTTTCTAAGGTTCGTTAAATCATCTGAATGTTTGTCATCATCACAAAGGGGGATTGTTAAGTCTCTAAATGTCTGTGTGCATTTCCCTAAGTTTTGATGAAAGCTAAACATTGGATAATGATTTAATTAACCCACTTTGTGGTTGCTAACCTGTCTACTTAGTGCGTAGATCATAATAGTAAGACTCACCTGTCTGTCCACATGTATGACAACCTGTCTGGATAAGCAAAAGTCAACCTGTCTGCTGACTAGGATTGTTGACTTTCTGCAATTTAGTTTTAACATGTCTCTGCTATGTTCTTCTACTTGTCTAAGGTTCTTCGATGGGAACTCGAGTACAAAAAGCTTTTGGAAGCTGTCCCCTCATACAGAAGACTCTGAATCTCTCTCTCACACTTTTCAAGAAATTCAGAAGGTCATTCTCACAAGCAACCTAGGAAGTCAGAGATAACATCCAGTTAAAAAATGTTTCCAATATGCTTTATTCCCTAGTACCCTTGGTTATTACACAAAAAGGGAAATATACTCTGTAAAGTACAAAAGCATTATGCACAACTCTAATTTGGCTACTGCACGATGCATAAAGCCATGATCCTTCATGTTAGAGTACAACCAACATGCCTATTGCATTAATGGTTGCCTAGAACGACTCTATTGTATTTAATGAAGCTCTGCTTGAAGCCATCGTTGGAAGGAATGTCACTAACGGATCTTAAATGCTTGAAGGCTATAAATACAGAAGTCATTGAAGATGAAGACATCAGAGATTTCAAAGCATTAAAGAGCCATTACTCTGTTCATTTAATTCTTCATTATTTCAATCTGTATTCTTCAATCATTTGAAGTTATTATGCAGTCTTTCCTAAAGTCTACATTTGATCCACTCTCTGAGTGTTAGTGAAAGAACTGTTTGTCTGATTGTATTTATTACAAACAAACTTCTCAAAACAAACCTGTGTGAGCCTGAAGAGGCTAAGTGAGCAAAGAATACTTGTGTTGGAGCCTGAAGAGGTTAAGTGTGCAAACAATACTTGGAGTCTGTAACCTGATCAGTTATAGTGGATAAAACTTGGTGATGCCAAGGACTGGACGTAGCTCTTTGTGTTAAAGAGTGAACCAGGATAAACAACTGTGTTAATCTCTCTTCCCTTAAACTCTTTAGTTGTTTTGATTATATTATCTGCTTTCTAACTAAGGGGTTAAAAGTGTGAATATCGAGCTTGTTTTCCATTTGTATGATTGTGTACTTTTCTGTCAAAATACACCAGACAGGTCACCTGTCTGTGTAAGTTGTTTTACACTTGTCTGAACCTAGCTTCTGTGTGTGAAAAGTTTTCAACTTTATTTTAATTTCTGATAAACATAATTCAACCCCCCTTCTCGTGTTTATAGTTGTCTATTTCATTGTAGACAAAATCAATAGTTGAAACTGAACTCAGAATGGTTATAATGTGAAGAAGAATAACAAGGAGCTTATGAGAATGGAAGAGAACCTTTTCCAAATTGAAATTGGTTGCTGCATATGATATAGTTCTTATCAAGTATCCTACACACCGTCCTAGACGGGTCATTTGAAAAGTCAATATGTTACTCCAGCAAGGTTTTGCAATTTGCATTTACTTAGTAGGAGAAGGACCTTTGAAGTGAAATTACTGATCATTAGTCCCCACAAACCATAGAAGCATTAGATATTTAGATATTTGATATAAATGTGAAACTTACGTGTGCTTGGTTAGAATGAAAATGGAGAGATAAATAAAATGAAGGGTGGAAAGTTGTAATACTTTTATATACAATTCAAGTTTAAATATGTTTTCATTTTGTAAGTCTATTCTTCTTTTTAATGGGGTTTGTTTTTGCTGCTGGTTATCGCACATGAACCTAACAAGTCAATTAGAAAGTGACTTTTACAGAGTACTAACCGAAATTGCTGAAATGGAGCATACCGATTTGTCGTCGTTGAAGATAGTTCTCTCCAGGTGTGACTGGTTTGATGATACTCCAGATATAAGGACAAAAGTAGATAATAAGTATGGAATTGTCAAAGTAAGGTAATCGCGAAGATATACTAAGGCGTATGACCCGTTCATATTTTCACAACAAGCCGAACATGTTTATTACACGCTATAACCTGAGGGCCATCATGGTTGGTTGGGTGTCATCAAGACAAAGGCTCGCAGTACAATCTCAGATAATACAGTCATTCAGGCTGAAACTGAGGCACCATACCAAGATGATATTATTGCGAGGCTTCAAGTGTTAGGAAATATAGATGCTGCTATCATCGACAAATCTCTTGTTGATGTTGGGGGCGGCAGGGAAGAAATTGATACGATGTTATTGAATCAGTCTGACTTGGAAGAATCAGACGAGGATACATATATATCAAGTGAGAAAGAGAGTGAGAGTGAGAGTGATTTCAGTAATACAGATACATCTAATTAGGTAACTCATGTATACATTGCTTTTTTATATTGATTGTTTATTTTAAATTGATCTACATTGCATTTTATATATATTGTTTTCTTTAAGTTACTTAAATGTGATATGTAACAATTTCATTGAAACAAATGGCAGACTCGACTAGGGGTGGTAGAAGTGGTCGTACTGGAGGGCGCGGTGCAGGCCGTTCTTCTCATGGCAGAAGTAGTGCTGGGAGATGGGACAGACGATGCCGAGTGTTGCATCGGTGACCACTACCCCAGTCCATGATGCCGGGACGTCATCTGCACCACCATCAACATCGTCGCAGTCAGAGGCCATAGACAGAGCTTTACAGAGGAGGGTGATCAGACCAGGCACCGACAACTTAGAGTAAGCTATTTTATTTAAATTTTTAAATTTTTATGACATTGTTTAAAAACATAATTGCATGATGGTTTTTCCAATCTTAGGTTGTATCATTAGAAGGAATCTACTGATGAGATTTCTAAGATCATCAAAGAGAAGTTTGAGTACTCATGACCCACATGGACTTCAGTAGATGATGACGTGAAGGACATGTGGTACAGAGAGTTTAAGGTAAATTAAAATTTAGTTACTTGCACACATTTAGTTTATACTTTGTATTATATTTTGAATTATCATATATGTTATGTTTGTCTAATATGTACGTATCCCATTGTTGCATACAGTGTGCAATGTGCAAGTATACACAATCGTAACAAGTAATAAAGAGTAAGTAAGAGATCGTTCCCACGAGGATTAGAATGCTGTAGCAATTACCAAAATTCAGATTAATTGTTCTTGGTAGTTAAGATTAAGGGGTAACCAAATAGTGTGTGAAAGTGTTGATTTTCAAATATTAAAAAGAACAATATTAAAAAGCAGTAATAAGGGAACAAGATAATAAAATGGGGTTGTGAACAAAGATGGTAAAACAACTACTAGTATGAATCCCTTGTAATTTCTAATTAGCTCCAATTATGCTTCGCCATGCTACAGCATTAGCTCCAGGAAATTAAAGTTGTGTTTTCCAACACTTGAAAGATAAGGTTCATTAAATGCCTTCTATTCCTAGATTCATATTAATTACACCCTCTTATTAATAAGCACATTCCAGCTAGCTTAAGGACTTGAATGATTATTCCTAATCCATTCAACATCTACTAATTTTCCAATTAGAGACTTAACCCTTATCTCTTAACCAAATCCACTTAACTTTACTTTTCCAAGTTCAGCAAGCTGAAGTTCTACTTAAGATAGCCAAGCTTAAATAAAACAGCATTTAAACACAGATTAAGAGAAAATGCAGTAGCAAAGCATCACATAACAGCAACTAACATTCATTACAAGTTCAGCATACCAGTACGCTGCAGCAAACTTGCTCATACTGAGCTTACAAAATCTGGAAATAAAATAAGAAATGGAAGAAGAAGCCATGGGAGCACGAAAATGGAGCAATGGAGAGGAAGAAGATGACCCATTGGCTGCTGCTATATGTCCCCTAGCTGCTGTCCTCTTTTGGTCAGAAATTAGAAAATGAAGTGTGTCCCCCTTTTAGGGTTAAAAAGGGCCTCCTTTTCTCTTTCTTACTTTTGGGCCATCAAAGTAATATATTAAAATAAAGGCTTGGGCTCATTTCCTCAAATATACCACCACAAAACCCAAAAGCACCAATAAAGTCACGTCCTCAGCTTTTAGGACAGCCTGGCAGGAGAGAGAAAAGTGGTCCAGCTTTTGTCTTTTTCTGATAAGGAGTTCACGTCCTTATGCTGCAGCATGACCAAAGCATTTTCCAGGAGCTTGTCAGCAGTTCGCCCCCAAATGTTGCAGCATGCCCAGACCATTTTCCAGCAGCTTATCTAAACTTCAACAAAAACCTAACAAAACTCAAGAAACACATTAAACATATTCCTAGACATTTAAAAACAGAAATTTATACAAAGACACATATTACACCAAATTAACTTTAAACACCTAAAACATCCACATAAAATACTCAAAGATTACAAAAACTCAAGTTAAGAAAGAGTAAATAACTGTCATTTCTAAGAGTTATCACACTCCCAAACTTGAATCATTGCTTGTCCTCAAGTAATGGAAAGAAAGACACAAAAGAAAAAGACACACAAAAATCACCAAAGACCTAAACATGCACACAAGACTGATAGACCACAAGTTTTTTTCTTTTTCAATCAGCCACTTTTCCCACAAAACCAACTTCTTTCATCATCAACACTCATGCATCACAAGTTAGCAGATTTTCATGACATCAATCATTTTCATCCCAAAACAACATGCTACAGCATTATGCACTCAGAACAATATGTTCTTTCTCACTCACACAAGTAGGCGGGTTCTCTCAATCATCATTCATATGCAACCCTATCATAAGCTTGACAAGCTTCTAAACTCACTAGCACAATATCAAAGCTTTACACTGCTAGAGGACTTTTATTAGGTTGTAATAGGGCTTAGGTTAGGGTATGATACATTTTTGGGAAGTGGCTAACACTCGGTGGAGTTTTGAAATACTTTCCCTACAATGCGTTCCACTCTAAATGCTTTCCACAAACCAGCACATAAATCTTAGTTCCAAGGAGGAGGTACTCTTTTCTTTCTAGTTTCCTTATCCCTTCATTCCTTTTCTTTATTTATTTTCTTTTCTATTCTATTCTATTCTATTCTATTATTATTAATTTTTTTTTTTTGTAAATGGAGAACAAGATTCACATTTTAAGGCCTTTGTCCTATTCTTGTTCTCTCTCTTTCTTTTTTTTATAACAATATCAGTAAGCAAAACTCAGCAAAACTCGGTCATTTTATAATACACCACTTTGCTATATAACACCCCCAAACTTAAAATGGTGCTTGTCCTAGAGCTACCCCCAAATTTATGTTTCAAACATATTGTCAAGAAAAGTATCCCTAAACTCCACCTACATAGGGCAATTATTGTTTTTCAAGTTATAGGGTTTGTAATGTTGCTAATAACAGAATAAGGGGCTCAAGCTCAAAGGGCTCACACACATAGTTAAAATCAAAGGGTTGGCTATTTAGGCTAAGACTAGGATTAAGAAAAAAATAAAACATGCCTCAAGCAAAAATGTGTGTAGCAGTGATATGTACAGGCAAGCAAGAATCAAGTCAAACTTTACAGAGAAGGCACATGAATGGAACTCACAATCAAATAAAACCGTTGAGGCTCAAAATCTCACAGGTTATATCAAAATGCTGTAGCATATGTTTAAACCTCAAACAATTTCAGTCAATCCAAACAGCTAAAAAGTTCAACAATCATGTCAAAGGTTCAGAAATTAAAGTTCAACAATCATGTCAAAGGTTCAGAAATTAAGGTTGTGCTCCAAACAACTTGATTTACTATTCAAAAGATGCCCCGAAAGGGGGTTTTTCGTTAATCATTTGTGGTCCAATCAGAGAGAAACATACTAAAACAGCAAACAGACAATCACTATCAAACAAAACATAAACTATAGTACTACTAGAAGGATGCAACATAAAACAGAATAAAAATTTCCAAAACAGCAAAAGGGTAGAAGAGAAAACATCCCCTGTTCTGATGTTGCCGCATGCTGTAGCATCTGAGTGTAGAAATTCTTCACAGCTGGGCCAAACAAAAGTAGCTCCTCCTTTGAGCAATTTGAGCCATTTTCCTGAGTGTTTTCTTTCTCGGGCTTTTAACCTCTTTGGGAATTGCCACCTCATCTTACTACTCATATGTTTGAGTTGCCTCTTCAATCTTTGGGAGAAAGATAGTGAAGGCTTTTCCGGTGCAAAATTGGGTAAAGAATTTTCTGCATATTTTTCAGAAGTTTCTGCAGAATTTTTTTGTTGTGTTTTCTTTGCTGCAGCATGTTCAGAAGATTCAATAATTGGATCAGTCTTTTTAAACTCAGATTCTGCATTCTGGACATTGCTCTTAGTCATAACAGATTTTCTGTCTCTATTCTGCCCTACTGCAGTAAGGACTTCTTTCCCATTTATGAGAATTATTGTCTTGCAGTGCTCTATTTCATTAAACTTAGGTGTCTCTGTGGTGCTGGGCATTGTGCAAGTCTGTCTTGAGCTCGGTACTGTAGCCAATTGTCCAATCTGATTTTCTGGATTCCTCAATGCTGCACCCTGACTCTGCAATTGGGCCTTTGTTTCTGTCATGAAGGCTTTATGTACAGCTTCCAAAGACATGTGTTGATTGCTAGATTGAGCTTGTTGTTGCTGTTGAGGTTGCTGTAGCATCTGTTGTTGGGCTGAGTATCCAGGATAATTCACAGATGCAGGATTCCCAAAACAATTTTCAAATAAGTGCTCCCCTCCACAGTACACACACGATACAACATCAGTTTGGAAATATTGTTGCTCATTTCCCATAGACTCATTCATTACAGCTTGGTTTGCACAGATGCTCTGGTTAGCCATGATTAACATTTTCACCATGTTTGTCAGTAAGGCTAATTGAGCAGAAATAGCAGAAATTTCAGTCACTTCATGCACGCCTGCTGCAGCATTTGATTTGCTGGAGCATAGCCTAGCAGAGGGCCATTGATGACTATTTGCAGCAATGCTTTCAATCAGGGCATATGCTTCATTATAAGACTTTGTCAGCAATGTGCCACCTGCTGAAGCATCCAACATCATTCTTACATCAGGCAACAATCCATCATAGAAATGCTCCATTTGAATGCATATAGGAAGTCCACGATGAGGGCATCTCCTTAATAGCTCCTTAAATCTCTCCCAAGCCTCAAACAGTGGTTCATCATCCATTTGCTTGAATGAGGTTATGTCATTCCTCATCCTAGCATTTTTAGAAGCGGGAATGTATTTAATGAGGAATTTTTCAGCTGACTTGTTCCATATATCCACTGAGTTGGGCTCCAAATAATATAACCAAGTTTTAGCCTTCCCACTTAGAGAATATGGAAACAATCTCAACCTGAAGGCATCATCAGTAACTCCTGGGTATTTAAAGTTACTAGCCACATCCAGAAACTGCTTCACATGTAAGTGAGGATCTTCATTGTCAGCCCCACTGAATGGCCCCATTAGTTGCAGCATTTGAAACATGACAGGTTTGAACTCAAAGTGAGGGGCTGTGATTTCAGTTCTCACAATCCCTGAGTTCAAAATTGCAGGATCAAAGAGTGCATACTCTCGGATAGCACTATTCCTATCATTGGCCAATGGCATGCTGTCAGGGTGCTTTGCTGCAGCCATTTCAACCAGGACAAGTACCTGTTGCTAGAGCAATCACTGCAAAAATCAGTTGTCCTAACTAAAAGAACTACTAATCTGAAAATTGGAATTTAAACACCATTACTAATCCCCGGCAACGGCGCCAAAAACTTATTGCATAAAATGTGCAATGTGCAAGTATACACAATGGTAACAAGTAATAAAGAGTAAATAAGAGATCGTTCCCACGAGGATTAGAATGCTGTAGCAATTACCAAAATTCAGATTAACTGTTCTTGTAGTTAAGATTAAGGGGTAACCAAATAGTGTGTGAAAGTGTTGATTTTCAAATATTAAAAAGAACAATATTAAAAAGCAGTAATAAAGGAACAAGATAATAAAATGGGGTTGTGAACAAAGATGGTAAAACAACTACTAGTATGAATCCCTTGTAATTTCTAATTAGCTCCAGTTATGCTTCGCCATGCTGTAGCATTAGCTCCAGGAAATTAAAGTTGTGTTTTCCAACACTTGAAAGATAAGGTTCATTAAATGCCGTCTATTCCTAGATTCATATTAATTACACCCTCTTATTAATAAGCACATTCCAGCTAGCTTAAGGACTTGAATGATTATTCCTAATCCATTCAACATCTACTAATTTTCCAATTAGAGACTTAACCCTTATCTCTTAACCAAATCCACTTAACTTTACTTTTCCAAGTTCAGCAAGCTGAAGTTCTACTTAAGATAGCCAAGCTTAAATAAAACAGCATTTAAACACAGATTACGAGAAAATGCAGTAGCAAAGCATCACATAACAACAACTAACATTCATTACAAGTTCAGCATACCAGTACGCTGCAACAAACTAGCTCATACTAAGCTTACAAAATTTGGAAATAAAATAAGAAATGGAAGAAGAAGCCATGGGAGCACGAAAATGGAGAGGAAGACAATGACCCCTTGGCTGCTGCTATATGTCCCCCAGTTGCTGTCCTCTTTTGGTCAGAAATTAGAAAATGAAGTGTGTCCCCTTTTAGGGTTAAAAAGGGCCTCCTTTTCTCTTTCTTACTTTTGGGTCATCAAAGTAATATATTAAAATAAAGGCTTGGGCCCATTTCATCAAATATACCACCACAAAACCCAAAAGCACCAATAAAGTCACGTCCTCAGCTTTTAGGACAGCCTGGCAAGAGAGAGAAAAGTGGTCCAGCTTTTGTCCTTTTCTGATAAGGAGTTAACGTCCTTATGCTGCAGCATGACCAAAGCATTTTCCAGTAGCTTGTCAGCAGTTTGCGCCCAGATGTTGCAGCATGCCCAGAGCATTTTCCAGCAGCTTATCTAAACTTCAACAAAAACCTAACAAAACTCAAGAAACACATTAAACATATTCCTAAACACTTAAAAACAGAAATTTATACGAAATTTATACAAAGACACATATTACACCAAATTAACTTAAAACACCTAAAACATCCACATAAAATACTCAAAGATTACAAAAACTCAAGTTAAGAAAGAGTAAATAACTGTCATTTCTAAGAGTTATTACCCATGTAGAAAGTGTTTACTTGGGACCCGCATCGTGAGAATGAAACCATGAAGGGTTTTGATCACAGGGGTGGTTGCATTATGAAAAATGCAATGCACAAGTTGAGGAAAGGGAAGGATAAGGGGGAATGGATGGAACCTCAGGTGCTACAGGGACTACAACAACATTGGGCCAGTGAGGATTTCCAAAAGAGGAGTGCCATCGCCAGACAAAATCGGGCAGTAGATAGTGGAGCATCAGCCTACACCGGAGGGTCGGTCTGGAGCATATGATGGTGGAGCAGCGCATGATGGAGGAACAGCGCGAGCAGGGAGCTATGATTGTGTTCTTGGTAGATGAGAGTCGCGCATATGGGTCCTCGGATGATGTACTTGTAGAGGATGAAGAAGGGCGCCCAGATGGCCTTGCCGGTGGTGGCGGGTGAAGCGGCATCTGGGTCTCAATAGGCTCGGGGTCCTTATCACATAGTACCTTCCAATTTGCGAGGATTTTAACATCCATAAGTGTTGGATTAGGGAGGAGAATAGGTTCTTTGTGCACAGGGTGGTTAAGGCAATAGATGTCATCTTGCTGGACTATCATCCCCATAGATTCACAAGCACCCAGTGTTAAGCGTGTCCGCCCCGGGGCGGCCTCATAACCATCCAGATCATAATGGAAATGCTGCAATATGGTGGTGATTAATCCACCAATGACAATCAAACCCTTAGAGCTCTTGGCAACCTTTAGAAGGTGCCTAGCCATATATGACCCTGTATCTATATTGCTCTCAGGATGGAACATGGCCCATAGGAATAGGGCCTCGTCCGCGCAGACGGATCCATCACTCTCATCGAGGCCAAACAAGGTGTTGGAAATAACCCTATGGATGTAACGCAGGATAGGGTTAGAAAGGGCCGTAGACTTGGCCGTCTTAGGATTAAAATGACCTTCAGGATAAGAAATATGCCACCAAAAAGCGTCAGGACTAAATCCAATGGGATATGTCCGTTCCCCCCAACTGGTAATTCAAAATTCTCATTGAATTCAGCTAGAGTCAATTGAAAATCCTCATTAAATAGACAGAAAGTGACCCGACCTTCTGCTCTATGGGCCCCTTGCAAAATTTGAGCATCAAAGGAGCTCAGGAATTCAAGAGTGGGGCCAATGAACGCAGGGTACCGGGTGCGAGCAAACTCGCTCCACCCGACATTTTCCATCATCCAGTTTATATCAAGAGTCAAACCCAGGGTATCAATGCATGCATCATCCATATATTTGGTTTGGACAATTTTCCTACGCTTTAATATGTCAAACCTATCTCTCTGAGAAACATTCTTAAAAATAATAACATATTCATTATCATTAGTCTCAGAAGAGTTACCTGTAGAGTTTCGGCTCCCCCTGGTGTGAGGACCTGAGGCTTCACTTGCTCTTTGGGGCTTGATTTCCATTGATCCTTCAATAAATTCCCAAGCGGCAGAATGCCCAATCCCCTCCTTGATTTTTGAAAAATTCGAATTTGGGGGTTAGGGTTCCAGAAATTAGGGCTTTTTGATTTTGCCCAAAATTGATGAAATTGGCTTGTGGGCTTTGATGGGTTAGGTCTAGGAAGCAAGGAAACAAGGTTGGTTAGCCATGGGTGCCATGAATGAGGTGATTCTCAAGCTTTTTAATGGGTATGGTGGAGAGAGTGAGGAGAGGAAGAAGAAGATGAATGAGAGAAGGGGATGATGATAGGTTTGTGTTTGGATATGAAGTTGAAAAGAGAAGGTTGAAGAAGGGGGGAGGCTCAACTATGCAGAAAACTGGAGCAGAAAGAGTGCCTTCGTGTTTTTAAATACTGATAGGCCTCGTCACAGCTGTGACCCACGTCACGGGTAGGCCGTGATCGTCACTGATTTGCTGATGGGCTTCCTTTTCACGCCCGTGAGGGCTATCACAGCCAAGCCGTGATCCTTGCTGCCCTGAGTGGCTGCTTCTTCATAATGCCCGTGATATTCCTGGTCTTCAGCTGTTAGCCTTTCACGGCCGTGATCTTCACTGCCCTGCCTTTTTTTTTTTGTGTGGATGTCACGACCATGAACATTGTCACGACCAGGCCGTGAACATCACTGACTTTTCTTTTTTCTTCCTGCACGGTCATGACGCCTTTCAGGGCCATGCCATGATCTCCTCTGACTTTTATTCTTCATGCCTTTTTGCTCTTCATGCTTTTCTAACCTGTAAACACACTTGGAAAAACTATCAATTTGTGATCTTTCTCCTCTAATCTTCTCAAATTATTGAAAACAAAATTCAAAAACAAAATAGCAAGGGAAAGAAAGTTTGGGTTGCCTCCCAAGAAGAGCTTATTTACGGTCTCAAACTTGACCATAGTCCTTTCAATCCTTTGATGTTCGATCGAGGAGGGAAAGTGCCACCTCCTTTTCAAGTGGATGTTCTCCATGGTAGTTATTCAACCTTTGTCCATTGACTTTGAATGTTCCATGTTCTTCTTCCTAAACCTCAACGGCACCGTATTGAAACACCTTCATAACTTTGAATGGTCTGGACCATCTAGACTTGAACTTTCCTGGAAATAACCGCAACCTTGAGTTATAGAGTAGAATTAATTCTCCCTCATGGAATTCTCTACGAAGGATATGCTTGTCATGCCATCTCTTTGTTCTTTCTTTGTAAGATCTTGCAGACTCATAGGCATCCAATCTTAGCTCATCAAGCTCATGAAGTTGAAGAACTCTCTTTTCTCCGGCGGCCTTTATATCAAAATTTAACATCTTAATAGCCCAAAAGACCTTATGCTCAAGCTCGACCGGCAAGTGACATGGCTTCTCGTAAATAAGTCTAAAGGGTGTCATCCCAATAGGAGTCTTGTAAGCCGGACGGTAAGCCCAAAGAGCATCATCAAGCTTTAATGACCAATCCTTTCTAGATCTTGAAACAGTCTTCTCTAGAATGCACTTTATTTCTCTATTGGAAACTTCGACTTGGCCACTTGTTTGAGGATGATAAGGTGTAGCAACCTTATGAGTGACTCCATATTTGAGTAGGAGTTTTTCAAATAGTTTTTCTATGAAGTGTGATCCTCCATCACTAATAATTGTCCTTGCGACTCCAAACCTTGGAGAAATCACCTTCTTGAATAGCTTGATCACGGTCTTTGCATCACTTGTTAGGGATGGAATGGCTTCCACCTATTTAGAGATGTAATCAACGGCTACAAGAATGAACTTTTTGTTGCAAGAGGAAGGAAAATGTCCCATGTAGTCAACTCCCCAAACATCAAATATCTCCACTTATAGCATTGTGTTGAGTGACATTTCATGCCTCTTGGAGATGTTTCCCGTTCTTTGACATGGATCACAAGCAAGCACAAACATCTGGGCATCTCTGAAAATATGAGGCCAATAGAAACCGGCTTGAAGCACCTTGGCCGCTGTCTTTGAGGCACTAGCATGTCCTCTATAAGATGAGGAATGACAACAACTCAAGATTCTTGGAACCTCGACCTCTGGAATACACCTCCTGTAAATGCTATCCACACACTTGCGGAAAATGTAAGGCTCATCCCATACATAATTCTTAAGATCAGAAAAGAACTTCTTCTTCTGTTGATAATTGAACTCCGGTGGTAGAATCCAACATACAAAATAATTCACATAATCTGTATATCAGTTGCTCATCAGGAAAAGAATCATCTATAGGGAAGTTGTCCTTCTCATGTTCCAGTGGTTCAAGTCTAGATAGGTGGTCCTCAACCAAGTTCTCTATCCCTTTTCGATCCCGAATCTCCAAGTCAAATTCTTGCAAGAGAAGGATCCATCGGATGAGCTTAGGCTTTGCTTCCTTCTTGCGCATAAGATACTTTAGTGCGGAATGGTCGGTGTACACAATGACCTTAGATCCCACAAGGTATGATATGAACTTCTCAAATGCAAAGACAACTGCTAGCAACTCTTTCTCAGTGGTGGCATAATTGGCTTGAGCTCTATTTAGAGTTTTTCTTGCATAGTAGATTGCATGAACCTTCTTGTCTATCTTTTGCCCTAACACTGCTCCCACGGCATAGTCACTGGTATCACACATAATCTCAAATGGCTCATTCCAATCCGGTGTTTGCAAAATGGGAGCGGTGGTCAAAGCTTCCTTCAACCTACAAAAGGCACTCAGACATTCCTCATTAAAATCAAATGGAACATATTTCATCAACAAGTTAGATAAAGATTTAGAAATTTTTGAAAAATCTTTGATGAAACGCCGGTAAAACCCGGCGTGTCCCAAGAAACTCCTAACTCCTTTTACATTCAACTGTGGGGGCAATTTTTCAATGACATCAGTTTTGGCCTTATCCACCTCAATACCTCTTCCAGAAATCAAGTGCCCAATCGCTATACCCTCTTTTACCATTAAATGGCACTTTTCCCAATTCAACACCAAATTAGTTTTTTCACAACGCTGCAAAATCTTAGACAAATTTGTTAAACAATCATCAAAAGTAGTTCCATAAACAGAAAAATCATCCATAAAAACCTCCATGATGTTTTCAATAAATTCAGAAAAAATGCAGTCATGCATCTTTGAAAAGTAACTGGTGCATTTCATAGACCAAAAGGCATTCTCCTATAGGCAAAAGTGTCATAGGGACACGTAAACGTGGTCTTTTCTTGATCACTAGGATGTATAAGAATTTGATAAAAACTGGAATAGCCATCCAAGTAACAAAAGTATGAATGCCTAGCTAACCTTTCAAGCATTTGATCAATAAATGGGAGAGGGAAGTGATCATTTCTTGTTTCTTTATTTAACTTCCTATAGTCAATGCACATTCTCCAACCGGTTATCGTCCCAGTAGGGATTAGTTCATTATTTTCATTTTGGATAACAATCATCCCCCTTTTCTTAGGAACCACATGCACCGGACTAACTCACTCACTGTCGGAGATTTTATAAATAACCCCCGCATCTAACAACTTAAGCACTTCCTTTTTAACCACCTCTTTCATGTTTGGGTTCAACCTACGCTGATGCTCAATGGGTGGTTTATGCTCATCTTCCATTAAAATGCGATGCATACAAAAGGAAGGATTTGTGCCTTTAATGCATCCTAAGCTCTCTAAGAAATTTCTCGGTTTCCAACTCATTCAAGCTAGCATTCATAATTACCGGATAGGAAGAGCTAGGACCAAGAAATTCATACCTCAATGTGGAAGGAAGGTGTTTTAGTTCTACCTTAAGAGCTTTTTCATCTCTCAAATCTTCATGCTTTGGTTTCGACTCATGTTTTTCTTTCTTTGCTTTGTGAGGAGAAATTTCCGGACTAGCCTCCAAGGGCGGGCATAATCCCTCACTTCTCCTCCATGAGCACTTAAGTTTCCACCAATCAAGCACATCTCCAATGGATCACCAAAACAAGCTTGAGCGGATTCTTCTTTCACCACTTGGTGCACTAAGTCAACCCTGCAACAAGAATCCTTAAAAGAAGGTTGTTTAATAGATTTAGCTAAATCAAATTCAACTTTATCATCACCCACAGTTAAAGTCAATTTTCCATTTTTCACATCAATAATTGCTTCTGCGGTAGCCAAGAAAGGCCTACCAAGAATAATGGGGATTTGGGAATCCTCCTCCATTTCAAGTACCACAAAATTCGCAGAAATGAAAAACTTACTCACTCTGATAGGAACATCCTCCAAGATGCCTACCGGGTATTTGACGGACCAACCCACCAATTGAAGGGAGATTGTCGTGGGTTTTAGTTCACCCATCTCCAATTTCTTGCAAACAGAGAGGGGCATAAGACTAACACTAGCCCCCAAATCAGAAAGAGCTTTATCAAAACTAGTGTTACCAATCAAGCAAGGAATAGAGAAGCTACCTGGACCTTTTAGTTTAGGAGGCAATTTATTTTGAATTAAAGCACTGCACTCCTCAGTTAAAGCTACTTTTTCATAATCCTCTAGCTTTCTCTTATTTGACAAGATATCCTTAAGAAATTTAGCATATGTAGACATTTGTTGCAACGCCTCAGTGAAGGGTACATTAATGTACAATTTCTTAAGGACCTCTAGAAATTTCTCAAATTGCTTATCTAACTTGGCCTTAGCCAACCTTTGAGGGAAAGGTACCGGGGGTTGGTATGCCTTAGGGGCTACATACTTAGACACAGTTTCATTAGGTTCTTCCTCATCTAAGGGTTGTGTCTTAGTAGGTTCTTCTTCCCCTTCTACATTCTTTTTATCACTCTTCCCTTTGGCCTTGGGATCCTCAAGTTGCTTACCATTCCTCAAACTCACAGCTTTAAATTGTTCATTACCTAGATTCATTTCAGGTTGTCCAGGAAACTTGCCCGGTTTCCTATTTGAATTGCCCGCTTGTTGGGCAATATGAGTTTCTAACATCTTATTATGGATGAGTAAGTTATCTACCTTAGATGTTAACTCTTTTATTGCATCAATGACTGCCCTACCTTGTTGCCTAAACTCTTCATTTTACTTTGTTTGAATTGCAACAAAATTTTCCATAAGAGACTCGAGTTTAGACTTTTGTACCTAAGGACACCCCGATGCGGGTTTCTTATTACCTTGGCCTTCTTGGAATTCATGGTTCAACGTGTCGTTGTAGTTCCCTTAGGAGAGATAAGGGCTATTCTTCCTTCCTTGGTTGTAAGAATTTGGGGGAACATAGTTTGGCAACTTCGGGTTCGTGTCATAAAAATTGTGACATGAATTCACTTGTTCACCCCAAGCGTCTGATCCAGGAGCACTTCCATGTAAGCACTCCACGAAGTCATGTCCCTACACTCCACAAATCTCACAAGCAACATTAGTAGTACCTGTTGAACTCATATTAGCTTTTTCAAGCTTATCAAAGCGCTTACTCAATGAGTTAAATTTAGACATAATCAAATCAGCACCATCTACATCAAACTTACCTCCCGAAAGCTTTTTCGGGTTATTACCTCTTTCTGAACCCCATTGGTGATAGTTGGTGGCAACGCTTCTAATGATATTGAATGCTTGAGTCAGTGGTCTATTCATCAATGCTCCACCAGCTGCGGAGTCAAGTGACACCTTCGAAGAATTAACCAATCCATTGTAGAAGGTATGCACTAATAGCCACTTCTCGAGCCCATGATGTGGGCAAGACTCTAGCAATCCCTTGTAACGATCCCAAGCTTCAGATCAGCACTCTCCGTCCTTTTGGAAAAAGCCGATGATCTGAATTCGTAGGTAAGCAGTCTTGGATGGTGGAAAGAATTTTTCCAAGAATGCCTGCTCCAGTTGGTCCCATGTTGACAAAGTATTAGAAGACATTGATTTCAACCAAGCTCTTGCCTTTCCAGTCAGAGAGGAGGGGAATAACCTCAAATGGATAGCATCAATCGGGGCACCCTGAATCCTAGTTCTATCACAGAATTCCAAGAATGTCTCCACATGATCAGTCGGGTCTTCCGAGGTAATATTCCAAACTGATGTTGCCTAATCATGCCAATTAACTGGGGCGGTATAGTGAAGTTCTCAGCCTCAATTTCTGGCCTAGCAATCCCAGTTCGCAAACCCCTAGCATTTGGGGCTGCTTAGTCCTTCAGTGGTTTGGTATCTGGTTGATCGGCCATGAGTGGAATGGGGATCAACTTTTCTCTCGCTCTTTGTCTTTGTAGTCTCCTACGTCTATGAAAAGTCCTTTCGATCTCAGGATCAACTTCAATAAGAGTTCTAAGACTTTGGGATCTTCGCATAAAAGAAAGAAGCCACCTGCAAAGAAAGAAATATATACACTAGAAAAAGAAAAAAAATGTTCAGAAAAATCGATTTAAAAATTAATTTGATAGTCAAGAAAGCACAGTCCCCGGCAACGGCGCCAAAAACTTGATAGCGTGAATCCGTAAGTATACGGCTTCATCGTCAAGTAATAAAAAGATCGTATCCACAAAGACCACGATTTTGAATAACAATTAATTATCAAATCAATTAGACTAAACAAGGAAATACTTGGTTTTTGAAATTAAAATTAAGTAACAAATCAATTATAAAAATCACAATCAAACAAAATAGGAAAGTAAATCAAATCAGTTGTTTTTCAAATCAAAAGGGATTTCCAGGAATTGGCTTACCAACAAGACTGCTTATGCTACTAAATTGACTACCCCCTTGTTAATTATCAAAATTGCTTTGAAGGTGAATTTATCCTAATATAGTTAATGTTCCCTCTCGAGATACAAGAACCGTGCCCGATTAAACTAACCCCTACTCTCGTGGTAATTGTATTTAAATTGATCCCATTGAGATCTGTGACAATTTAATGAACCCTCGAAGGATCGCCTTTAACTTTTGTAATTTAAGTCTTAAGTTCAATCCCTATAGATCCAATACCTAAGTTCACCTCTCAATTCGTCCTTAGAGTATCTATGACATGAAAATAAGTAGCCACCAAATTCACAAGTAGTTCATGCAATAGGAATTAAATCTAAAGCAATTTGAAATTAACAAAAAGTGAAAAACATCAATTCATCACATAAAACGAGTATTGGGCATAGCCCCAATTCCTAGAAATAAAAGAACTACTCAAGCATTGCCATGTTCATAGCAATCTTGATTAAAAAGAACATAAAAATTCTAAGAGAAGAAGGGAAGAAATTGGAGAAGAAGAGAAGAAATCAATCCTAATGCCAAGTGCTTCCAATAGCAGCCAAAAGATCCCTAATTTCGAGTCTAATTATCCTATTTATAGTTTAGGTTAACTTGGGATTAAAGCTATTACAAATCATATCAAAAACAGAAATCAGAATCCCAAAATTAACGTGTCACGGCCATGATGGCTGTCACGGCCAGGCCGTGATAGCTTCTACTTTGTGAATGCTTGCGCTGATTGGCCTGTCACGGCCGTGATGGCTGTCAAGGCCAGGCCGTCACAGCTTCTGACTTGTTCGCTCTTCTTTTTCTTCAGTCCCACGCGATCATAGCTGTGATGGTTTTCACACCCATGCCATGACAGGTTCTGCCAACTCATTTTTCTTGCTTTTCAAGCTCCATCTTCAAAAAAACTCATAATCAACTGGACTTAAGCATTTTAATCATGAATTCCTGCACACAAACACCACAGAACCACCTTACTCGTTCCAAAGGAAAAACTAACAAATATCAAATAAAAATGCCTAAACTACATGAAAATGCATGCAAAATGATGAAGAATTATGAGGTGAAATCACACTCATCACCGAGCTTAATCATGCTTTGGCACCAAACTAGGCTTTAACTTTGTCCATCTGGGCTTCTGAAATTGAGTTTTTCTTTCTTGGCTTTAGTTGAGTGTGATAGAACTTAATTTTCACTATAACCTCATAGATAGTAATAGACGTAATAAGAATATGTTTTGAATAGAAGAAGATATTTCAAACTTGCCTTTGTTAAGACAAGTTTAGATTATGGTAGCCTATATTCAGCTTATCAATGATTCAGGCTCAAACCGGCCTTTGGAAAGTCAAGCTCAAACTCGACCATTAGAAATTTACCTCATGCTTGTATTTCAGCTGAGCTTTGATGAACTCAAGATGCTTATCTTGAGAGTTCGAACTCGGCTCACCTTTTTTTGAGTGTAGCTTGGCTGTTGGAACTTTTCATAACGAGAGCTTTTAACTTTTCATCCGAGTAATCTTTTAATAATATTACGACTTTGAAATACCAGTGAATTTTGAAATACCCACTAACTTAAAGGTTGACCTTGAATATCATTATTTATATGATATTCAAGGTGTGCCTCAGAATAAGCTTTCCTGATAGCTCTTCCAACTTGTATTAGAAAATAGTAGTCATATAAGTCCTTTATAATAACAATCTGTCAATTCTAAAAGATGAAAGGCCAAGCAACTATCTTAAGTAGTTAGCGTAAGAGATAGGAAATAACTGATCTCCAATGTATAATTACTGAGCTGTAGGCTAAGAGATATACTTCCTTTGTAATTGTCGAGCTTGATGTAGGCTAAGAGAATATCCTTCCTTTATCCCCATAAGCCCCCCAAGCTCTGAGCTTTGAGAAAGCGGAAGAGTTTATCTAAGTCTTTATATTGTCGAGCTTAATCATGCTTTGGCACCAGACTGGGCTTTAACTTTGTCCATCCGGGCTTCTAAAATTAAGTTTTTCTTTCTTGGCTTTAGTTGAGTGTGATAGAACTTAATTTTCACTATAACCTCATGGATAGTAATAGACATAATAAGAATATGTTTTGACAGAAGGAAATACTTCACCAGGAAAAATTTCCCAAGAGCTGAAAAAGTGATTTTGTTGGAAAAATTTTCCCAAGAACAAGCTGAGCTAAAATAGTGACTTCACTGGGAAAAAATTCCCAAGAATCAACCGAGGTGAAGCAATGACTTCCCCGGGAATTACCGAGGTAGGCTTTGGTTCCCAAAATAAAAACTAAAGTTGAGAAATACTCTCTCGCCGAAGTCACAATATTAAAATTGACTAAGGTACAAATTAGTCTCCGAGATGATAAATTTGGTGAAAGTTGATTGTTGAGGTAATTGCGTAATGAAGTGTTAAATTATCGAAGAAGTAAAATAAGTTTGTAAGCGAAATTAGCTATGAAGTACTTGACGACTGAGTAGATAGAGATGAAATCTCATTCGAATAAAATAGAAGGAAACATATCTCAATAGATTTCATTCTAATTGCTTAGATTTGATACAAAAGTTGTACAAAACCCTTTTTAGAAAAGTCCTAGGCTTAAAGCCAATCCTTGATGCTAGCCCGACCTCAATGAGTTGAACTCCGGTTGAAGAAAGAAAAATAGGACAAGTCATCTCGGTGGAAAGGGCAGAAGCTTGAAAAGTAGAGATCAAGCACAACTTCATCACACTAAAAAACCGAGGTCTCTCAAATTTCTAGAGTATGCTGAATTCGATCTCGTGTATTTTAAGCTCAACCCAAAAACTAATTGGATATAATCTTTAGCAAGTTGTATAAATATTAGCAAGTCTGAAGTCTTCTAAATCGCTAGCCATCCTCGATAGAAAGCATGTTAAGATATACACGTTAACATTTAAGCTCTTTCGCTTATTTCAAACTCGTAGCTTGGGGGGCTTGTGTACCGGCCGAGATCTTAAGATCGACCGCCGAGCTTATTAATAGATTAGTACATATAATTTATGGATCAAGTTAAATATCTTTAACCAATATAACTAATTTAACCAAAGATTAATATAATCAGATAATGATCAATATCATTATAATATATAAGATAGCACTTATCTATACCTAATTAACATTCTTATCTCAATATAATAGATAAGCCTTATCAAATAAGTGCCTTAACAAGAAGTTACAAACATCACTATAAATAGAAGACAACCCCAAAGTGGGAAGATACCTAAGATTGAATAGAGAACTACGTTAGCTTTGATTCCCTTTGGGGATACATAGGACCAGAATATCACATTTTGTCAAGCTACATTCTAAAATATCCTTAGTATTCATTCTTATAGATGATTCCGGTCAGATCCCGATGAATGCAGATTTTGGCAGGAACAGCTCCTGTTATCCCTACCCTTGTTGTTCTTTCCGTGTGATAGACTTTGGAAGGCCTATGGAATCAATGTTAAATAGGTATTCGGTACAAAATTCCATCGCTTCTTCCATTATGTATCATTGAACAAAAAAACGCTCTGGTCATGATCAGTTTTCACATACCCTTTTAATATCCTTATGTGACGTTCAAACGGGTACATCCATCACATATAAGCGGGCCATACAGGTGTGTCTCTTTAACTAGGTGAACGACTAGATGAACCATTATGTCAAAGATCGAAGGTTGGAAATACTCTTAACCTCACACAAAGTCACAACAATTTCTCTTTGTAATATCGACAAACTTCATAGGGTCAACCACTTTGATGCAAATCACCTTGATATTGATGGCATTTTATCACCCTTAATGCCTAGTGAATATATTCAATCATCACATATAGAGCTGGGTATGCGGACCGGTCTGGTCCGTTTAAGTTCGGTCCGCATTGGTCCACACTGAAACAAACCGCACCTAATAGTCCGCATGGTAAATTGAATTTGAAAAGCAGAGTCCGCATCCAGTCCACATAGTCCGCAGACTAAACAATCTGTCCGCGGACTCAACACTAGTTGAACCAAAATAAAGATTTAAAAATTGCAAATTGATGTTAGCAACCAAAAACAAGAAGGTCCTTTTGGTAAAGCATGCAATTTGATACTCATATGCTACAACCCACCCGTAAAGACAGAAACTTTACATAAGAAATCACGCACACTACTAATATTTACTCACTATCAACACCCCAATAACAAGTAGAAAACGTTTCACATCAAAGATCAAGCATTGACAAAGTGTGGTCAAGAAATCATCAAACCAATGTGTCAAAAACTAGATTCATGTGAGACTCGGTATGTGTCAGGTTTGAGAAACAGAGATGAGAAAGGGAGTAAGAAAACGTACTACAGCAAATCCGCGAATGGCGCTCGCACTGCGTCTGCGACCTGCAACCTGGGCGACACTGCGACTGCGACCTGGGCGGGCGATGCTGCGACTGCGACAGAATGGTGAGGGTGAAGCGGAATGATGAGGTGAGACTGAGGACGTTTTTTAGGGTTAGGGATAAAACATTATCATGGACAGATTGGGCTGACTCTGGATGGTCCCACTATAGTTAAATTTTTTTTATTAATAGTGCATCAGTCCGCGGACGGGTCCGCGAATCCGCGGACCGAGTCCGTTAAACCCGCGAGTTAAACGGACCGGACCCAAAAAACCCGCATTTAAATGGACTCGCATTTTACCCCATCCAAGTTTGCGCGGACTGCGGGTTAAACGGACTGTCCGTGGACCCAGGTCCATATACCCAGCTCTAATCACATATAACACATTCAATATTTCCTTTTTTTCATTGTTATGTTATTCGTCTTTTTTTTTTTTCAAGATCTTAAATCATCATGGCAATGACAATCTCTACCACACCAATGACCAAAATCACGACATTTGTCGTACCCAAACTTATAATACCAGACATTCACTTATGGGAACGGAGTTCAATCCATTAGGTGACATTTCTCATTTTTTTTTTATCAATAACTGTAATTGTATTCAATCACAATAAAGCTTAAACTTAGTTCAAAATATTCTTGAAAATATTTTCTCATTTTTGTTACTCTAGGAGTATATTTGAGTGATACAAAAGTAGATGATTTTTCTCTTAGTTTCCTTTGTTTTAAATTATACTAAGATTAAACAGATTGATATATTATATTTCAATTATGGTATCTAGTCAGGAACTATACCACAAATCTTCATATAAACGATGACAAAAAAATCATAGTATTGTGTGATCCGACAATAATGGTGCATACTAAATTATTGTATAATTTTTCAAGAGTAAAAAAAAAAAAGAATGTAATAATTAAGTTAGTCAAACAAAATTCACAATAAAATTTCTATGAATGAAACATAAAAGATTAACATGAAGAATAGAACGATAAGAAAAGACCATGATCTTTCAAAGAGAGTGAGAAGAAAACAAATCCCTCCAAACTGATTAAGCCATCACTCGTTTGGTATACTCTCGTGCTGAAAATGTGTTATAAATGTTATAAAATAAACCAAAACAATACAAGATATTATAAAATATAGAAGAATAGAGATAAAGGAGAAAGAGATTGGAGAGACAGGAGAGAAGAATAAAATCCTTTTATTGTACTCTTCAAAAGGGAAATCTTACAATGTTACACGAGTCCTATTTATAGTATACAAGTCTTGTAAGAGTAGTAACTTGTAAAAAAATGGAGGTTACAAGATCAATAGACATCCATATTTTGCACATATTTCGTAATCCACTAATTTTTAGTTCTTTACCTTTTTTCTAATGGGTAATTTATGAAAAAAAAATTTAAAATAAAAATACTAAACAATTATTTTGAATTTATCTCAAAATTTCATTCCTAGTTATAATATTTCTGAGAATGTTATTTTAAAAATATAATTGAATATTTTAAAAGTTTAATTTCAATGTATTATAAATGTAAAAAAAAAAAATTATACTGACATCTAATAATATCTTTGACACAGATCAACATCATTATTATTTCTCTATTAGTCATTAAAATAAAGCACACAATGTCAATTTGAGTCATTTGATCCACACTCTAAACAATCATCTCCTAAAAATAAGAGTCATTTGAGTAATATTGAAAATTTCAAATTAATTATTGGTAAATAAATTAGCTAATATTTAATGATTGATGGTCCTACTTTCAGAACAGGAAGATAACACAAGTAATGGTAGGACCCAAAGCCAGAGTGCATGTGATCTAGTTACTCATCGTCAGAGCTTTGGATTACTTGTCCCAGTTGGGTTTATTCATGATTTGCCAGAATTTTAGGCACCCAAAAATAGCCACACTGCTCTGAAACCGAATCGAATTCGAAGGAATGTGTGAATTTTTGTTTCTTTTTTCTTTTTCTGAAATGCATTCAATTCAAGAGGCTTAAAGTTCAGTTGGGTTAGAGAGAGTGAGAAACTGAATCAGAAATCAAGAAAGACAAGCCAGCGAGGAAGCAACCAAATCTTTTGGGCATATTTTTGACTTGTTCTCAGATCACATGCATGTTCGGCTGTTCCCATCAAAAGCACCCCCTTCATTTATGGCTCTGATAGTGACCTATTTCGTCTCTTTACCACAGTTACCATTTTACCATTATTTTATTTCATATCTTTCCCTCTTTGTTTGTGGAAAAATATGCGTAGGGGAAACTCTAAACTGCCAAGGAAGCACAACTGAAAGAAACAGAAGCATTTCCTGAGCAGTAAGGAGAAAACTGCGGGAGAATGCCGCTCTGATGTAGATGGAATGATAGGACATGGCCAGAAATGGTTTTTCTAAATGCTAATTAGTATATTATTTAGGAGAAGGGATTTTCTAATTGTGGTTCGGATCTCTTTCAAAAAAAAAAAAATAGATTTCTAAAAAAAAAAAAAAAACTCCTTTAAAAAACTATTTCAGGAAAAGCTAATTTTTAACTTTAAGGGCAAATGATTTTTTTTTTCTATAAAAAAAGAGAGAAAATCACTTTATAATTTTTTTGACAAAATTATTCTTTTATATTTTGCTAAATGACTACTAATTTCATCACACGTTTTATTAAATAAATTATTAAATATTTTTTGGAAATATATATTATAAATATAGTAATTATAAATTATATTATTAATTTTTAACTTGTTGCAAAAACATTTATTTTATCCAAACAGGTTCATTTGAAGTGATTTTTATGTCCTTTATTGCAATTTTATAAGAAAATTAATTTTTCAATTTTACATTTAACAACTTAAAATCACTTTTCGATATAAAATCAATTTTCAAAAAAGGTAGTTTTCTAGTATAAACTAACATCTTTTTTTAACCATTGTCCTTACAACTAATTTTTATAGGATAATGATTAAAAAAATCAATTTAAAATTGATGCACATAATTTCCAAAATAATTTTTTATATTAAAATAATTTTTTCTATTAAAATTTATATTAAAATAATTTTTTATCGTAGATAATTTTTTTGTGATGGTTTAGTTTATATTTTGGGTAATCCAAAATGGGGTTTATTTCTGGTGTAAGTGATTTTGGAGATAACGAAGGTGTTTGTTTTAAATATCGTGTCTAGTATAATCAATTTTGGGTTGGTTAGAATTGATTTTAAAAGAAGTAAGAATTTTTAAAAATTTTTTTGAATAAAATTAATTGTAAGAATGTGATCCACACAAAATTTTTTATATTTATACCTTTGATTTTATTTTATCATCCAAACAAATTAATTCTTCTAAACTCATTTCGAAACTATCATTATATATCAAATACAAAATAATTTTTAATCTTAATTTTTTCAAAGTCGATTGTTTTAACATCAAATACAAATTGATTTTGGAGTAGTTAGCAGTGTTTTTTTCTTGGGTTAATACAAGCAAAGCCAATGCATGATTCATGCGGTTTGTTTCATTTGCTGGAACTGATTTGGTGAAACTAGAAGAGAGTTAGCGGATAATGGATAAACTAGTGGATAGCGGATAAGCTAACGGATAACGGATAGCGGATAGCGGATAGCGGATAAGCTAGCTTATAGCGGATAGCAGATTAGCTAGCGGAATAGATTTGAAGTGTTTGTTAAAAGTAGCGGTTGAACTAACTGATAAATATAAAATGACAAAAAAGTATATGTTTGGATTTATATATATATATATATATATATATATATATATATATAATATTATTTATATTAAAATAATTATCACTTTTAACACTTTAATTTATTTTAAATTATTTATCATTTAAAAATTAAAATTAAAATTTTAATATTAATTTAGTTTTAATTACTTTTAATAAATAAAGTGGAATAAATATAAATAAAATTATATATTGATACTTTTTATATAAATTTTATTTTTTATAGATAAAAATATATTTTATATTTTTCATCTTAAACATAAATCTAAATAGTGAAATTAATTTTTATATATATATCATGTCAAATGATTAATATTGTATTTTATTAGTTAAAGATAAGTGAAGAATTTAATTAAGATAGTAGAGATAAAAATGGAAGAAAAAATGATAAGTTATACGCTAGAAGCTCAAACGCTACTTCAAGTAGCGTCTGGAAAAAAAATGCTAAATGCTAGTGAAAAAATGCTAAACGCTAATTTTAGAAACAGATACCAAACGATGCTACTTTTCCATCCACTATAAGTTATCCGCTATATGCTAGCGGATTTGGCAACCCAAACAGACACTTAGGCTCTGTTTGGTAAAAACTAGCAGATAAGCTAGCGGATAGCGGATAGCGGTAGCGGATAAACTAGCGGATAACGGATAAGCTAGCTGATAGCGAATAGCGGATTATCTAGCAGATTGGATTTGAAGTGTTTGGTAAGACTAGCGGTTGGACTAGCTGATAAATGTAAAATGACATAAAATGATATGTTTGCATTTTTTTATTAAATTATATGTATATATAATATTTATTTTAAAATAATTATCACTTATAATAATTTATTTTATTCTAAATTATTTATGGTTTATCACGTCAAAAAAAAGTTATTTATCGTTTAAAAAATTTAATCATTAATCATTAATTTTAATATTACTTTAGTTTTAATTATTTTTAATAAAAAAATGGAATAATAAAACTAAAATTATATATTGATTTGATTTTTATATAAGTTTTATTTTTTATAGATAAAAATATATTTTCCACTTTTTTTTATCTTAAATATAAATCTAAATAGCGAAATTAATTCTTATTTTTATACTATGTTAAATGATTAGTATTTTGTTTTATAATCAATGATAAATGATGAATTTAATTAAGATGGTAGGGATAAAAATGGAAGAAAAAATGAAACGCTATACGCTATAAGCTCAAACGGTACTTCAAGTAGCGTCTGGGAAAAACGCTATACGCTAGTGAAAAACGTTATACGCTAATTTTAAAAACGACTATCAAACGGGACTACTTTTCCATCCGTTATACGCTATCCACTAAACGCTAGCGGATTTGGTAAACCAAACAGTGCCTTAGTTAACTTTGGGATTGGTGGCATCTTTTGGGACTTATAAAACACGCATCTTCATTATAATAGTTTAACTGTCTTTTATTATTATTATTATTATTATTATTATTATTATTATTATTAGGAACCACATTGATTAGTCTTTTGGGCCTAGTGAGTCCACCAGAGTATCCCACAGCTTAGGCTCTTCGGGCCCTCTATAAGACTAATATCTGGTTTTACTGATTGATCAAGATTTAAACCTTGGTTTTCAGTCTCCCAATGGGGGTGACTCCACAACGATTCGACCTCGTATTCCTCAGGTTCATTTTCGTATGAGAGCAAGCTGCTTCCACTTGACCAACAACTCATTAGTGTTGTCGTCTAGTTTTTATTCATTATTCATACATACATAAATACTACATTTTATTTTTGTAGTATGTACGCATTTTGCTGCTTTTTGAAAACAATTAAGTATTAAACGGATAGAATCAAATCTCTCTATGACTTTCTTTTATAGATTAAAGTAGTATATATTATTAGTGTAAAAAAATTTACAGTGACATTCACTAATAACATATGTATTTTTATTTTAATATCTATAAGAGAAATATTCATAATACTAATTTGTTAAGATATTATTGGATGTCAATATAAAGATCTTTTATACTGACAATGCATAGAAATTAACTCAACTTTTATGAGAATAAATAGAAATAAATATAACTTACCAAATTTTAAGTTAATTAATTAACTTTATAAATGAGTTATTCTATCTTGTACAATTTTGCACATGTTAAGGAACCTAAAAGAGTAAATTCATATATAAACTTGTGTGTTTTATACTTTCAAACATAAAATGATTAGTTTTTCAATAAGTAGTTGCTATTTTTGGATTCCTTAACCTGTGTAAGGTTGCACATGATAGAAAAATTCTTTATAAATTTATTTCATATTTAAGCATCTTTCATACTACCAACATGTGGTTGGTTCAAGTGTTAACGAGCTTGGGCCTTTTAACCATGTGGTCAGGGGTTCGATCTCTGATTCTTACATATGAAGAAAACATGGGAGCAATGGCGTATCTAGAAATTTTCTTTAGTGGGGGCAAGAAAATAGTTTATAAACAATTTTACAAAGGAAAAAATATTATAAACTTTTAAAATGTTCATAATCTCATGAGGAAAAAAAAATCTAAAATACCTAAGTTTTTAGAAAATTATTTTCATATTTTGAAAATGTTTATGGTTTTCATTTTCGATACTATTAAAATAACTATGGATGTATGTAACCGAACAACCATTCAACCATTCATCTTTTATATGACTGTAATTTTTTTTTTTTTTTTAATTTGTGATTTGTGATTGTCTCAAATGAGTCAGTGACTGGTGAGTGTGTTAGTAAGACAAGGTATAATAGGTAAATGGTAAAAGGGTAAGTAGCTAACTATTGTAGATAACAATTAAAATATTTCAAAATCCTCCCTAGAAAAAGAGTATCAACTTAATCTTTCTTTTATCTATTGTGACTTTTTATATTTATTTTGAGAAAATTTGTCTTATGGGGGCAACATCAATTTTTTTCGTGGGGACAAAAGAGAAAATTATCAAATATATTCAATTAAAAAAATTTGGGCTTATGGGGGCAATTGCCCCAACCCTTCCTCAAGTGGATCCGCCATTGGTTGGGATAGGTCAGCCTTCAATGTTGTCTAGTACTTCGAGGGGATTAATCTCCGTAGTTGCGCTTGGAGGATACACTGAAAAAAAAAAGTATCTTTCATACTAACATAAAGTGTGACATTGTAAAACTCTTACAGAAAAAACCATCAGGATATGAGTATAAAAGGTATGTCTAGTATAGATACTATTCTGGCCAAAAACCAATAAACAATAGTATCACTTCTGGTATTGGACCTCAGCAATGGTCTAGCAGATAACGTATGATGTTCTTGCAATGATAAAATGCATACCTTCTTCTTATGATGGGGTTTCCTTTTTACACTTGTTCCTTGGTTTCATTATATGTGTTCAAGAAGGGCACCCCATGCTATGAGTCGTGTTAGCCCTTCTCTAATCTTGCTAGAAGTGGGTGTCCGCAATGATAGTTGCGTGTGCCAGGAAATGAGGGGTAGTTTTTCCTTCTTGTCAGTCGTGTCTGAGGGTAGGTATGATTGGTTCTTTCTCTAGTAAGGAAAGTCCACTTCGTACGAAGAAGGTGGGGTGGCCGACCAATTTGGTCGGACGGAGTAGTTTGCTCGATGTTTTATCGAGGTTTTGTCGGGTCGAGGTCTTCTTGGTTCAAATGAGGGAAAATCTTTGGGCCTTGTCATTTTTAGACCGGAACAGATGCCCTTGGGACGACCCTAGTTGGTTTTAGGCAGGGTCGTTTCATTAAAGGAAGGGAGAGACACGTGTTTTCTCTTTCCAGAATTTCTTTCCTTGGTTTCGGTGTTAGTCTAGCCAGAGACGTCTCTTATTCTTTTGGTCTTTCTGATGTGACATTTTCAGTAATATCTTTATTTCAGCCCCTTTTTCGCCCAATAGTCTTCTTCAGTCACGTGTGACTACTCTTTTTTGGGGACTCTCCTATCTTGAGATCTTTTTAAGATCTTTGATTTTCTTCCAGGAGGGGAAATCCTCGTTTTTGCTATAAATAGCACAGTGGATCTTCCGTTTGCTTTGGCAAACCCTTATATTTTCTTTTGTTATGGAGACCCCTTTCCCCCCATCAAATTTTGAGCAATGGTTTCTCTGCTGGAGGCTATGTATTATCGGTATTGCACACTTTGAATGGCGATGATGTTTGCGATACAGAGGGTGAGTGCCGATGATGTTTGCGACATCTCTTCGTCGCCCACATCTTCGGGGGTGAAAGGAGGGTTTCGGGGACAACCTAGTTCCTCCCTCACTTAGAAGGGAAACATGGTTTTTGGACACTGGCCAGGACTACGTGTTCCTACTAGTGCAAGCTACCAGCTTTCCCTTTGCATGGAGGTGGGAAGGCTGATCCCTGAAGTTTTCCCTCCTTTTCACTTGACCACAGTGACCTCGAATTAGGTCACAATCCTTTCAAGTTGTTCCGATAGCCAAGGTTTCGCCTTTGGCTATTTGCCTTCTTGGAGTAGGTCCCTCGTGCCTCCTTCCTTTTTCCTTTGTATCCATCCTTCCTAGTTGTCATGACCAAGAGAATGGGGCGCGGCGGAGGGCTATGGTTTGTGGTTGAGACGGCGGTTGAAGTTGGTTCGTTGTGGTCGTTGCTGCCAACCATTTTTCTCCACTGGCTAGCTCGGGAGTGTTCATAGAGAAACCCTCTTGAGACGAGTTTGCTCTCGCTTGGAAAGTTTCCCTTATATAGACGACTTTTGTCATCGGTGTCGCCCCCTTTTTTACGATAGTTTGTAGTTGCTTTTGTATTTCATGTATCCACCTTGTACTCTTAATTTCTCATTAATAAAAGAATTTCGTTTAATTCTAGTTGCTTCTTTATTCTTTATCCATTAGCTTCAGGGGTTCGGGTCGGTTATTCGACCGTCTCCCTTTTTGCCCGGTTAGTATAGACTCGGGTCGTTTTTGAGACTTAGCAAAAAATCCAAGTCTTACTTACGGAACTGAGTGAATACTCAAGTCTTGGGGCCAACTTACGACTCTGGCCACTTTTTTTTACGACCGGTCAAGGAGGACTTGGGTCGTGATGACACTGAGTGAAAACTCTAAGTCTTGTTTACAGAACTGAGTGAAGACTACGCTGGATGCTTCTTTCACAACCGGTCAGGGAGGACTCGGGTCGTGATGAGACTGAGTGATAACTATAAGTCTTGTTTACGGAACTGAGTGAAGACTCAAGTCCGAGGGCCAAGTTAAGACTCTGGCCTCTTCTTTGACGACCGGTCAGGGAGGACTAAGGTCGTTATGAGAATGAGTGAAAACTCTAAGTCTTGTTTACTGAACTGAGTGAAGACTCAAGTCCGGGGGCCGAGTTAAGACGTTGGCCGCTTCTTTGATGACCTGTCAGGGAGGACTCAGGTCGTGATGAAACTGAGTGAAAACTCTAAGTCTTGTTTACAGAATTGAGTGAAGACTCAAGTCCGGGGGTCGAGTTAAGACTCTGCCACTTCTTTTACGGCTTGGGTCATGATAAGACTGAGTGAAAACGCTAAGTCTTGTTTACGGAATTGAGTGAAGCCTCAAGTCCGGGGGCCGAGCTAAGACTCTGGCCGCTTCTTTGATGATCGGTTAGGGAGGACTCGGGTCATGATGAGACTGAGTGAAAACTCTAAGTTTTGTTTACGAAACTGAGTGAAGACTCATGTCCGGGGGTCGAGTTAAGACTCTGGCCGCTTCTTTGATGACCGGTCAAGGAGGACTCGGGTCGTGATGAGACTGAGTGAAAACTCTAAGTCTTGTTTACGGAACTAAGTGAAGACTCAAGTCCAGGGGCCGAGTTAAGACGATGGCCGCTTCTTTGATGACCGGTCAGGGAGGACTCGGGTCGTGATGAGACTGAGTGAAAACTCGAAGTCTAGTTTATGGAACTGAGTGAAGACTCAAGTCCGGGGACCGAGTTAAGACTCTGGTTGCCTTTTTTTTTTTTTTTGACAACCGACCAGGGAGGACTCGGGTCGTTATGAGACTGAGTGAAAACTATAAGTCTTGTTGTCATTGATCGAACTTCAAGATTTGTGGTTCACAATAGTGGTCCTAGCTGAAAAACTTTCAGAGCTTCGTGGCGTTCCAGTATCTTGGGATTGGATCACCAGATAAGGTTTCTAGTACGTAGGCTCCTTTTCTAGCTCGCTCTACTACCCTGTATGGCCCTTCCGAGCTAGGTACTAACTTTCCCTAAGCTGCGTTTTTGTTCCCTATGTCTGCTCTTCTTAGCACCAAATCCATTTCTTCGAATTTCCTTATAATTACTTGGCTGTTGTATCTTGAGGCCACCCTTTGTTTAAGGGAGGCTTCCCGGATGCACGCCATCTCCATTCTCTCCTCGACTTCATCCATGTCATTTCTTACGATTTGCTCATTCCCTTCGGGTCGAAAATTCTCATACCGCCAGGAAGGTTCTCCTAGCTCCATTGGAACTACCGCTTCGCACCCGTAGACCAAACTGAAAGGGGTTTCGTTGGTGGTGCTGTGGGGGGTGGTTGATAAACATTTGGTTCATCTAGTTTTATAGCTAGAAAGGCCATAATTTTGATATTAATTGTGCGAGTTTAATTTCATTTTCGCCCAAATTTGACTTTATTTGTCCTCGAGCAACAATTTGAGTCTTTTAGTTAATTTTTAGGAATTTTTGTTAATTTTGAGTCAAATAAAGCACTGGGTGCTATTTTTCGTTTTAGGTTAAAAGTGAAGCTCTAGAAATCTTGGAAAAATGAAGAAAACAAGCAAAGGGAAGAAAAAGGGTGTCTCACCCCACAAGACACTGCTCGCATCGCGAGCCAGAAGCAGAGCTGAGAAGAATTTGAAGGGCTTCTGGGGCGCCCCGCGAGTCTTGTGGTTGGCCCCGTGAAGCAGACAACAGGAAAGCTGCAATTTTTCTATTTTGCCCCGCGAGACAGCGTTCGACCCGCGATCATTCAAAATTCATGGAGCCAAAATCAATTGCTCGCCCCGCGAACGTGTGCTGCCTAGACTTTCTATATAAGCTTGTATTTTTGCGAATTTAGGGATCCAATCGTAGTTTTCTCAGAGTTGCGTCTCGTTTAGGTTTTTTAACGTTTTTGTTTAGTTTCTTTTATGTTTTCTTGTGAATTGTTGATGATGGTGTATGCTATAAGGAACTAATCCTCTTTTCTAAGGAAGCGATGAGGCCTCTTATGATGGCATAGTGAATTGTGATGTTTTCTACTCCCTACCCTTAATTATTGCTTCTTAGTTCTTCTTTTTTTTTTTTTATGTTAATCATATGAGCTCGTGGTTAACTAGTCAAGCGTGTTGAGTCTGACCGGAGATTCATGCTTTAGGACTTGAATTAAGAACACAAATTGAATATGGATAGATACATAATGGGATATTTGTGCAATCGTTTTAGGGAACCAAGAACTTAATGAATCTAACTTATTAATCTTCGAATAGAGATATAGTTGTTTGGCATGTTTAGGTGTTTTCTCTTGTGCTCGAATGAGACATTAGAATAATTTAGGGTTCTTGGTTGGCATGAAATTGAACTTAGGGATATAAACTAATCACTTGGAACTATTGCTTGAATAGGTTGGTGAATTCGTAACCTTAGATTTCTCCTAATCATAATCACAATCTTGTTAATTGCTTTTGAATTGTTTTTGCTTGATTTGGATAATTGCTTCGTTACCTAAATTGATCTTAAACTACTCTCTCTCCTTTGACTTGGTCAACTCTAATTGTCTTCTTTGAATATTACTTTAATTGGTCACCCAATCCCTGTGTTCGACCTCGGTAATTTACTTACCTTGTTTTTATTACTTACTTTGATCTGTTACACTTGCCGGAGTCCATCAAGTTTTTGGCTTCGTTGCCTGGGATTGGGATAACCAATTTTCTTTATTTAAAGAAAACAATTACTTTGAACAAGCCAATTTTTATTTTAAATTTTTGTTGAATATTTTCTCTTGAATTTCCTTGATTTCACTTGGTCTTGTGAGTTTTTGTTGTATGCGAGGTATCGTTCCATCGGAAGAATTGCTATACGACCTAGAAATTCGTAGGACCGAGAAAAGGTTGAGGAAATAACTCAAAGAACAAAGGATGCTTGAGGCACTGATTCATATCAATCTTGAAGAGATGGCGAAACAAGATCATCCTCCTGCCTACAAGCCCCTTTATGAGTACACCCTTCTTAGCTTGGAAGATTGTACTTCTACTATTATGAGGCCTTCCATCACGGATAATGCATTTGATATCAAGCCGTCGATTCTTCAACTGGTGCAACAACATCAATTTGATGGAGGGGTGCATGAAGATCCTCACAGGCATATCTCGTGGTTTTTGGAGATATGTGATATTTGAAGTATTCTGGCGTTTCAGATGATGCATATCGCTTGCATCTATTCCCCTTCTATCTAAGGGATAGACCACGTGATTGGTTGGACTTGAACATGGATCACAGAAGCATTACCATTTGGGAGGACATGGCTCAGAAATTCCTTACAAGGTTCTTTCCTTTTCAGAAAGCAGCACAATTGAAAGCGGCCACCTCTTTCATGCAATATAAGAATGACACTTATAGTGAAGCTTGGGAGAGGTACAATATGCTCTTACGGAAGTGTCCTTATTCTTTCTTTGATTTGTGGATGAAGGTGCAGAATTTTTCAATGGTTTGAGAGGTTCTTCTCAAATTATTTGTGATGCCGTAGCTGGCGGTTCTTTTTCTTACAAATCGGCGGAGGATGCATGGGCACTATTAGAGAAGATGGCTAAGAATGACTACAACCGCATGAAAGAGGAACGTAATATGCAACAATTTCCTAATTCAGCTCCTCAGAATTCTACATCCGGGTATAGTGCTACCTCTATTGAGGCTATTCTTGCACAAAATGCACTTTTGAAGCAACAGAATGAAGCACTTACGAAGATGAAGGTGAATATGGTAAGAGAGGGGTTACCTCTGGGTTGTGACTTTTGTCAAGGTGATCATTATACTGTTAGTTGTCCAGATAATTTTTCATAGGAGCATGTGGACTTGTGTCACAATTTCTATGATACGGTGCCACAGCGCAATGATTATCAATGGAATAGGCAAAACAATTACCACTGGGAACAGAATTGGAATTCAAAAGGAAGGGATCATCCGGGTTTCTCTTGGAGCAATACTAGTGGTGGGTTAGCAGCAGGACAACAGCAGCAGCAATCGCAACAAAGGCAGTACTATAAGAATAATCAGAATAATCGACAAGCTCTCGCGAGGTCGAATCAATTACAAATCACAGATGGTGGGAAGCAACTGTTGTATAAAAATGTGCAATGTACAAGTATACACAATCGTAACAAGTAATAAAGAGTAAGTAAGAGATCGTTCCCACGAGGATTAGAATGCTGTAGCAATTACCAAAATTCATATTAATTGTTCTTGGTAGTTAAGATTAAGGGGTAACCAAATAGTGTGTGAAAGTGTTGATTTTCAAATATTAAAAAGAACAATATTAAAAAGCAGCAATAAGAGAACAAGATAATAAATTAGGGTTGTGAACAAAGATGGTAAAACAGCTACTAGTATGAATTCCTTGTAATTTCTAATTAGCTTCAGTTATGATTCGTTATGCTGCAGCATTAGCTCCAGGAAATTAAAGTTGTGTTTTCCAACACTTGAAAGATAAGGTTCATTAAATGCCTTCCATTCCTAGATTCATATTAATTACACCCTCTTATTAATAAGCACATTCTAGCTAGCTTAAGGACGTGAATGATTATTCCTAATCCATTCAACATCTACTAATTTTCCAATTAGAGACTTAACCCTTATCTCTTAACCAAATCCACTTAACTTTACTTTTCCAAGTTCAGCAAGCTGAAGTTCTACTTAAGATAGCCAAGCTTAAATAAAACAGCATTTAAACACATATTAAGAGAAAATACAGTAGCAAAGCATCACATAACAACAACTAACATTCATTACAAGTTCAGCATACCAGTACGCTGCAGTAAACTAGCTCATACTGAGCTTACAAAATCTGGAAATAAAATAAGAAATGGAATAAGAAGCCATGGGATCACCAAAATGGAGCAATGGAGAGGAAAAAGATGACCCCTTGGCTGCTGCTATATGTCCCCAGCTACTGTCCTCTGATATGAGGCAACCCCCCTTTTAAAAATAAGGAATATTCCCTTTTTTAGGGTTTTACATAGACACTTTTCTCTTTCTTACTTTTGGGCCAACCAAAATAATATTAAAATAAGTGTCTTGGCCCAATTCATTAACTTCGCCAGGACAAAACACACTGCATGTGGTTGGGCCACCTCGTCAGCTTTTAAGACAGCCTGGAAGGAGAGAGAAAGTGGTCCCGCTTTTGTCCTATTCTGATAAGCAGTTCGCGTCCAAATGCTGCAGCATGACCAGAGCATTTTCCAGCAGCTTGACGCTGTAGCATGCCCAAAGCATTTTCCAGCAGCTGGTCTAAACTTCAACAAAAGCCTAACAAAACTCAAGAAACACATTAAACATATTCCTAGACATTCAAAAACAGAAAATTAAATGAAATTTATAAAATGACACATATTACACTAAACTAACTTAAAACACCCAAAACATCCGCATAAAATACTTAAAGATTACAAAAACTAAAGCTAAGAAAGAGTAAATAACTGTCATTTCTAAGAGTTATCACACCCCCAAACTTAAATCATTGCTTGTCCTCAAGTAATGGAAAGAAAGACACAAAAGAAAAATTAATACAAAAGTCAACAAAGACCTAAACATGCACACAAGACTGATGGACCACAAATATTTATTTATTTTCAATCAGCCACTTTTTCCACAAAACCAACTTCTTTCATCCTCAACACTCAGGCATCACAAGTTAGCAGATTTTTCATGACATCAATCATTTTCAGCCCAGAACAATATGCTATAGCATTATGCACTCAGAACAGTGTGTTCTTTCTCACTCACACAAGTAAGCGGGTTCACTCAATCATCATTCACATGCATCCCTATCATAAGCTTGACAAGCTTCTAAACTCACTAGCATAATATCAAAGCTTTACACTGCTAGAGGACTTTTATTGGGTTGTAATGGGGCTTAGGTCAGGGTAGGATACATTTTTGGGAAGTGGCTAACACTAGGTGGAGTTTTAAAATGCTTTCCCTACAATGTGTTCCACACCAAATTCTTTCCACAAACCACCACATCAATCTCAGTACCAAGGAGGAGGTACTCTTTTCTTTCTAGTTTCCTTATCCCTTCATTCCTTTTCTTATTTCTTTTCTTTCCTTTTCTCTTCTTCTTGTTTTTTTTTTTGAAAATGGAGAACAAGTTTCACATTTTAAGGCCTTTGTCCTATTCTTGTTCTGTCCTTCTTTTTCCTTGTTTTCTTTTTCTTTTCTTTTTTTTAACAATTTCAATAAAAACTCAACAAAACTCGATCATTTTACAATACATCACTTTGCTGTATAGCACCCCCAAACTTAGAATGGTGCTTGTCCTCAAGCTACCCCCAAACTTATGTTACAAACATATTGTCAAGAAAAGCATCCCTAAAATCCACCTAGATAGGACACTTATTTTTTTTCAAGTTATAGGGCTTGTAATATGGCTAGTAACTGAATAAGGGGCTCAAGCTCAAAGGGCTCACACACTAAGTCAAAATCAAAGGGTAGGCTATTTAAGCTAAGACTAACATATGAAAAGAAATCAAATGTGCCTCAAGCAAAAATGTGTGTAGCAATGATATGTACAGGCAAGCAAGAATCAAGTCAAACTTTACAGAGAAGGCACATGAATGGAACTCACAATCAAATAAAACTGTTGAGGCTCAAAATCTCACAGGTTATATCAAAATGCTGCAGCATATGTTTAAACCTCAAACAATTTCAGTCAATCCAAACAGCTAAAGAGTTCAACAATCATGTCAAAGGTTCAGAAATTAAGGTTGTGGTCCAAACAACTTGATTTACTATTCAAAAGATGCCCTTGAAGGGGTTTTTCGTTAATCATTTGTGGTCCAATCAGAGAGAAACATACTAAAACAGCAAACAGACAATCACTATCAAACAGAACATAAACTACAGTATTACTAGAAGGATGCAACATAAAACAGAATAAAAATTTCCCAAACAGCATAAGGGTAGAAGAGAAAACATCCCCTGTTCTGATGTTGCCACATGCTGCAGCATCTGAGTGTAGAAATTCTTCACAGCTGGGCCAAACAAAAGTAGCTCCTCCTTTGAGCAAATTGAGCCATTTTCCTGAGTGTTTTCTTTCCCGGGCTTTTAACCTCTTTGGGAATAGCCACCTCATCTAACTCCTCATATGTTTGAGTTGCCTCTTCAATCTTTGGGAGAAAGATAGTGAAGGCTTTTCCAATGCAAAATTGGGTAAAGAATTTTCTCCATATTTTTCAGAAGTTTCTGCATAATTTTTCTGCTGTGCTTTCTTTGCTGTAGCATGTTCAGAAGATTCTGCTATAACTGGGTCAGTCTTTTTAAACTCAGATTCTACATTCTGGACATTGCTCTTAGTCATAACAGTTTTTCTGTCTCTATTCTGCCCTACTGAAGTAAGGACTTCTTTCCCATTTATTAGAATTATTGCCTTGCAGTGCTCTATTTCATTAAACTTAGGTGTCTCTGTGGTGCTGGGCATTGTGCAAGTCTGTCTTGAGGTCGGTGCTGTAGCCAATTGTCCAATCTGATTTTCTGGATTCCTCAATGCTGCATCCTGACTCTGCAATTGGGCTTTTGTTTCTATCATGAAGGCTTTAGGTAGAGCTTCCAAAGACATGTGTTGATTGCTAGATTGAGCTTGTTGTTGCTGTTGAGGTTGCTGCAGCATCTGTTGTTGGGGTGAGTATCCAGGATAATTCACAAATGCAGGATTACCAAAACAATTTTCAAATATTGTTGCTCATTTCCCATAGACTCATTCATTACAGCATGGTTTGCACAGATGCTCTGGTTAGCCATGATTAAAATTTTCACCATGTTTGTCAGTAAGGCTAACTGAGCAGAAATAGCAGAAATTTTAGTCCCTTCATGCACGCCTGTTGTATCATTTGATTTACTGGAGCATAGCCTAGCAGTGGTCCATTGATGACTATTTGCAGCAATGCTTTCAATCAGGGCATATGCTTCATTATAAGACTTTGTCAGCAATGTGCCACCTGCTGAAGCATCCAACATCATTCTTGCATCAGGCAGCAATCCATCATAGAAATGCTCCATTTGAATGCATATAGGAAGGCCATGATGAGGGCATCTCCTTAAAAGCTCCTTAAACCTTTCCCAAGCCTCAAACAGTGGTTCATCATCTAGCTGCTTGAATGAGGCTATGTCATTCCTCATCCTAGCATTTTTAGTAGCGGGAAATTATTTAATAAGGAACTTTTCAGGTAACTTGTTCCATGTATCCACTGAGTTGGGCTCCAAACAAGATAACCAAGTTTTAGCCTTCCCTCTAAGAGAATATGGAAACAATCTCAACTTGAAGGCATCATCAGTAATGCCTGGGTTTTTAAAGTTGCTAGCCACATCCAGAAACTATTTCAAATGTAAGTGAGGATCTTCATTGGCAGCCCCACTAAATTGCCCCATTAGTTGCAGCATTTGAAACATGACAGGTTTGAACTCAAAGTGAGGGGCTGTGATTTCAGTTCTCACAATCCCTATGTTCAAAATTGCTGGATCAAAGAGTGCATATCCTCGGATAGCACTATTCTTATCATTGATCAATGCCATGCTGTCAGGGTGCTTTGTTGTAGCCATTTCAACCAGAACAAGTGCCTGTTGCTACAGCAATCACTGCAAAAATCAATTGTCCTAGCTAAAAGAACTACTAATCTGAAAATTGGAATTTAAACACCATTATTAATCCCCGACAATGGCACCAAAAACTTGTTGGATAAAAATGTGCAATGTGCAAGTATACACAATCGTAACAAGTAATAAAGAGTAAGTAAGAGATCGTTCCCACGAGGATTAGAATGCTGTAGCAATTACCAAAATTCAGATTAATTGTTCTTGGTAGTTAAGATTAAGGGGTAACCAAATAGTGTGTGAAAGTGTTGATTTTCAAATATTAAAAAGAACAATATTAAAAAGCAGCAATAAGAGAACAAGATAATAAATTAGGGTTGTGAACAAAGATGGTAAAACAGCTACTAGTATGAATTTCTTGTAATTTCTAATTAGCTTCAGTTATACTTCGTCATGCTGCAGCATTAGCTCCAGGAAATTAAAGTTGTGTTTTCCAACACTTGAAAGATAAGGTTCATTAAATGCCTTCCATTCCTAGATTCATATTAATTACACCCTCTTATTAATAAGCACATTCCAGCTAGCTTAAGGACTTGAATGATTACTCCTAATCCATTCAACATCTACTAATTTTCCAATTAGAGACTTAACCCTTATCTCTTAACCAAATCCACTTAACTTTACTTTTCCAAGTTCAGCAAGCTGAAGTTCCACTTAAGATAGCCAAGCTTAAATAAAACAACATTTAAACACATATTAAGAGAAAATGCAGTAGCAAAGCATCACATAACAACAACTAACATTCATTACAAGTTCAGCATACTAATACGCTGCAACAAACTAGCTCATACTCAGCTTACAAAATCTGGAAATAAAATAAGAAATGGAAGAAGAAGCCATGGGATCACGAAAATGGAGCAATGGAGAGGAAAAAGATGACCCCTTGGCTGTTGCTATATGTCCCCAGCTGCTGTCCTCTGATATGAGGCAGCCCCCCTTTTAAATATAAGGAATATTCCCTTTTTTAGGGTTTTACATAGACACTTTTCTCTTTCCTACATTTGGGTCAACCAAAATAATATTAAAATAAGTGTCTTGGCCCAATTCATTAACTGCACCAGGACAAAACCCACTACATGTGATTGGGCCACTTCGTCAGCTTTGAAGACAGCCTGGCAGGAGAGAGAAAGTGGTCCCGCTTTTGTCCTATTCTGAAAAGCAGTTCGCGTCCAGATGCTGCATGCATGACCAGAGCATTTTCCAGCAGCTTGTCAGGAGTTTGCACCCAGAAGCTGCAGCATGACCAAAGCATTTTCCTACAGCTGGTCTAAACTTCAACAAAAACCTAACAAAACTCAAGAAACACATTAAACATTATTCCTAGACACTCAAAAACAGAAAATTAAATGAAATTTATAAAATGACACATATTACACTAAACTAACTTAAAACACCCAAAACATCCGCATAAAATACTTAAAGATTACAAAAACTCAAGCTAAGAAAGAGTAAATAATTGTCATTTCTAAGAGTTATCAGCAACCTTGGGAGTTGGCTCTTGAGAAGACTAGTGCGGCCATTGAAAAGTTGACGGTGCACACTGACACGGCCCTTGACAAGTTAGCAACTTATACAGGTGCAACGATCCAAAATCTAGAAACCCGAGTAGCACAATTGGCAAAACCATTGAATGAGCGTCTTCCAGGCTCTTTTCTTGGTGATACACAGAACAACCCTAAGAATCACTGCAATTTCGTAACAACTCAAAGTGGTAAAGTGGTGGATTCAAAGGGGAGCCCTTCTAGTTCTAATGAGGAAAAGGTCCCTAAGGGACCACAAGTGGAAGCGGAGCAAGTAGTGGAAGAAGAAGTGATAGTTGAAAAGATGCCAGAGAAAGAGGGGAAATTGAAGTTGGTGGATGAGGATTTCTTGAAGAAGAAGTATGTAGAGCCCAAGGACCTTCCTCCTTACATGATGGTGCCATATCCAGAACGCTTGAAGAAGCCTTTTCAAGATAAGCAATTTTCCAAGTTCCTTGATGTTTTCCGCAAGCTTCAAATCAACATTCCTTTTGAGGAAGCCTTGGAACAAATGCCATCTTATACCAAGTTTATGAAGGAGCTTCTCTCCAAGAAGCAGAAGATCATTGATGAGGAAACAGTTGCTTCGACCGACGAGTGTAGTGCAATCTTACAACGCAAACTACCTCCGAAGTTGAAGGATCCGAGTTCATTTAGCATTCCATGCACCATCGGGGAGATGACTTTTGGTAAGGCATTGTGTGATCTAGGGGCAAGCATTAATCTAATGCCCCTTTCTACGATGAGGAAACTTGGTATTCAGGAGGCCAAAGGGACTATGATGTCACTCCAACTTGAGGATCGTTCTATTTGTTGGAACCAAAGTGGTTATGGTTAAATAATCTCTTAAGTTTTTATGCTAACAAAAAGATTAAATTTGTATGGCAAAGTTAAGTTATGAACTAACTTGTCTACTCTAGTGTGCAGGAATATTTTAAATATCGCTAGACGAGGGAATTAGTCTAAAGTTCCCTCGAGATAGTCCAAAAGCATCATGGGTCCAAACCATGTTCGCTAAACGAGCTTTTAAACTCATCTAGTGAAGAACTAGTCTAAAACAGAATCTCTAGACGAGTTGTAACATCATAAAATTCCAATATAATTATTTTAATAAAAAGATTAAGTTACTATGAGGTTTAATGTAGAATAATGTTAATATAAGAATTCATTTATTAGAATTGTTGAATAAAAAAAAATGCAGTGTTAAAATTAAAAATTAAAAAGAGAGAAACATACATATGTATATCATGGTGGAACGAGAGGATCATGCATTTTATGTTGAAATTGACTATGAAAAATTTGCCAGCTTTTTGTGATTTTTGAAAAACAATTGGTCATGGGGCTGGTGGGTGTTTTAGATTGAAGGGTGAAGCTAAAAAACAGGTTCAGTCTAAACCTCTCAGGACAAGTAAAGTTTATGTGCCTCGCTCCAATCAGAATCAATAGGCTATCAATAATCAGAATGTTGAAAATCAAGATCATAGCTCAGGAGAGAAATTGCAGGATGTAGTTAATCAGAATCCTCAGGTTGATGGATCTGATGCTCAAAAGATGAAGGAAACAGATCCTGTAATTGGTTTGACACACATTGACTTTGTACTAGAAGGAGGCAATCGATCTTTTGAAGTTCCAAGGGAAACTGATGTAGAGATGGTGCAATATGAATTTCAACAACAACCAAATGTTATCAGAATCCTAAGGTGGACAAAACTGTTACAATGGATGATGATAATGACTCAGCTGGTCAGGAAACACCTTTGTGTCTTCAGCAATCTCATGCAAATTTTGTTAGTCCCATCTTGGGTTTTGTGGATGCTAACCACCCACAGAATAGAACCCCTGATGTTACTAGCTTAAGGACTTTGTCTTCTGGTACTTAATCAGTTGGTGACAGTCTTGGATTAGAATATGTTTCAAACACACCAGGGAACTCATTGAGCAGTAAAGGTAATGGAGCTCACTTCATTCCTCAGGTTAAAAATTCCACAGCAGCTAATGATTTCAGGATTATTGGTAGACTTTGGCGTGACAATATTGATGAGAATCCGGATGCTGTTCCTGAAATTGTGGCCGCACAAGATTCTGGTAATTACATACATACTCAATCTGTTGATGAAAGCTCAGGTTTCACTAAGGTGTTATCTAAGTCTCAGAAAAAGAAAATGAAAAAGAAAGCAATTAAGTTTGGAGATGGCTACAACACCCAATCATAGGTTGGAACATCAAATTCTGAACAACGAAGATTTTATTTTGGAATGCTCGAGGTATTGGAAACCTAGACACTAGATTGGTCTTGAAAAAACTGTGTAGTCCGCATAATCCAGATGTTCTTTGTATTGCTAAACCTATGATAGCCTTTAAAGATGTTACTACTAGCTTCTTTAAAAGTGTGAATCTGTCTTTATTTGCTGAAAACAATAGAGAGGCTCTCTTGTCAAACATATGGTGCTTTTGTAAAGATAGCATTTCACCTGTTATTATCTCCACTTCTTCTCAGAATATTGCTTTCTCTTTAACAATTGAAGGTGCATATCATTTCTTTTCAGCTTGCTATGCTGCTACTAACTATACTGCCAGAAGGAGTCTTTGGGCAGAATTGGATTCATTAATGCTCTCTCATAAGGCCCCTTGGTGCTTTATTGGAGACTTTAACTCCATCCTTGGTTCTCATGACCATAGGGGAAGATGCTTGCCTCCAAAGATCTCTTGTGAAGATTTCAGAAAATGGACAGATGCATCCAAATTGATTCATTTAGACACCAAAGGTTCCCAGTTTACATGGTCCAATGGCAGAGCTAGTCCTAGTTATACAGAAAGGAGACTTGACAGAACCATTTGCAATGAGGATTGCTTGAATTTCTGGTCAAGCATGGCTTGCAGCACATTAACTAGAAGTAAATCGGATCATTAACTAGAAGTGAATCACAAATTTATCTAGATATATCTGAGAATATTAGTAAAGACTATTAACTAGTTTAGAATACTTAAGTTTAAGTTAGCACCTTTAATCCTAGTTAAATTAGTAAATGAATAATGATCTTATTAAAGAAACATTATACGGCCAAGACTAACACTAATTTTACTACGACTATACTTTTAAGTAAATAAAGACAACAAGACTTGATAAGTTTATGACATGTAGCTTAACTTGGTGCCACCTCCTGCTTGTTAAACATAGATAAACTTTCATGTTGAATTCAATCATCATACCATGTGCAATACAGGCTTCTATTTTTTCAGCTCCTATACATATAAGAACACATAATTCCATGTAGAAAAAGAATATGCGAGGAGTGTTTTTCACAAATGTTTCTAGCAAAGGAAAGAAATACTTATTTCCATCTTCATGCATGTCACACCAAATAATCAACCATAAAAAATTAACATGCAAGTGATAAAGGCATAGAATCAACAAACAATGATAATAACAAGCTAGTATAAAAGCCCTTCACCATTTTTCATAATCAATATCAGTATATAACATAAACAAATCTCACGATCCATTAGCATGATCAAGCATCAGTCTACCGAGCTATATCAATGAGGAGAAAGGTATAAATCAAAGAATACTCACAAAACAACAAAATCTCAGACAAAGCTCCAGGACTGTAACAACAATAAAACTTTCCTTATAACATGCCTTTCAATAGAAACTCAAAGCAACATAAAGAAATCACAGGTTCAAGTAAAAATAAATGAATTCCAAGCCATGAAATATATCATACAAGAGTGTAATCCAAATCATGTATTACAAAGAATGAGCACATACCATACCCACACCATCCATGACAATTATTCATCACAAAGAAGTTTACCCCTCACATAAAATAGAAACCAAAATCAGATTGAAACAGATTTAGACAAGAACCAACAGATTGGGTGTAGTTTCCGCCGGCCTCACAACAGATTGCCATCCAGGGCAGTGACAGAGATCACACAAATAACAACTAACAGAGAAAATGCACAAAACACTAAAAAAGCAAACCAGAGAAAGATAGAGAGAGAGAGAGGCCAGGAGAGAGGAAAACATACCAGAGGAGGAGGACGGCGGCGCTGCTCTGGTGGTGGCTGCGCGGAGAAGGAGGGAACTGAGAGAGACAGAGAGAGAGAAATAGTTAGAAACAGAGAGAGAGAGAGAGAGGAGAGCTTACTGTGATGGTGGTGGTCGGAGGAGGGAACGACGGTCTCGTACTATGGTGGCCGGAGGAGAGGAGGAGAAAGAGAGATAGAGTGAGAGAGAGGAAGAGAGATCCCAAAATGAAGAAGAAAGGGGATTCTGCGTTTTTAGGGATTTTAATTTTTAGCGACTGAGCATTTCGATCACTAATTCGGTCTCAAATCTTAATTTTTAAAAACGGTCACAAAATCAATCGCTAAAGGGTACGATTTGAAATTTTAATCATCGTAACTTAGCGACCGAAATGGATTCGGTCACTAAATGGCGCAGATTTAAATGTTTTTGGGACGCTTTAGCGACCGAAATTAAATCGGTTGCATTGTAATTAGAAATTGAACCGTCAGACTATAATCGGTCGCAACTTCGGTCGCTAAAAAGTCAACAAAAGTTGACTATATTAATCTTCTTTGTTTAGCGACCGAACCAGCGACTGATTTTTTCCTACCCTATTTTCGGTCGCTATATCGGTCACTATTTCCGTCGCAGAACCAATAATAACTATTGTTCTTGTAGATTCTAATATCGGTCGCAATTTCGGTCGCAAATGGCAACTGATAAATTCGGTCGCTATTTCAACTATTTTTTGGAGTGATAGTGTGATCTGGATTAAAAAAAAAAAAAAAGGCTAAAATACCATTTTTGTATCTTAACTTATTTTTTAGATTCAGTTTAGTCCCTTAACTTTTAAAAGGTTCAATTTGGTTCTTTAATTTGTCTCTGTTGACCCAAGTTTGTCCCCTCCATCAATGAGTCATTAACGATGTTAACTTTTTGAGGATCAGGTGTGAATTGGTTTCCAGAGCAAAGAGGTTAAAAGAATGAGTGTGGTAAATAATCTTTTAATTATTGTACTGCATATTTGATCATCAATATCATAGTAATTTTTAATGGAAACATGATATTTTGGGATGGTGTAGAAGAAAACGAAATTATAGGAGATCTCACTTAGACACCGTTTGGATAGCACAACTTATAACTTATTAGTATTTCTCTGTACATATAAGTGCTTTTATATAAATAAAAAAAAATTGTGTTTGGATAAGCTTAAATAAGTAACTTATCAACAATAAAAGGTTGTTTGTAGCTTATTTTCAGAAATCAATTTTTTTTGGCTTATTGAAAAACATTAACCAAAGCTTATATAGGAAGTTGTTTTACATATTTTAAAGATTTAAAGGCACTTTTCGAGTTATATCCAAACAGTAAGTAATTTTATTTAAAAGGAGCTTATGGCATAAACGTTTTTCACTTAAGTCATTCTTATATAAGCGTTTAAATAAGTTGTTTATCCAAACCACACCTTATTCAATATCTATGAGCAATTTGTCGTTATCAGTAGTACGTACGTAGTCTATTATCCCTAATTATATTAAATGTCAAATTATTTTAGTTTACTTAAAAAATTAATTTTAGGACGACCAAACTTTATATGTCAATTATTAATAGATTATAAGGTAATATAGGTTTAAATTAATTAAGAGATCAAAGAGCTTGACCAATTTAATATCTTGAAGATGTAGTTACTTTTATCCAAACTTTTATTCTTTGATCAAAATGGGAGAACTTCCACAGAATGAGAAAAAAGTTTATTTCCTTGTTAGATAATATATATATATATATATATATATATATTTGAAAAGAAAGTGGCTTAGTGAAAAGATAAAAAGACTTAAAATCTACATGTAACTATCTGAGCACATTTGAAAAAGAGTTAGTTGTTCTTTGTTGTCTTCTTGCAATGAATTTGCTAGTGCACATAAAAAAATTTAAAGAGTTGAATTACTGTTTGGATGCTGTAGCTAGCCAGCTGTGATTAATATAAAGCATAAATAATTTTTGTTCACAAGAATAAAAGTTGACAGAGACATATTACCCTGAGCCCCTGGTTGCTTGTTTTGTTTCGCTGAAGGATAATTTGTTCCCAACCCAGTGGATATCTGCAAAAAATATCATAGTAGGTAGGGTATTTACTCGCTTTATAAGTGTAGGTCCGAGTTGTGTAATTACTCAAAATAAGAGAGGATATGAGTGCGGATATAGATAATCCAGTACACATCCCACCCCACACACACGCGCGCGCGCGCGCGCGCACACACACACACACATATATATATATATATATATTAGTCTGTATAATTATAATAATATATCAATTTTTAAGAATAAAATTATGTAAAAGTTATAAATCTATGACTCATTAGTGTTTTTCATTTTTCGGACTTAGAAGTTTATGAATTTATTGTTTTGGATGTTAATTGTGATATTTACTCGTTTTTGATATTTTAGATTTTTTTTTAATACTTTGGTTTATAATGTTTCATGAATATATTTGAAAAATCTTTAGGTTTTTTTAATAGAGATATATAGTTCTTTATGTGATTTATTTCATTTTCTTAGTTAAAGTGCAAGTAACGGATGCTAGTATTGGTATTGAGGCACCCAAAAGATATTAAAGTTATCACCCACACTGAGTATAAACATGGATATGAGTATTTTTTCCAAATACGAGTATAAGGATATATATTATACTAACCTATATACCCGACCAAACCCTCTCCATTGCCATCCAAACTCAAAACTAAATAATGAAAAATAAAAGGGTCAAATTTGGTCGTATAAACTAGAATTTTACTTACAACGTCTTCTGTGATGTAATGCCAAAAGGGTTGGAAAATGAATTTGGTATCTTTTGAATTTGGTGTATTTGGTGACTTTCTCTCTATCTCTCTCATCTCTTATTTTCTCTATCATCTCTTCCCTCCATTTTTTCATATATCTCTTATCTCATTTTTGCTAAAGGTATCAAAGGTACCAAACTCCAAAGATATCAAATCTTGCTCAAATGGTTGCCATGATGATGGACGTAACATAATTGACACCAAGAATCATTCAAAGGATGGACAGGGAAAGGAATGTGTCAAATCAAAGTTATCACTATTTAACACCATCTGACACCAAATTGTAAGTGCTAAATGAATCTCTTCGCAAGCTGACAAGAATTCCATTCACTTTTTATTATATCGTTTAATTGCAATCTTTTGTTTCAATTATGTAACTTACTGAAGTTTGAAGTTTAGGGTTTAAGGTTTAGGGTTTAGGATTTATGTAAATTACTATAAATATCTTTAAGCATGTGTGCCCCGATTTTCAAGCAAGTTGGACTTTAAGTAATACCATCAAATATTCGAAAAACTTTAAAGTGTGAGTAAAGATATATGGATAGAGAAGTCGCACGTTGAAAAAAAAAATTGCCAAGTTGAAAACTATATATAAGAGGAGATGATCTATAGTAATGCATTAATTAAGGTTTTGTATTAAGATATGGTGTCAATTATACTTAATTATGTGTTTCTTTATTTGATTCATGAGGGAATTTACAGCCCGTGAAAGTAGATCTCCATGGTGTTGGCACTCCTAAATCCTAACATGAAAAACCAATGAAGCCAAAATATAAATCCACTGAAATAGAATATATGGTTTTCAATGTTGCAATAATCTTATTGTGTGGCGTTTAGAAGCATTTATTTGGACTTAAAAAGGAATAACATATGAAAATAAGCTTATAAAAATAGTTTATTATAGTCCTATAAATTCTTTTAACTTATTTCAATAAGATTATCGGAAAAACTTATAAATCACAAACTTATTGAATAAGAGCTTAATTAAATTATTCATTCAAGCTCGTCCTAATTAAATTCATCTTTATTATAACTTTAATATTACACTATCAACATCTACATATTTTAGATTTACTTGATTCTTATTTTTGCTTGAGTTTTGATTTATGTTCTCCATGATTTTTTCCTTTGTTTTTATTTTTTTATCAACAAATTTATGTGGATCACTTGACTTAAGGAAAAAAAAATCCACATATATGACACTTGCAAGATGTAACACCTCGATTTTTACTGTTCTTCAATAACAGTAAATATATATATATATATATATATCGGTTTTTCTAACCTATGCAATATTGCATAGGATAAGCCTTATTAATTATCTACTATCAATCCACTTTCAATTAATTTTGACAATATAATTAATTATGATTTTATTGTTTCAATCAAATATCTCTCTCCTACTTAATTGTTTGGATTCACTTCCCTATCAATATCTCTCTCCTATTTATTTGTTTAAGACCAACTGCTACTATGAGAGAAAATTACGTTAGTATGGCTAGAAAGTTGAAAGTTTTGGATTTTGATTAAAATGTATTTTTATTTATTTTATAACCACAATTTTTTTTTTATGAACCTACACTTTTTGACAATCTATTATAATTAGACTAATATTAGGATATATTTACAAATTTAAATCCTTGATATTTAGAAAGATATAAAATAATAAATAAAAAAAGGAAAATGAGACAAAGATGAAAATAAAATAAAAAAATTTCACTTGATTAAAATAAAAAATATGTGAAAAATAATAAATCAAATGGTTATTAATTTTTGTGGGAAGAGATATTAGGTAATTAATTTTTGATGAGAAAAGATATTGATGTAAGGAAGTGAATCCAGATAATTAAAAAGGAGAGAAATATTTGATTTTTTTCAATAAAATCATAATTAATTAGATTGTCAAAGTTAATTACAAGTGAGTTGATAGTAGGTAATTAATGAGGCTTATCCTATGCAACATTGCATAGGTTAGAAAATCCGTAGATATGTGTATCTTTTATATTTCTATTCGAGACCTAGAAAATGATTTTGAATAAAACAAAATCATATTTATACTCTACTTTATCATTGAGAATTACGGTTAAATTTTGGGTTGAAAATTCAGACGGAATCCGGTTTGCGTTTTCACTGACAGTAAAATTTTACTGATCAGAAAACCTAATTTTGACTCGAGAACAAAATGGTTAGATTTTAAATCCCCCGTTTCCGACGATGGTGGTTATTTTGAAAATTTTAAGAATAAATAAATTATTATATTTTATTTGGGCGCATTATCAACAAACGGGTAATCGACGAAGTCGAGAATAGATGTGCAGAGAAAAAACCCGACACCGAATGGATGAAGACAATGAGTCATCATGAATGACTCATGGATGTGAGTCACCGTGGTGGGTCATGGTGTGACTCACCATGTAATGATGAGTTTAACTGTGAAAAGACTAAAATGTCCCTAGCCTTTTATGAAATTCCAAGAGTGTCCCTAAGTGAAATTTGGCCAAAATACCCCCTCATTCCATCAAAGTATGTGCAGCCCACTCCCTCCTTCCACACTTAACAATTTTCTTCATCTTCTACACAAAGAAAGCTTAGAACTCCATAGTTGATTCTTGAAGAACTTTATCATTTTACTCCATTTCTTCATCAAACAAGAGGTGAACTCTCATCTCCATGATCATATATGTCTTCTTCTTCATTTACTTCACTTGATTCATGTCAAAATCATCATGTTTCAATTCCTAGATCTAGTTTTTCAAATAATTCTAGAAAATCAAAGAAATATCCGTTTAATGTGAAACTAATTTCTATGAACTCTATATGATGTCTAGATTGATGATCCAAGAGCATGAGAGCAAATAAAATCTCTACCCTATTTATATCAAACTGGCCGAACCTATGCTAATAGAGAGGTTATGGATTTTGTTTCAATTTTTGGGAATTAACACTTGGATTAGTCTTTCTAATACTAATAGTTGTTGAATCTAGAAGCTTAAAAAATTTTGAAATCTCTAACCTATTTTTTCTTAATGTGGCGGAAACCATACCCATATGAGTTAGAGGAATTTTTTATTTAATCTTTGTCATGTAACAATTGATTATGTCTTCCTAATGCTTAAGGATCATTGATCCAAGAGTTTGTGAAATTTTGATATTTCTAGCTTATTGATCCTATGATGGCCGAACCCTAGTCTTATGAACTAGGTGGTTGTGTTGTTTGATTTTTTTTAATTTTGTTTGTGATTTGTTGTGAAGGATATGACTTGTTTGATTGTTCTGAGTTGTGTGAAGGAAACCGAATCGAATCGAAAAGTACTTCGAGAAAGGAATCAGAAACATCAAGAGGTAAGGGGAGGTTACCTGAGGAGTTCTTGATAGCTATGTGCTATCTGTGGGTTGTCTGTATTTTTATTTGTTGAGTTGTTGTGGTGGTTAATTTAAATTTACGTCGTTGTTTATATGATTTTATTTTATCTGTAATGAATGTTCTAACAGTGTTGTGTATTATAATTGTGCTGTCTGTCATAACTATGTTGTATGTTATAACTGTGATGCCTGTTATAACTGTGATGTATGAAGTTGTTGATGTTGGTTGTTTGACTGAGAAGCCTGACAGTGGTCAGTGCTAAATTAAAATTAAAGATAAAAACTTGAAAAAGCTTGATGAGAAGTTTAAGGGATTTAATTTGTGGAAGTTGAGAGAAAGTTGAAAAATAATATTATTTAATAATTTTACGGTGAAATAGTGGTCTTTGAGCAGTGGTGAGGACGAAACCGTGAAAAATTTTCAGTCACGTTAATTTTCCCAAAATAAATTCCAAAATAAATAAAAAGTTATTATAAAAAGTTAAGTTTCAAAAACAACTTAATTATTACGTTGAAAATAATTTGTAAGGGAAAATAGTCAACTTTTTGACTTATAAAGCATTTTAATACTAAACGACGAGTAAATTGGAAAATGATTTTACGGCGTTTTGAAAATAATTTCATTTCTTTGGACAACAATGGATTATGAAAGAGTTCTTTTTCAAGAATTGATGTTTTTCGG